>WEKX01007460.1:45585-66927 GCA_013390025.1 Pitta sordida
AGGAATTTCCTCATGGAAAGGGTGGTCAGGCCTTGGCAGGGGCTGCCCAGGGAGGTTTGGAGTGCCCATCCCTGGAGGTGCCCAAGGAAGGACTGGATGTGGCACTCAGTGCTCTGGGCTGGGGGACAAGGTGGGGATGGGTCACTGGTTGGACTCAATGACCTTGGAGGTCTTTTCCAACCTCAGTGATCTTGTGATTCCTTTCACTCTTCCATGTGCTGCCCCCTTTTTGCTCCTGCCCACTCAGCAGTATCCAAGATTAGAGCCACGTCTCCAATGTGATGCTCTGAGCCAAGTCTTACTTGGCAGTTCAACATGAGGCCTCTTCCAATATATTTTTCCAGGACGATGCAGAACAGGATGGAGCAAGTAGGTCAGGAAAGCAAAGGAATGAGCCAGCACTGCTGTTGTGAACAAAAAGGCAAGTGGCACCTTCCCTTCCCTTCCCTTCCCTNAAAAAGGTGGATTTTGCAGGGACATGGCCAAAAGTGTTCACACACTTCCAGCCCAGCAGTGTAGAAAAATCACAGGAAAGAAGCACTTTGCAGAAGGCAAAGTGCAGATCAGTCTCATTCCCCCGGGAAATATCTGGGGGTTTAGGGATTCAAACTTTTAAAAGCAAAGAAAACGAACAATCTGTGAGGCAGGGTTAATTTCTAAGCCGCCGAGTCGCTGAGCCCTGGAAAAATCTTTGTTGTTAAAACAGTGCTCAAATGTTTCTCCTCGTCATTCCTGCAGCTAAGAAACATATGGCAGCAAAAAAAAAAAAAAAAAAAAAGGAAAAACGAGCCAAAACCATGACACTTGTATCTGGCTGAGCTCCTGTAACCTCTCTGGCAGGTGCAGTTCGGCACTGAGAGACATTGGAGTTGGTTTTAAGCAGCATCGAAGGAAGGTACAAAAAACACTGAGTCAAGTCCCTGGTCCCAGGAAGGGAATAGAAATGACACTCATGAACATTGTCCTGCATTGGCAAAGCAAAAGTGGAAGATGATGAACAAAGAGAAATCAGCTGGGAAGGAAAAAGGGAGGAGAAAAAAAATAATCCCCATCATGAGATGAAACAACCTCCCCCAGTGAAATGTGCTGGGGAATATATGAAAAGCAAATAAAATAAAATCAAATAATCTCATTGTGCTTCCAAAGGGTTCTCTGTGAGTCGATGGCCCCGTTTGCAGGACGAGGTTTGTATGAAATCATGAGGGTTGCAGGTGGAATCTGGATTTCATTGTCTACCTGCCCCTCTGGTCTCAGGAACAAAACAGTGACATGGACTTTGGAGTTGAGTTAATTTAGACTGGAAATATCCAATCTCTTGCTGGGTTGGCTGTTCATTTAAATAACCCTTGGAAAACAAAGTCCAGTGACTCATTAGGACCTTCTGCTCAGCCATGGCTTCATCCCAGACACTTCTCTGGGATAATATCCCTTGGGAAGTGCTGCCACGGGGATATAATTCCTGTGTTGCTGGACAAGAAGTTAACATGTATGATCACTATTATTAATTATTATTCTTATTCTTGCTGTCGAAATGTGTTGGAGATGTCATTTGAAATTAAAAAAAAAAAACAAACCCACAAGCTACAAAAACCTGCCTGTGATGGGATTCCCGTTGGATCGTTTCTAGTTCAAACCATAGGGAAACCACAAGAATTTCTGGAGACATTCCAAGGAATCAGGAAAGAAGAGACAGTTCTCTTTACTATTGGGAAAGAGTTTAATCGATCTGTCGTGAAATTTGGGAAGAGCCAAGATTTGAACCAAACCCCGTGACATTGTCCCTTTTTGCACCTTGCATGACGGGTGTTGCCATCCTAAAATTCCCATCCAGGTGCTGAAACCAGCAGGAAAAAGGAATTTTTTAGCATCCCATCAGATCACTGTTCTCCCTGCAGCTCCTCTCCAGTAAAATAGAGATAAACCAGCCAGGAAACAATACCACTAAACTTGTTATCAGCCCTTCGTTGCTTATTCCTCCCACCAAACATTTCCTATCAGCGTTCCCCAGCTAATCTTCTCCTTTTGTCACTGAAACAAAAACACTCAGCTCATTTTTTGTCATCTCCAAATACTGCAACAATAGAAGAATGCAGCCATTAATTACTGAAATTACTGTTACAAGAGAAAATTATAGTCATTAAACCCGAGGTGAATCTCACTTGTACTTTCCCCAACTTCTCCTTTCTAGATGTTTATGAAGTTATCAACTTAATGCCTCTGGTAAAGACCCTGGGATGCAGCAAACTGAAAAGTTTGAGGAGTGTGAGTGGCTGTGCTGTCATTTCCAGGAGCTTTTCTGAGGCAAATGCTGCTTTTCTTTCTCCGAGCTGTCCTAAAACCATGGAATGGTTTGGGATGGAAGGGATCTTAGAGATCAGCTCATTCCACCCCCTGCCATGGGCAGGGACACCTCCCACTATCCCAGGTGGACCCAACCTGGGCTTGGACACTTCCAGGGATCCAGGAGCAGCCACAGCTTCTCTGGGAATTCTATCCCAGCCCCTCACCACCCTCACAGCCAACAATTCTTTCCAGTATCTAATCTAAACCTACTCTCTGAAACCTTGAATCCATTTGCCCTTTTCCTGTCACTCCATGCTCCTGTAAAATGTCCCTTTTCTTCTTTCTTGTGGGGGTGTCTCTTCAGGCACTGAAAGGGAGGACCTGAATTAGGGATCAGGTTCTTGGATCAACAATGATGTCACCCCAAAGCTTCTCTTCTCCAGGCTGAACATTCCCAACTCTCCCAGCCTTTCCTCCCAGCAGAGCTGCTTCATCCCTCTGATCAGCTTGGTTCCTCCTCTGGACTTGCTCCAACAGCTCCATGTCCTTCATGTGCTGGGGAAGTCCCTCAAAGACATCCTGGGTTCCCTGGATGGGCCTTCTGTGGGATTCCACTCTCCCTTTCTGCTCTTCCGTGAGCTACAACACCTACCCTGGGGTTCCTGAGCCCTCCTGCTTCACCCAACCTCACACTGGACTTCACCAAGTGTCGTTTTCATGGTCCAGCCGTTGTGTGAGGGCACAGGAGATGTTGGACAGGGCTTGGATCCACCTGGAATAGTGGAAGGTGTCCCTGCTCATAGCAGGGAGTGGAACTAGATGATCTTGAATGTCCTTTCCAACCCAAACCATTCCATGATTCTATAAACATTGGAATGAACAAAAAAGCTCCTGCTGATGTAATTCAGCTCTGCAGAAGGTCCAACATGAACAAACTCTCAAGCTGATGGTCACTGGGAGTGTCGGGAAGCACAAAATTTTCAGACCTCTGGAGAAACCGAGGTGCTGTAGTAAACAGTCTCCGTGTCTGCTCAGGGTCACATCCCTTCCCAAAGAGGCTGTGGTTGGACACGATGATCCAGAGGGAATTGTAGGAAAGACAAAATAGACCTCAGGGGTTCTATGGAGCCTTGGTGTGGCTTTTCTTGCCCTTTCTCCTGAGAGCAAAAAATCTCCAAGGGCAGTTATATCCCATCTCCCTGAGCCCTTTGTTCCATGTCATTAATCCAATTAAACCCTCAGCACCCAACCCAACATTTATCCAGGAACCAACAACCAATCCCAGGGAACACGTTCTCATGAGATAAACTCAGTTACCATCACCTGGCTGTCGAGATCCCTGATGGCCAGCAGGAGTTAAGAGGAATCTTCCTCAGGGATCTGATGCTGGATGATGGATACTCGGCCTGGATACACATCCAGGTTTTATACACTTCCACATAAATTGTGTTTACCATTTTCCACAGACTTCAGCCACAGGCAAGAACTCGAGAAAAAGAAGAGCAGGACTAGTTTATGCCATCAAGGTAAAGGTTAAACAGGCAATTATTGTGTTTGGGACCAAGGTTATGGGCCAGCACACTAAATGGCTTCGTTAATATCTGCCTGGAAACTCAATTCCATTCCGAGCCACAGTCTTGGCCTTTCGGAATGTTGTTGTTCAGCAGGAAAGTTCAGGTTGTGTTGCAGCAAACCTTTCTCCAAAGCTCCTTTTCACACTTGGATTTAACTCTTGATTTTTCACCCTTATTTAGTCACTGAGTGCAAATAAAAAAGGTTAGATTTCATAATTTCTGCAGAGTTTTATGGCCAGGGACAAAAACCCCTCTTAATCCCAGAATTTAGGTGATTTCTTTATGCCATTGCTCTGCTTTCAGGAAATTCACACCTGTGAGATGCCTTTGGATGGGCAAAGACGCACCTGGAATTCCAGGGTTTCTCCCCATTTTGTTTCTGAACAAAGCTTCATGAACATGACTCAACAACAGCCAACACATCACTAAATCTGGTGTCTCGGCCTGGTTTGGGACTTTTTCCCCTCAGAGTGACTTGTAAATATTCTCAGAACTGGGAAAATCTCCTCCAGATTCACATTTGATGTCATTTAATCCCATTTCCCCCCCCCTTCTCTTGTGTTTTATTCATTATCCAAACCCTCTTCTCTTTTTTTCACCTGACTTTCTTTCAACAAGCTGTAATCAAATATTTCTCTTAAAGAAGTGCTCAAGGTTTGTTTGGGTTTCCCCCCCTCCTCCCCCTCACTGGAGTGAACGCGTGGCTTTCTAGTTCAGAGTTTTCAACAGAAGGCTAATTACTCCTGAGCAGCTACAGAAGTTAACTATAAATATGTAAATTGGGAAAGAATAAAATACTTGTTAAACATTAGGCATTTACTATGGAAATTAAGTGTCATTAGATGCATAAAAGACTTTCCCCAGTATTTGTTCTAGTGGTGTTTCTCTCCAAGCCTTCATTAATGTAGTGATCCTAATAAACACAGAAATGGGCCACTCCATTCCAAACAAAACCAGAGCCATCCTGAATTTATGCCCAGAACTCAAACCCAAACAGTTTTTAGAATGAGTTTTGAGCTTTGGGAGATGTTCCATGGCTTTAATTTCCTTGCCCAGTTTGCATTTCCCCTTAGGTTCTTGGTTGGATCCAACAAGAGGAGCAAAGCCAACGCCATCCCAGCACCAGGAAAGCTGTTCACACCATGGATTGGACTGAGCTGGAGCCAGGTTTTACAGGACCAGGAAATATTCTTGACAAAATATGTGGAAAACCACTAATTTGGGGCTTTAGAATAGACAAAGTTGAGGGCTGGAGCAAAATTCTTGGAGAAAGGGTGAAATCCATCTCCAAGAGCCAGAGGTCAGAGCATTTTTCTCCAAGATGGATTATCCTAATTAATTTTCCACGAGTTCGTGAAGCTCCTCATCATCTTAATGACTTTCCAGGCCAACTCGTCTCATCTGTGTAATGACGTGGAGTGACAGAAAAAGGGGGAATGGCTTAGATTGGGTATTGGGAAGGAACTTTTGGTTGTGAGGGGGGTGAGGTCCTGAAATAGGTTTCCCAGAGAAGCTGTGGCTGCCCCATGCCTGGAAGTGTCCAAGGCCAGGTTGGATCCACCTGGAATAGTGGAAGGTGTCCCTGCCCAGGAATGAGATGGTCTTGAATGTCCCTTCCAACCCAAACCATTCTATGACCTTCACTCAACACCTTCTGTGTCAGCCAACCCCCATTTTAATAAGCCAAGACTTATTAAATTACGGTCTTCCTCAACAGCTTCCCTGGAATTTGGAGGTTCATGGGAAGCCTCATGTGAAAACCCCCCTCAGAAACATGAAACAATTTTCTGAGGGATTTCCTTAGGGATCCACACTGGTCTGGTTCTATAAATTCACACAAATTCAATATGCTCACAAGGTCACCAGTGCAGAAGGGTTGTCAAAGGCCATAAATTTATTGGCATTCTTCTTTAAAGAGGCTCTTGTGGATGGTAGTGGGGCTCTTTCGAACTTCTTCCAGTGGGTGGTTTGCTGCTTTTATCTCTCCACTCAAACCAGTCAATCCCAGTTCACACCACCTCCAACTCTGCAATTCTGCTCACAGCAAAAAAAGTCAGATGGAAAGGTTGAAATATTTGTTTTTCTCTATTTTTTTCCATGACCTAGGTTTGATTAGTCAGGATGAAAAGAAAAATAAACCAAGGAAAAATCACAAACTTGGAAAACCTGTGGTGAGACCACGGTAATTTTTGTCCTTTCTCTTTCTGTAACACCCACCCACACACAGGCAGCCTGTTGACAACAGAAAATGATGACTAAAATAATTGAGATTTTGTCATAAAACTTTCTAGATTTTCCACTTTTTCCCGAAAAACATGCAGATTTAGCTGATTATTTTCAAGCTGCATCCAAGAGGCCAATCCCACCAATGCCCAGGTCATTTCAGTCCTCATATTAATTAGGAAGTTACCAGTGGGAGAAACGTTGGGATGTGCTCCCAAATTTTCTGTGTTGGTGTTCTGGGTCAATTAAGATGAAGTATGAATTAAATTTAGAAATACTTGAATAATATATACCGAGAGAAATAAGAACTTTACTGTGAGGAAGGAAAAAGAATAAATGTAAAAAATATATATATATATATGTTTGAACAACAAAAATAACAGTATCAAGTGGGAAAATAAACAAGCACGAGGGGGGCACCTAATTTAAGGGAAAAACCCGGCAACTCCTGGATTCCGGGGGTAGGAGAAATAAGATTCAGGGTAGGCAAACCAGTGGGTAACAGCCAGGGATCCTTTCCTGAAACATCCAAGGGGCTGCAGGGAGATCCAGTGGTCAGCAGGGGAAAAGCTGTGCTGAGATGAGGAGTCAAAGGTCCATATGCTGTAGAGATCAGAGGTGAAAACAAGGTGTCCTCAGTCCAGAAGGTCCATGAACCTCCTCCTGAGCCCCAGCAGCTGCATTTATAGGGCCTGGGGCCCCTCCCATGTCACATGCCTTGTGGGCGTGTCCTCACATGCCATTGGCTGTCACTCAGCCCGCCCTGGCCCTCAGGCCCCTCCCCTGGTCACATGCCTTGCTGGGAGGGGAGATAAGAAAAACATTTTATTCCATGTTTTATTCATAAGATGGATCACTTCTATATTTTCCTGCGTTTTTTTATTGTTTCCTGAATCAGAAAAATATTTTCCTTGTTTGTCCGGTAGAAAAGAGAAAAACTCCTCCCCTGGCCACATTCCTTTCAGGGGAGGGAAGGGGACATAAGAAGAGAAACCTATTGCCTGTTCCAGTAAAAAGGAGAAAAGTTTTACAATAGAACAAAAAGGCTCTCCCTGTGACACTTGGTCAATGCCCAGCCCAGTTTTGCTGGGAGGAGGAGGAAAAGTCTCTTCAACTGCCTGACAGCCATGACACAGGATTTAAAGACACTTTAAGGGATTTTGGAGACACTTTATGAGCCAAAATCTGTTGGCCAAAGGCTGTGGATGCAAATACCACGCCACACATCTGAGCATTTTCCATCCAAATATATTCAATATAATACAATTTTCTCTCAACTCGTTCCTTTATATTGTTTAACTACTTGCCTAATTTGAAGAATCATGGAATGGTTTGGGTTGGGAGAGAACTTAAAGAGATGGTGAGTTGGACTAGATGATCCTTGTGGGTCCCTTCCAACTCATAATATTCTGTGATTCTGTGTGTGATTCTGTGATCATCTTGTTCCACCCCCTGCCATGGGCAGGGACACCTCCCACTATCCCAGGTGGATCCAACCTGTCCATGGACACTTTCAGGGATGGAGCAGCCACAGCTTCTCTGTCCAACCTTCTCTGTCCAACCTGTGCCAGGACCTCACTACCCTCATAAGGAAGATTTTTTTTCCGAACATCCAATCCAAATCTCCTCTTTATTAGCTGGAAGCCATTCCCCCTTGCCCTGTCACTCCAGGCCCTTGTCCAAAATCTTTCCGTGTTTCTTGTAGCTCCTTCAGGTCCTGGAAGGCCACAGTTGGGTCTCCTTGAAGCTTCTCTTCTCCAGGATGAACAATCTCACATACCACAGAATTCCCTTCTTTCCAAAGAGATAAAAATCCTAACGAAAGCATCACGGAGGGTCTGGAACCTTCTGTTCTCTTCCCTGTCTGGGTGAGAGGCCTGCAAGTTGTTCCTTCAGCTGAACTCTCCTCACACAACCTTTTTAACTCCCCGCTCCCTGTCTGAGAAAAAGGTGAAGAAAAATGTTTAATTCAGGTGATCCAGCATCATTCAGCTGTGGGTCTTTGGGGCCAAACTGGTCTGATTCCTAAAGGTGGGCTGGGATGTGACCGTGTTTTGATGGGTTTTTACTGGGCTGGAAATCAGGATTCTCCTTTAAAACGGATTTTAATCTGTGTGACATGAAGGAAATCGCCAACACATTTCCCTCATACTCGTACTAAAACACCCTCACAGTGATGCTTTACACACCAAACATGATTTAAGGATTTTATAATAGAATTATGGAATTGTTTATGTTGGAAAAGCCCTCTGAGAACATGGAGTCCAACCAGCAGCACCGCCAAGGCCACCACCAATCCATGTCCCCAAGCACCACATCCACAGAGATTTTAAATCCCTCCAGGGATGGAAACTCCAGCACTTCCCTGTTCCAGTGTTTTCTGGGAATAAAAGTTGCTCCATTGTAATACATGATACTTTCAATCCCCTAATTTGTTCACAAGCCTTCCTTCATTCACCCTTTGCTGCTGATGAAGGAAAGCCCCCCAGGCACGTAAATATATTTTCAGGGATAAAAGATACAATAAATGGGATTTCTGGGGATCTTTTGAAATAACTTCTGGTGCCCTGCAGGCAGCAAAGTATGACAAAACATGAGGTTACACAAGGGTCTCCAGGCTTCGACCATGTCCTTGGAGGACGTGACTGTGTCCTGCTGGAGTCTGTGGGAAGGGTTTGGAAGGGTTCCCAGCTGCCATGGGAATGGGATCTCCCTGATGTAGAGCAAAATCAAAAAAAAAAAAAAAGGGAAACCTGCAGTTAAATTCCAAATTGAATCACTCCAAAATCCATCAGCCCTGAGGAACAAGATTATTTGGACTTTTGTTTCTCTGTCAATAACGAGAGACAAGTAGCAATGAACTGTTTTCCTTCCAGACACAGCTTTTCTTCCCCTGGAGGTCCATCAATCACAAGATGTCACTGTCACCTCCACTTTGTCCCAGCGCTGGTGGCTTATGGAGGGACTTTTATGTCTGATGGATCTCTCAAAAAAATTCCATCTTGAAGTTCACTGGACCAAGGGCTTGAAACATGAGCAGTTTGTGACTGCAGATGGTTGAAGACCTGATGTTTTTATGGATGCTTCTTGCAAAGATGTTATTCAATATGTTATTAGGATTTAAATGTTTCTTCTGAGCAGTTCCCCACCAAAATTTAACCAGCAGCCAATGGAGGAGCTAAGTAAGGAGTGGATGACAAAACAAAAAGTCTTTTTCTGTGTCTGTGGGCCATAAATCACAGATGTTGAAAAGGCAACTAATCTTGGCTTCTTGTGCCATTTAATCTCAGCTCCCTGGTTGCTGCTGAAGGAGATTTAAAGGTTTCCAGTCAGTTCCTGTGAGACAGAGGTGTCCTGATTTGGTCATCCTTTAAAAACTGCCACAAGTTGTAGGGCTGGGAAAGGCTTCTGCAAGAACTACGTTGTGTCCTGGAAAAGGGGGAATGTGTTTCACCAAACGTGCTCAATATCACAAGGGGTTTGGGGCTCAAAAACCTGGAAAGCAGAGGAAGATCCCTTGGACATCAGGTCTGCCTGGATGAACCAAATAATACATTTCTTGCTCTAGAAACGTTGAGGTATTTGAATTACGTTTAAATATTCAAATATTTGAAGATATTAAATCTATAAATACGTTTGGATATTTGAATATTTAAATTATTTTGATTGACGACCAAGCATCACCTTTAGGTAAAAATATGTGGTTTACTCCTCCCTAAATCAAATCCAGGATCCACTCCCAACCATTGGATGCTGTGGTCCCAAGTCTAACAGTGGAAAAAGCCCAAAAGTCTGTCCAAAAGAGCAAAAACCAGATTGTTTTTGTCTGAAAAACTCATCAGTCAGAGTCCACCCATAAACCAGCCTTGTGCACCCTTTTCTAATCCCAAACCTCCAAAAATCAAACAGATTTCTCCTTTAATACCCTCATCAACCACAGCCCTCCCACAGCCCAACTTTGTGGACCCTTTCCTAATTCCTGGGCACTTCTCCCTCAACTTTCTCCCCCTCCCCCCTTTCCCTGACTCTGGAAGCTGAAAGAGGATTTAAAACTTTTTGCTTTCCTTCTGGGAGACAGCTGCCAACACGGGCAGTGCTTGAGGGCAGAGGAAAAGCTGCCTCGGCCCCTGTCAGGCCTAAAAAGCAAGTGACCTGGATAAAAGCTCGGAAGTCTGGAATGTCTCAGTGGATCGGCAAAGCTCTGTTGAGTTGTCAAGCCGGGGCACACCAAGCGGGGCCCTGGTCCAGCTCGGGTGTCAGCACTGCTGATGTCAAAGGCTTCCCTCACGGCATCCAAGATGTTCTTCCCCCTCTCCTCCAAGGCTTCCAAGTCTTTGGAGGAGGGAGTTGTGGAAGCAGAGGAAAAGACCAGATGCCTGAAGCGTAATCAAGAGCTTTGCCAGCAACGAAAAAAAATGCTGCTTTGAGGAAAACTCAGCCCCGGCGCTGCTCATTTGTGTAGTCACACTGAATTCCTCTTTTTGCCTCACCTCCTTCTTCCTTGGATTTGGCTGAAATAGAAGACACACCTCAGAGCTCTTTGCTTTTTGTCCCATCCAGACATCAGATCCTGTCATTATCCAAACACAGGGGAAGGTTGGAAACAGCTGCTGGGATGCACCAGGGCAGGGAGGGTCGTGTCCTCCCACCTGGGACACTCCTGCCCCTCGTTTTTCATCCCACCCATGCCCAGGTGGGGTTGGTTTCTAGCTGTTTTCTGCCAAGCTTCGCCTCCCTGGGGCTGTTTTTGCTGCATAAAGCACTGGCTTGTCACGGGGAGCAGCTGAAATACCTGTTCACACTCAGTTTCTCCCCGAGGCTCTTGCTGAACGAGTGCAGGACTTGGAATTAACCAACACATAAATAAATAACCCCCACACACCAAGCCCTGCGATTTTTTAAACCTCAGAAACCTCAGGGCAGGTGTTTAGGAAGTGAGTTCGTCGCCCCGGGGAAGAGTGATTTGTTTGCACACACGACACAATGCTTTATTAAAGGACAGAGTCTATTTGGTGGAGGAATTTTATTTGATGGCAGCGTTTCCCTCTGGTCCTCTTTGGTTCCTTTTCTTTCCATGCCAGTCATGGGACAGGAAGGACAAGGGGGAGAAAAAAGGTTTTTAAACCCTCTTGATCTGTCCATCTACAGGATCTCCTGTGTCCCCAAACTGGGGACCATTAATGGGAATTTCTTGCCCTTCCTTCTCCAAACCTCTGCTTCCTTAGAGCAGGGAGGAAACAACAGGAACACCTCAGAAATGAAACTTTTAAACTCTCAGGTCTCCAGAAATGGTGGAGAAAATGCATTTTTGAGACATATTCAAGGCCAGGTTGGACAGGGCTTGGAGCAACCTGGTCTTGTGGGAAGTGTCCCTGTTTGTGGCAGGGAGTAGAACAAGACGAGCTTTAAGGTCCTTTCCGACTCAAACATTCCAAGATTTTATGATTCCATATTATTGACAGAATAATTTTACAACTTCTCCCTGATTTTGGTTGGCCATCTGAAGCAGAGGATGTTGCTTCTCACTGTGGATTGTGATTCCTGGAAATAATGGGCTCGACTTCTTCCTCGTGGTTGATGGAGATGATGACTGGGGAATAACATCATCCAGGGAGCCTTTGGATGGGCTGGTGGTGCCTGGCAAAGCACAAGCTCAGCAACACATGTAAAAATTTCCTTATTCCACTTGGATTCAGTCCTGCACTTCAGTAATGATAAGGACTTCTCCTTTGCGTCCCACCAAATTCCAACAGCGCTAATTAATAAATTACCACCAGTCAGCAGAGACACCAAATCACGGTGCCAAATCAACCTCCACCTCATTTAGCCATAATTTAACTGCCCACCTCTATTTTTCTCGTCACTGGTGCTGCATTCCCAGCTCTGGACCAAAGAAATCCAAGGGATTCTCCGTACATGGGAGCAGTGCCTGGTGTTTCCAAGGAGCGGGAATGAACGAGCGCTGATTTACTGGAGTTGGAGGGCAGTGAGTGAAGCAATAGCTCCTTTTCCATGGCTCTGCCCTGTGTTTTGTTACCTTCCTCATGGTCACTGGATGATTAGGACCTTTCCTCAACGCATAATTTCCCTTTCCCCCGAATGTTTACGACGCCTGGTTTCAATTATTTCTTTCCTTCACACTCTGTATTTCAACCTGCCTCTGCTGAGCAATTCATCTGCTCTGGGAACTGACTTACCAAGACAGATTTCAAGTACAAGGCAAATAGATTTTGCCTCCCTTCATGATTTCCCCGGCACAATTTTTTTAGAATTCTGCTTCCCTTGCCTTATTCCCAGCCAACCTTCACCCAGAGCAGAGCTTTCCATCTGTGCATTTCATCCCATAAAATGTCATTGGGTAAGAAAAGTAGTATTTAAGGTTATTTTGTCCTGACTCTCTTGGCATGGCATTTCCCGTGTGGCTTGATACATAGAACAGGGTCAGGAAAATATTGGGGCACTTTTTAGGGCTGCAACAACACCCTGCTAAGGAGATTTATGTTGATGTGTGTGTTCAGAGTAACTGGTGAGAAGGCAGAGTTGCACTTGGTCGTGTTTTACATGCACGGGCCCTCACGTGGCCACTAAGCACCAGTGGTGCCATGATGCTCGGGAAAGAGCTCCTTTCCCCTCATCTTTATGCTTCGTGGATTGCTGACACCAATTTAATTAAGAATTGTGGGGCAATTAAGGGAGTTGGTGCATTTAATCCACCTGCACACGGTTGCTCAGCCTTTATTTCTCAGTCAGCATTGCTGGGGCCTACTGAGGTGATAAATGAGTGCGTGGAGTGGGATCTCTTGGAATGGAGCTTTGTGTGGGAGACAAGGTGGGCACGGACCCTGAAATGGAACCCAAGGGAGCTGAGGTCTGTGTCAGCAAAAAAGCTGGATGAATATCCAGGGGAGGCTGAAGGAGCACTCAGCCAAATCCATCTGCAGTTCATTGAGGCAGCACATGGAGGGAGTTCACAGGGAGTTTATCACGGGAACTGGGGAGGGTTAATGGCCAGAGGAGCAGATTGAGCTGTGGGATTACTAAATAATGAACTTTTCTCTCCAATAAATTTGTCCCTGACTTATAAAAAATCAATAGAGTACTACACTTTGGACAATTTTTCCTTCTTTCGCTGGGGGAAGAATGTGGGCTCAGAGTCATTTTTAAACTACTCTTTCCTATATATAAAAATATATTTCCCCCTGACCATTTATACGGAAGCTCTGATGTGCCACATTTATTGCAGCTTCATCACCCAGATAGATTTTTATGTGGGTGCCTGGCTATTGCTTTGTTTAATCATTCCTTTCTCTTCCCTCCCCATCCCTCTCCTCCTTCCCCTTCCAGGCTGTTTTATGTTACTGGATCTGCAGGAGAGTTTTCATGTGATGTAGGATGTCAGAAGGGTCAGGTCAACTGGGACAGAGCCAAAAATATTAGCACTTTCCAGCCACTGAAGAGAGAAATTGAAATCATGGTTAGCACTTGCAAACTGGCAGGTCTCCAACTAAGGGAAGAGGAAGAGCTTTTTTAATTTTGCTTTATTTTCTTTCCGAGGAGATAGGAGATGGTTTTGGTTCCTGGCTAAAGGACAGGCTGATGTTTGGGTTTTTCTTGGGTTGGAAGTTGAGTTCGTATCTCCTCTTGGACTGCTCTGTTCCCTGAGTTCCCTGCTCCGATCCAGCTCCATATGGAAGTAAATCCCTCAGATGTCCACCTCCCTCCCTCCCAAAGCATATCCCCTTCAATGCAGCTGAATAGCTGCCTTGTCCCAGGGCTAAATTTAAATTTTAGGGATGTATCACCTGCATTCCAGCTCTTCTCGCACCTGGAGTGTTTCCAAATCCTCTCTGCTCTTCAAGGCACCAATGCAGAGGTCCGAGATGATCTTTAAGGCCACTTCCTACCCAAACCATGTGTCTTTTTGAAGGTCCAGCCCCCCTGTGAGGGCACAGGAGAGGTTGGACAGGTCTTGGAGCAAACTGGGACAGTGGGAGGTGTCCCTGCCCACGGGACATCCAGAACTGGATGATCTTTAGGTTCCCTTCCAACCCAAACCATTCCAGGATTCCGTGGCACTATTCCTGAGGCTGCACCCACAGATCCACACAGGCTCTTCCTCTTTTCTGAAGCCCCAAGTGTCATGAAGATCCTCCTGTGGGATGTCTTCCCACCAGGAGCCACTACAGCCAGCCCTGGGCCAGCACTGCCAATGGATAAATTTATGAATAAATAACACTTTGTTCCTGCTCCTGCCTCGGGGAGAGATGACAAGTAAACTTAAGGGCATGAAACCATTGTCCCACACATCCACACTCAGAGTTTGTTATCAGCAACGCTGTGGGAGCAGTTTGGGTGATGAATTCTGGGTGTCAAAGACCAGGAATGAGGAGAAGTTTCTGGCTTTAAAATTGCCCATCCTTTCCCAGCTCCATGTGGGTTGGGAGTGGGTGGTGATCTTCAAGTCATGGACAAGAAAACACCCCTGGAGAAGGTTGGGCAGGCCACTGACTTTGCTCTCAACCCGTTGCTGACCATTCCAGAGGCTCTCCTGGTCCACGTGCTGACAGACAGGGCTCAGCAAAGGGGTTCCCAACAGGGAACAGGGAAAAGCAAATCAGTGGAACGTTAAAATCAGTGTCTGATAACCATTTCCTTGACAAAGGCCCTGTTTGTGGTGACTCAGAGACCTTCCTAAATCCTCCAGAAGGTTAGAACATGCTTCTCTGACAGCTACAGGAGCTTAACTGTCCCCTTTTGCTCCTAATTGCAGATATTAACTTCTGGGAGGGAGGAAGATTTATAGACGTCATAAAACGGCCTAAAAATGATACTTTTCCTCCCTGTGTCATATTGTTCTCACTTCTTTGGAAATCCTGACAAAAAGCAAGCACTTGATGCTCATTAAAATGCCATCATGCAGGAAGGCAGTGACATTTACTGGAGGAGGTTTTGGAGTTGTCTTTGACCTTTGCATGGTGGCTTCTCTGCAGAGCTCAGGAGGTGCCTCCATGGCACAGCAACACTTCCTAGGGATTGCCAGGGGATTCCAGCAAAGTTTGTGTTCAACGTCCCCAAAAAACACTTCTATGATTCCATGGTAAAATTCTCTCTACTGCCTGAGCTTTGTTCATCGAGTTGAGTTGCTTTTTTCCCCCCCAGATTTTGCTCCACAAGACAGTCCCCCAAAAAATTCCACATAAAACCCCTGTGCAGAATAGTTTGCACTTGCAAGAAGAAGTCCACAGAATCATGGAATGTTAAAAGCTCATCTCATTCCAACCCCCTGCCATGGGCAGGGACACCTCCCACTATCCCAGGTTGCTCCAACCTGGCCTTGGACACTTCCAGGGATGGGGCAGCCACAGTTTCTCTGGGAAACCTGTGCCAGGGCCTCCCCACCTTCACAGGGAAGAATTTCTACCCAATATCCCCCTAAATCTCCCTTATTTCCCTTTGTACCCATTACTCCATGACCTGTTCCTACAGTTCCTGCTGAAAACATCAGTCTGAGCCTTCACTTCTCCAGGCTGGACAGTTCCAGCTCTCTCAGCCTCTCCTCATTTATGAGATGCTCATCATCACTGCAGCCTTTCACTGGGCTCTCTCCAGTCTGTCCATGTCTCTTTTGTACTGGGGAGTCAGAACTGGACTCAGTGCTCCACGTGTGGCCCCCCCAGTGCTGAGCAGAGGGGAAGGATAATCTCCCTCGACCTTCTGGCACTGCCACCCAGGGTACCTTTAGGCCTCTTTGCAGCAAGGGCTCACTACTGGTCAACTTGGTGCCCACAAGGACCCCCAGGGCCTTTCCTGCTCCTTCCCATCTGGATGGTCCCGGCACAAACTTGTGCCAGGGGATTTTCCTCCCCATGGGCAAGATTTTGACTTCTCCTTGTTGAACTTCTTCAGATGCCTGTTGGTCCATTTCTCCAAGGTCGAGGTGCCTCTGGGTCTGGGGCTGTGGAACCAGGACAACATGAGCCTCTGGCTCCTTTTCTTTCTCCTTTAAAGAGAACTTGGTGAACTATTTGCATTGAACCATCCAGTTACAGCATCACCATGGTGTGAAAAACACCAAATACAGAAGCCACCGGCTGCCACTAAAGCCTGGAGAGTTTTGCAGGATTTCCATCCAAGAATCAGCTCTGGAGCTTAAATCCAACTCAGGCATGGCTGTTAGAGGGTGGGAAAACCAGCAGCCACTCAGCAACAACTGTCAATTGACCAAGAGCTGCTGCTGTGGTGGCAACGAGAACAAGAGAACAAGCAGCTGGTTTTGCCATCTGCACCTGCTTAAATGTAGCTCAACAAACCTCTTCTCCAGAGCTCCCAGCTGGGAGGGAAGGCAACAAATCCAGCGATAAAGTGGGATTCCACGTTGGCAGGGTCTGTGGCTCCTGCTCACTCAGACATGCCAAGTTGTTCCTGCAAGTTGTGCTGAGCTTCCAGCCCTGGATTTGGAGGACACAGTGGGGATGGACAGGGGCCTCCACTCAGCTGTGCAGCTCTGAGTGATTCCTAATCCTGGTTGTGGCTCACTGGAAATAAAAACCAGGTGTTCAGAAATCACTCGGAGCTTAAAGTGCATCCAAGAACGTTGTTGCATCCCATGTTTCTTTCCATCTGGCTGGGCACAGCAAGGAGAGCTCTGCAATGCTTCACCCAAGAGAGCTGGGACACGTGGATGGGAAAGGCTGGAGAGGGGCTCCACAGTGCCAGGGGTCATGAATTAGGGAATGTGAATGGTCAGAAATATCCTCCCCCCACCCCCAGACCTGCAAAACAATATAAAAGCATATGGAGTCTTTTTTTTTCAGGGAGTTTCATGTGCTATGAGGTGAGACAGAGGGAATCCCTGATGTGCTGGGATCCTGCTTTGACAGGGAAAATTGGAAGTCTGAATTCCCTAAATCACAGAATATCACAGAATATTCTGAGTTGGAAGGGACCCACAAGGATCATCAAGTCCAACTCTTAACACTGTCTCCCTGGCGGGAATTGAACCTGGGAAATAGAGTGTTTTACCTTCTGGTCATCTCATTATTATGTTAATTAGCCCGACCCCCCCAGGTCCCCCCTCCTGTCAGGGAATGGAGAGAATTCCAGGTGCCCCCTGAGCCTCCTTTTCTCCAGGCTGAGCCCCCCCAGCTCCCTCAGCCGCTCCTGGTGCTCCAGCCCCTTCCCCAGCACTGTAGAGGCAAAGGGGAGCTCAGGCCTTCAAAGACTAATTCCAGTGAAGTGGCTCTTCCCTGTAACACCTGGGAATGGTCTCCAGTGCTGGTCTCTCACTGGGACCACCCACTTAACAGTGATCTGTGTTTAATAACTGGGAAGCAAATGCCTGGGCAGAGGCAGCTAAAGCACAGATACACAACACAACATCCTGGGAGGGATGAAGGGAAGTCTTGTTTGCCGGGGATTTTCCACAAGCAGGACAGTTTTGTCACATTTCCACCTCACCGTGTCTCAGGGAGTTCAGAAATCCGTGGGTTCAATGTATTCCATGACAGGCCATGGGGATAATTTGTAGGAGATGCAAGGTCTGAGGGAGATAAAAAAAAGCAGCACAATCTTCCCCGTGCTCTCCATTTGCAGGAGGGATTCCCAGGAGCAGTGACTTTGGTGGGCTGATTCACGAGGAGATGATTGTCTGGAGGCATCAACCCCGAGAAAGGAGAGAAACAAGAAATAATGATGAGTTTGACTAATGCATCATGTCACAGTGTGCAGCCAGCTCAGTGCTCCTGCAGCTCCCGGCCCACAGAGCTCTGATTCCAAGATGTTAATTAGGGTCAGCCTCAAGGCTGTCAGACACAACCCTGCCCTTGCTTTTCCAGCTCTTCTTCCAACTGCCCTGGGATTGTCTCTGCTCTATTCCCCATGCACACAGAACCGTGGGGTCACCAAGGCTGGAAAAGGGACATCATCAGTTTCCCCCAGATTTTCTTATTCCATGGGTTTGAAAAGTATCTCTCTGTGCAGGTCTTTAGACAGAGGCAGCTCAGGTCACCAATTCCTGGAGGATGACGTAAAACTTCATATCCAACTCCTGGGAAGCACCACAAAGGAATCTGGGAAACATCCTGGTGTCAAACAGAGGATAAAAGGTTTCACAACTCAAGGCCACCCCACATAACTCTGGCTGATGTGACACCAAAACTGACCATAGACAGACCGAAATTGACCATAAACATCATTCTGGTTGCACCCAAACTGGAGCATGAGCATGGCAAGGCAGGATCAAGTGCTCTGTCCAGGAGGCACAACCTGAAAGCACAAGGATCAGAACTCCTGGTCAAAATTCTCTGAAACTTCCCTCTGCAGGAAGGGTTTTCCCAGAGACATTCTCCCTTGTGACTCGTTCCTTCACTCTGTTGGGTGCAGACAGGTAGGAAATGCCCAAGTCTTGTGTCCTGAAGGTTTGGCCATTATTCCTTCTCATTTCTTTGATTTCCTATTTACAGTAAAGGTCACACGACCTGAAAACATTGGATGGCATTTGGGACTTTTCCATGAGGCAAAAAGAAAGAAAAAAAAAGGTAAATCATGTTACACTGGACAACAGGAACAATTTGTCGGTGTTTGCTCTGCATTCACACACACAAAGCATGTCGAGGTAGGGAAACATTCTTCAAGAGATGAAAGAAAAGCAGATAACAATGTGCTTTATATAATTCAGGCACAACGATCTGTCAGCAGAGCAAGGTAATTATCCCAATAAGATTTCACGAAATGAGGAAATATCATGGATTTTATAAGCCCTATTAACATGCAGAATGAATGCAAACCAACAAAAGGAGTCTTAAAACAAAACATTATGTTAAAATCAATATTGATTGCCAGCGATAAGTGTTATATGAGGCAGTAAAATTCCATAAAATTCTCCCCCCCCTCCTCCTTCCAAACAAGGCTGGAGACAAATCAAAGGAGAACAAATGGCCCTAATTGCTTTGGAAAGCAAGGAAGGAGCATCCTGATGCTGATTTATTCCAACATCAGCTTGTCCCCCCCAAAAAAAGTACCTCCTTTTTTTTTCTGCCCCTCTGCACCAAACCCAAACAACATCCCATAATGGTGCCTTCAGGGATGGGGTTACAGGAAGTTTGGGNCCCCCCCCAAAAAAAAACCCACCCTCTTTTGGTTCTTCTGCCCCTCTGCACCAAGCCCAAACAACATCCCCTAATGGTGCCTTCAGGGATGGGGTTACAGGAAGTTTGGGAATTAGCAGCCTGGTTCAAGGAGCAGCAGAGGGGCCCTTGAGGCACAGGGAGATGTTTAAAACTCGTGCACAAGTGCTGCCTCACCAAACGGCTGCTCCCATCCTCCTCTTCCCTTCTCCTCCCTACAGATTCCTGCAGCCCCTCCAGGCTGTTCCACAGTGTCTCTGGGGCAGGGACACTGCCAGGGTGTACCTGTGTGATGTTCCAGCTGCTCCAGCTGCTGGGTTCTTCTCCATGCTTCCCAAAATTGTATGTTAACTTTGTATTTTGAGACCCCACCTGCAGAGCTGCTCCAGCTCTGGAAACAACAGCACAAGGAGCTGGAGCTGCTGCAGAGAGTCCAGAGGAGGCCCCGGAGATGCTGCAGGGCTGGAGCCCCTCTGCTCTGGAGCCAGGCTGGGAGAGCTGGGAATGTTCCCCTGGAGAGGAGAAGGATCCAGGGAGAGCTTGGAGCCCCTGGCAGAGCCTGAAGGGGCTCCAGGAGAGCTGGAGAGGGACTGGGGACAAGGGATGGAGGGACAGGACACAGGGAATGGCTTCCCAGGGTTGGATGGGAGATTGGGAAGGAATTCCTGGCTGGGAGGGTGGGGAGACCCTGGGATGGGTTTCCCAGAGAATCTGTGCCTGCCCTGATCCCTGGAAATGTCCAAGGCCACGTTGGATCCCCCTGGGATAGTGGAAGTTGTCCCTGCCCATGGCAGGAGGTGGGACTGGATGGACTTTCAAGTCCCTTCCAACCCAAACCATTCCAGGGTTCTACATCCACCAGTCCCAGAGTGAGTGGCCCCCAGTTCCTGGCTGATGCTGTGCCAAGCCAGGAATGGATCCTGGTGGTGCTGAGCATCTTGCAGCACCAGGCTCCAGAGTCTCCAGACTTCAGCAGTGAGCTCTAACCTGCTGTATCCTGCCCTGTGGTGGTTGCAAACATCTCCAGGCCCCGTTTTGGGGATCCAAGCCTGCAGTCCCACCTCCCCACACACATTGACTCGATACTCAGCTGAGATTTGAGCCAGGTCTGGAGGTCTGGAGGTCACCAGGGACTGGCCTGGGGGAGCTGGGAGCACCCTGGTTGTTCTGAGCTCTTATGAACAGCCACATCTGCCACCAGAGAGCTGCGAGTTCCTCAGCTGGAACAAAAAAGGAGGTAAATATTTATAGCTCAGCCTAAATTAACAAATAAGTGAGCGAGAGAACTGCCAACAATTCATCTGAGTGCGTGAATTCCCTGGAGGAAGAAAGATCATTAATAGTCCAACAAGTGCTTGGAGACTGGGACGAGCCAACGTTCCTCATTTACTCCCCACAGGGTATTTCACTCAGCACATTGTCTACCTCCTTTCTCTGACTGTAATTCGCATTTCCTTTAGGAAAGGACACAAAATGACACAAATTCTGGGTGACTTTTGACGTGTCAGATGTTTCAGGCTGATGTTGTGCCCTCAGCCAGAGCTGGGAGCATTCCTGTGCCAGACAGGACAGCTGGAAAGGAAACGGGACCAATCCCACTCTTTTTTTTTTTTTCTTTCTTTCTTTGTAAAGTAGTTTTAGCTTGTAAAATGTCCCATTTGTTTTATGAGGAGTTTGTTTGGGATGCAGGCAGAGGAATGCTTGGGTTTGGTTGGGTCTGAATCTGAAATTCTATGGGAAAAGGCGCAGCTGTGTAAAATAAACCTGGGAGGAGAGCAAAGAATTCCCTGCAGAGAAACCCAGTCCTGAAACCACGACAGGAACAGGAAAAAAGTGACATTTGGGATAATTTCAGCAAACAAGCAGAGTTTGAGTTCTGGCCTCTCAGATGTTTCCACTTTGCTTTGACTGAGGTGAAACATTTTGTTATTTATAGGAATAAAAAAAGAGCAATTAAGAATTTTCTTTATCTTCTTCTTCTCCTTTCTTCTCCTTCTTCTTCTTCTCTTTGTTCTTGTTCTTCTCCTTCTTCTCCTTCTTCTCCTTCTTCTCCTTCTCCTTCTTCTCCTTTTCCTTCTCCTTCTCCTTCTTCACAGAATCACAGAATCACAGTATCAGTAAGGTTGGAAAAGACCTTA
>WEKX01007460.1:67560-78899 GCA_013390025.1 Pitta sordida
TATTATTTTAATACTTCTGGTTTTTCATCGTGACTCAAAACAGGAGCAAACAGGAAACACCAGAACTTCTCCCAGGACAGAAATTTAATTTATATTCCGTATTATATCCCATCCTCTTCCTCAAGGTGTTCCACTGAGGGATAGAGAAACCTTCCAGGACCTTATCCAACTGTGCCCTTAATAAGAACATCGTCCATTTTTTCCCTTTAATTTTCTCCACTGAAATGGACCTTTGTCTCTTTGTGAAACCCTGATGTGTAACTAGAGTTTCCTGTTNCTGATGGTCTCTTCCAACCCAAACCAGTCTGATCCCAGGATTTCTCTCCAGACACCAGTCCATGACCAGCCTGTGGCGGGGGGTGGCATTTGATGAGGAAAAGATTACCACAAACAGAGAGAAAAAGGAAAATAAGAGCTCAGTGCTCATCTCCTTGATGCCACTGCAAATCCTCTGAACAATTCCAGCCAAGCAGATGGATGCTGGAAGCCCCAGGCAGGGGGTGTTACTCACCACTGTGTTTTGGAGAGTCAAGTAACAACTGAAAGCTGATCCTGACCCCAGTGGCTCACAAGGATAAATTAAAACTAATAATGTTGGTGCTGAAGTTGGTGATGAATTTTGTGCTGCTAAATGGGAAGTTTTCAGGAGCAGCAGCACTGACTGACAGCTCAGTGATGCCTCCCCGAGGGAATCCTGCAGGGGAGGAGCCACTGGGAGTAGAGGGAGAGGATTTCTTTGTCAGAGCACTCGGGGTCACACACAGGGTGATCTCATGCAACGTGTCCCACAGCTGCCCCGAGATGTCACCTCTGCCCTGGGACACAGGGGTCAGGCCTGGGATTAAAAGGATTGTCTGTGCCACGCTCCATCCAGTGCCCTGCACTGTGGGGACCCAAACAATCCCTCCCTTCATCCTCCAGCTGAATGGAATTTTCTGGGAAGACAGGGAGAATTAACTTCCTCCATCTGATTTCTTTTTAAAAAATTTAAAATTTTAATACCCCCCCTACTTGTGTAGCTGAAGGGAGGGAGGGTGGGAATCAATTCCACATCAATGTGTATATCAGAAAGGCAACACAACCCTCAGCTCATCTCTTGCTGCGCCATTGTTACTCCAGTGGAGACCCCAGACACCTTGGGATGTACCTTTTCCAGTCCTGGGGACATCCCAAGAGGAACAGCCCCACCCCTGGAAGCAGCAGGAACTGGAGTGACCCAGACCAACGTGCTGTTCCTGTGCCTGTAAGGAGGAATTCCTGCCAGTCCTGGCCACTCCAGGGAAGGGACAGAGGTGGCTCTGACATGGATGAGTCTCTCCCTTTGATGCCAGAGGTTATTTTTATCCGCAGGGAAATGAGGAGCTGGCGCTTGGAGAAAAGGTGTTTTGTGCTCATTGACTCTCTTGACCTGATACAGCATCATCCTCAGAGCCTCACATCTCCATGAGCACAGGAAACATTCCAAAGGTGTCATTCATCCCGCCAAAATTATCCAGAGCACCCACATCACCCACTGGCAATGTGGATTTCTTGCTGCTGGATACCAGGTGAGCCCAAAGCCACCAGCCCAGTGGTGGCATTTGCCACTTGCGTGTCTCAGGTCAGGATAGATGAACCTCCAGGAGGCTGAGGAGGAGTTCAGATTCCTGAAAATATTATAAACACCTGGTACAGGTGGGATTGCAATCCTGGCAAATCATCTGATCTGGAGAGGGGGATGTGTACTCCCAGTCCTAGGATGTGGAGATATCCCTCCTCCCGTGTTGTCCTGCCAAAAGTTGGGATTTGCAGAGAAAATTGCAACACACTTGTTGTTGCCTCTTTGGACTTTAAGGACAATGATATTAAACCTCAGCCTTTCTCCTGATTTTGTAGCCCTCCCTTGATATTCCATGGGAGACAGGATGTTGCTGAGGAACTTTTAACTTTTTAATTTTTTTTTAATTTTTAATTTTTCTTTTCCCCCTCATCAAGCCAATCATTCTATTAAGAAACGGTGATTTCATTTCTTAATCTTCTTATTTTCCTCTCAGTGTGTGTTTGCTAATCAATTTCACAAGTCACTGCATGGAGAGCAGGGAGAAGGGATGGATGTTCCCCTCCCACATTTGGACACTTCCCCTCCAAGGGAACCACACCAATGGTTTCCCAGGTGACGTGTCACTCAATTTAGACCCCAAATAAATGTGTGGGAGGGACCACTGGGGTCTTGTAACTGGGAAGCCACAACCTCTTCTCCCTCCTGCCATCCAAATATGAATGAGAAGACTTTACCCAGCAGCTTTTAATATCCCAAGGCTGGAGTATCCCAGGACAAGGATTAAAGCAACTGAGCTGCTCTAAGTCACAGCTTTGGTCTCCAGCTCTGGGCAAGTTGGAATAAACTCATAAATTCTTGGTTGTGAGAGTGAGGAGGCCCTGGCACAGGTTGGGCAGAGAAGCTGTGGCTGCCCCTGGATCCCTGGAATTGTCCAAGGCCAGGTTGGAGCCACCTGGGACAGTGGAAGGTGTCCCTGCCCATGGCAGGGGGTGGCACTGGATGAACTTTAAGATCCTTCCAACACAAACCATTCTGGGATCCTCTAATGATAATAGTTGAGTGACTCACACGAGCAGTTTATCTGTGTCACCCCTGCAGCCCTGCACGCCCTGGAAGTGCCAGAATTCCTTTTCTGCTTGTGAAGTTGAAGCCCAAGGCACCAAAGTGTCTAAAGATGTAGAGATTCCTAGCAGGATCTGCTGAAATTCCTGCTGTAGGAAAATCTCCGTAGGAATCTCCCTTCAGATTCCTGGGCGTCTCTGGGAAGTCTACAAACTCACGAGCAGTGTTGGAATCTTCTTGCCAAGGAGGAATCTCTGCCATTCCAAGCACCTGCCACACACCGCTGCTGCTAAATCCCAGGAGTGGTTCCTCTCCTCTGGGCTCCTCTAGCTGGCATGGAATTATTTTTAAATGTGTGTGTTTTCAGATCAAAGGACCTGAAATAAAACATCATGTGTTGTGGCCAGTGTTGTCACATGACTTTGAAGGTGTTTGTGAAATCCTGGGGGTAAAGGGAGGATATTTGGGATAATGATNCCAGTGCCCTGCACTGTGGGGACCCAAACAATCCCTCCCTTCATCCTCCAGCTGAATGGAATTTTCTGGGAAGACAGGGAGAATTAACTTCCTCCATCTGATTTCTTTTTAAAAAATTTAAAATTTTAATACCCCCCCTACTTGTGTAGCTGAAGGGAGGGAGGGTGGGAATCAATTCCACATCAATGTGTATATCAGAAAGGCAACACAACCCTCAGCTCATCTCTTGCTGCGCCATTGTTACTCCAGTGGAGACCCCAGACACCTTGGGATGTACCTTTTCCAGTCCTGGGGACATCCCAAGAGGAACAGCCCCACCACTGGAAGCAGCAGGAACAGGAGTGACCCAGACCAACGTGCTGTTCCTGTGCCTGTAAGGAGGAATTCCTGCCAGTCCTGGCCACTCCAGGGAAGGGACAGAGGTGGCTGTGACATGGATGAGCCCCTCCCTTTGATGCCAGAGGTTATTTCTATCCACAGGGAAATGAGGAGCTGGCACTTGGAGAAAAGGTGTTCTGTGGTCATTGACTCTCTTGACCTGACACAGCATCATCCTCACAGCCTCACATCTCCATGAGCACAGGAAACATTCCAAAGGCGTCATACATCCCACCAAAATTATCCAGAGCACGTAACCCACTGGCAGTGTGGATTTCTTGCTACTGGATACCAGGTGAGCCCAAAGCCACCAGCCCAGTGGTGGCATTTGCCACTTGTGTGTCTCAGGTCAGGATAGATGAACCTCCAGGAGGCTGAGGAGGAGTTCAGATTCCTGAAAATATTATAAACACCTGGTACAGGTGGGATTGCAATCCTGGCAAATCATCTGATCTGGAGAGGGGGATGTGTACTCCCAGTCCTAGGATGTGGAGATATCCCTCCTCCCGTGTTGTCCTGCCAAAAGTTGGGATTTGCAGAGAAAATTGCAACACACTTGTTGTTGCCTCTTTGGACTTTAGGGACAATGATATTAAACCTCAGCCTTTCTCCTGATTTTGTAGCCCTCCCTTGATATTCCATGGGAGACAGGATGTTGCTGAGGAACTTTTAACTTTTTAATTTTTTTTTAATTTTTAATTTTTCTTTTCCCCCTCATCAAGCCAATCATTCTATTAAGAAACGGTGATTTCATTTCTTAATCTTCTTATTTTCCTCTCAGTGTGTGTTTGCTAATCAATTTCACAAGTCACTGCATGGAGAGCAGGGAGAAGGGATGGATGTTCCCCTCCCACATTTGGACACTTCCCCTCCAAGGGAACCACACCAATGGTTTCCCAGGTGACGTGTCACTCAATTTAGACCCCAAATAAATGTGTGGGAGGGACCACTGGGGTCTTGTAACTGGGAAGCCACAACCTCTTCTCCCTCCTGCCATCCAAATATGAATGAGAAGACTTTACCCAGCAGCTTTTAATATCCCAAGGCTGGAGTATCCCAGGACAAGGATTAAAGCAACTGAGCTGCTCTAAGTCACAGCTTTGGTCTCCAGCTCTGGGCAAGTTGGAATAAACTCATAAATTCTTGGTTGTGAGAGTGAGGAGGCCCTGGCACAGGTTGGGCAGAGAAGCTGTGGCTGCCCCTGGATCCCTGGAATTGTCCAAGGCCAGGTTGGAGCCACCTGGGACAGTGGAAGGTGTCCCTGCCCATGGCAGGGGGTGGCACTGGATGAACTTTAAGATCCTTCCAACACAAACCATTCTGGGATTCTCTAATGATAATAGTTGAGTGACTCACACGAGCAGTTTATCTGTGTCACCCCTGCAGCCCTGCACGCCCTGGAAGTGCCAGAATTCCTTTTCCGCTGGTGAAGTTGAAGCCCAAGGCACCAAAGTGTCTAAAGATGTAGAGATTCCTAGCAGGATCTGCTGAAATTCCTGCTGTAGGAAAATCTCCGTAGGAATCTCCCTTCAGATTCCTGGGCGTCTCTGGGAAGTCTACAAACTCACGAGCAGTGTTGGAATCTTCTTGCCAAGGAGGAATCTCTGCCATTCCAAGCACCTGCCACACACCGCTGCTGCTAAATCCCAGGAGTGGTTCCTCTCCTCTGGGCTCCTCTAGCTGGCATGGAATTATTTTTAAATGTGTGTGTTTTCAGATCAAAGGACCTGAAATAAAACATCATGTGTTGTGGCCAGTGTTGTCACATGACTTTGAAGGTGTTTGTGAAATCCTGGGGGTAAAGGGAGGATATTTGGGATAATGATGAGGACTGGGGGTTTGGTGCAAGCCTTGATCCTTATAGGACATTCTCTCTGGGGTTAAATATCCCCAGAATGGGGCTGGGGTTTAATTCCAGTGTTTTCTGACTCCTGAAATGAGTTGAGAATGGATTAATGTATGGACCACGTGGAGTATCATGGGACCAAGCAGCGGAGAACTCACTCGCTGGGCAATGCTGATGGAGTGTAAAACTTGAGGAGATGAACATTCCAGAGGCTTCAAAAAATGAGGCAGCTCCTTCCTCAGCTTTGTGGGGTTTCCCAAAGGGTTTAGCCACTTCTGAACCCTGCTTCCCTTGGAATCAAAAAGAGGAGAAAGGGGGAAAAAAGGATGAACCTTCCAAGGATTCAATGATACTCGGAGTGTATTGGAATTTGAATTCTACTTCCACCCTGTCCAGCCACACCCTCACGATTCTTCCCCCAGAGACATCAGATCGTGTCAACACTTCCACGTTTTGCTCAGGAAAGACACTTACCCTTCCTGCCGAGGAGAAAGGAACTCACAGCCAAAACCCTCGTTAAGCACAAAAGGCCAAACGAGTTTAATTAACAACGTGGTGAGCTCAAAGGTGTCTGCACTTCCACCTTGGCACTCCAGCCAGTCTGGTCCAAGTTCTGAGAGCTCTTTTCCCATCAAACCACCACCACAACAAACCTTTGGTGCATTTGTGTATAAAAACGGAAACGGGCTCGCAATTTCTCTTCAAAGGTTTGAGTCCTGAGGAGTCTCCTCATTGAGGTGATGCACCTGAGCATCCAACACTCTCCAGGAGAGGGATGTCATTTTTCAGCTTCCACCTGTCCAACCATGGAGTGGAAATATTATTTTGTGGTGGTGTGGTGTGTTAAACCTGTTGCCAAACATGATGCTGAAGGGCAGCTGCTCCTCAATGGCAATCAATCCCATTAACTAACTACACCATTGTCAAATTTGGATTTCCAAACTGAAAAAACCCACACCTTAAGACACCCAAAACCAGCCCTTAGACTTTTCAGAAACTGTTTTTTTAAGTGTTAATAAATTTCGAAGGACATTTTGGCAATGTACAGGAGTTCATTTTCCCCATCTTGTGTCACAGCAAGTGCCCATCTGGAAGAGTTGCCAGTTCGATTTCAGGTGAGTCTCACAGTTCATTTGTCATCCAATAATAAAAGATGGTCAGATTTCCCATGAAAATTGGACCAGGACTTCTCTGAGGTCGCACATGGTTTTTGAGGTGATGCTGAGTTCTGTGCCCCTACATGTGTTCCCTGCTCTGAAGTTTAACTTGCCCCTCGTGCTTTGGTAGTGAGCTGGAATCCATATGATATTCCCTGCCTTACCTCTGGGTAAGAGAACATAATTTATGGAATTATAGAATCATTGATGTTGGAAAAGACCTGTAAGACTTCTGAATCTGAAGACCTCTAAGAATGACGAGGGCAGAGAGTCTTCTCATGTTCTGGGCACTGGTGAGACCACACTTTGAATCTTGGGTTCAGTTTTTGGTCTTCCCAGAAAGGCATTGAGGGGTTGGAGCGTGTCCAGGGAAGGGAACGGAGCTGGGGAAGGGGCTGGAGCACCAGGAGCGGCTGAGGGAGCTGGGGGGGCTCAGCCTGGAGAAAAGGAGGCTCAGGGGGCACCTGGAATTCTCTCCATTCCCTGACAGGAGGGGGGAGCTGGGGGTGGTCGGGCTCTGCTCCCAGGGAACAAGGGACAGGAGGAGAGGGAACGGCCTCAGGCTGTGCCAGGGGAGGGTCAGGTTGGACATGAGGAGGAATTTCCTCATGGAAAGGGTGGTCAGGCCTTGACAGGGGCTGCCCAGGGAGGTTTGGAGTGCCCATCCCTGGAGGTGTCCAAGGAAGGACTGGAGGTGGCACTCAGTGACAAGGTGGGGAACAGGCACAGGTTGGATTCGGTGGTCTTGGAGGTCTTTTCCAACCTCACTGAGTCTGTAATTCCAGGATTAACCTGCAGATGAACTCCATGGAAAGGCACCAGCAGAGTGGCCACAGCCAGAGGTCAGCAGGCCAACCCTTGACAGGGCAGGGTCAGACACCAAGTGACACCTTCCTGCAAGCAGAGAGCAGAGACCGAGAGATCAGCCGGATCAGCCACCCTCCCTTTCATTGCTTAAATTATTTACTTTGCCGTTTTCTCTTCTCCTGGCAGCTGATTTGTCAGAGCAAGTGGAGCAGCAAGAAAAGCATTGTGGCTGTGGCAGGAATATTACAGCAATTAGAAGGAGCCATAAACAGTCCCCTACGTATGAAACTGCTCATTGAGTGTGACAAGCGGCCTTTTCTTCTCCCCCCCAGCCACCAGATACAATGAAGCCTCTTTCCCTTTCATAAATGCCAGCACTTTTTTTCTCTCTCTTTTTTTTTTTTAAATAATTCCCACCAAGGGGTCCAGTGCACTCGGATCAATTCACTCCCAGGCTGAAAGGGACCTTTCTGCTCACCCTCAGTGTCTCGTGGACAGAGTTAACACTGATGGAGTCTGTCACAGTCGGGGGATCTAATTTGGGGACACGTCATGAAGCCAAGGCTGGGCTGGCCCTGCTCCAGCTGTCAGGGAGAAGGGAAACAGCTCCATCCACGCCACCAGCAAAGCTCTCTCCAGCAGCCACTGCTCCCAGATCCCGACACCTTACGCCGTGTCACCTGGAGCTGATTGATGAGGCGTTGGTGGATGTTTCTTGTCTGTTCCTGGGAGGGGTGTGTGAGGTGCAGAGGTGTCAGAAGAACAGCTGGAAGGGTTGTCTCAGGTTCATTCCCATGTTTTCCTGGATCAGGGGATAGGGAGAGGACAGGTTAGCAGGTCAGGACATCATAAATGGCTCCAGGGAATATTGGGTAGGGCGGAGATATGTCCAGGTTTGTCTGTATTCACAAGGAAGATCTCTATCTCTTCACAGAATTCTTTTCCATTTGTATGTTGTCTAAGGGCTGTAATCTCAAAATATCCCAGAATTTAGGATGAAAGGGGATCTTCCAGCCCACTTGTCCTGCCATGAGGTAGAATTACATTCACTACATTAACCATTGACTACACCAACCTAATCCCTACAACACCCGTGCGTCATTTTGGTGAATTTTTCCCTTGGAAACAGGCAGTGTGAGGGGGAAAGGGCGCCCAATTTAGGTGTTGGGGGAAGGAGAGATTAGTGTCATTTGGAGAGGAATTGTGGAAGGTCTTACACCAAATATGATAATCGCGAGGAGAAACGTCATCCATCAAATGTGTTTGGGTGACAGGGAGCAGGAAACATCAGCCCAGGGACACCCAGGGGGCTTTGGGTTGGCTGGGTACCTCTGTGCACCTGTGTTTAATTAGTCCCTAATTAGCTTCAGAAGGATGTTGTTTAAGGTGTTATGCTCTGCGACGTGCTCTCAGTCTCTGTACGGGTGTTAGATGGTGAGTTGGACTAGATGATCCTTGTGGGTCCCTTCCAACTCATAATATTCTGTGATTCTGTGTGATTCTGTAATCAGAGGCCGTTCAGGGGAGAGCTGCAGGAGCAGCTGAAGGTTTGGGGATGGCTGGGGGAGGACACACATCTGAAGGTGGGAGGGATGATCTGCCTGGTGTTCTGGAGAAAAGGTTAAGGGGTGATTTATCGCTGTCTCTAAGTAGCTGCTCGGGAGAAATAATCTGGAATGAGAGAGCTCCTCAGTTCCAGAAGGACACCAGGATCTGCTGGCTGGGAGCTGGAGTGGGGTGGGGTATTCTCTGAGGCAGAGGGAAACAAAAGGAGTGGACGAAAGGGTGGCAGATGCTCCAAAGCACCACATCCAGTGATTACAAACTCCCTCTTCTTCCCTTAGCTGAGGGATCCTGCTCCCATTCTGAAAAGTCAAGGCTGAGCTGAGCAGAAAAGAAGGGAGAATTCACCCCCTCCCCACGAAAACACCAATATTGATGCTCCAAATTTTTCTTCAGCATCGTAATTCCAAGGAACTCACCTGTGCCAGACAGACTTCAGGAAATTCAAAACACTTAAATAAATTCCCAAATCAAGACGCCTTGTCTTGGGTTCATTGTTGTGTTCCCCAGTCTTCTCCTCCAAAGTCAGCTCCAAATGCAGCCTGAAGCCTGCAGGTCCCCCTTTCCTAATTCCACAGGAAAGGAAAACGTGTCTTGAGACCAAAATCTCAATGAAGTCATTATTTCATATCAGAAATACAATTAAGGTAGACACAAAATGAGACATTTCATCCTTGTGTCGTATAAATCAATTTTTTTTTCCCCACACCACACTTAAACGATATGAAAAACTCCTCCTGGGAAACCTGTTTGACTGAAAGATCCATGGCCGCTTTCAAGAGTCATCCGTTCAAAGTCCATGGTGGCTTTTCCACTGTGGGAAGCTGTTAGAAAAAACAAATCAGTTTTATTTGGTACATGAAATAAAAGAGAAGCAGCTCTGCTTAGCTCTGAACTCTGAGTCTGTCTGTGGGTATTTTTAGGAGCCATGTCTTAAGACAATTAGATAATTAGATAAATCACATTTGCCCTTACTAGAGGCAAGGACAGCAGCTCGCACCAGGGGGAGGTCGTCCAAAATTTTTGGCTCCCAAACATTCAGCTGGACCATAAGATTTTCATCCAAGCACCAGATAAAAAGCTCCTGGACCACCAGTCAACCAGAGTTATGGGAAATGGCTGGTTGTGGGAAACATCTGGACTGAGATGGGAATTCTCCAGTTGCCCCCGGGACTATTTTAGGATGGTTTCTCTGGAAAATGGAAATGCATCTTCTCCAGGGCCTCAGCTGTATGACTGAGGGCTGTTTTTATTTAGCGGTTTTTATTTAGGCTCAAATCATCCAAAGGAAAACCTCATCTTTTATGACCTGGTTTCTAAATGACAACAATAAAATTCTCTGGTGATTTCAAAAGGAGAAGAAGGAAATTTGTTAACTGGTGGAACAATTCTTATCAAAGGTATTCCTTGCACATGGAAAACCCACCGATGGTGTTCAGGATCACGAAGAGAAGAGTTTGCTGCCTCTCCAGCTGCTGATTCTCAGCCCCAACTCCAAGGGAATGTCCATCCAGACCCTGCCAGAGCCAAAGGATGACCTCCCAACCCCCAGCCCAGGAGTGTGTTGGCTCCCTTCCTAAAATCCACATTGTCTACAAGGAAGTCTGAACAGCTCTGTGGCCTTTAGCAGGGCGGAAGACAGGGAGACAACCCAGCTGGGAGAAGGATTTATGGCCAGACAATGAGGATTTTTCATGGTGTGACATTTTATTGTGCACTGATGTGTTGTCACAAGTCCCATGAGTCACCACGGAGGCTGATCTCCGACTTCTCAATGCTCAGCTTCTCTTTTGTCTACAGGGTTTGTTTCTATCAGGGTTTTAGTGCTAATGAAATTAAGGGCTTTTGTTCCTGAGTGAATTGTGACTCTGGTTCAAGAGAGAGGGGCAATGAAATTACCCAGTGAGGCTTTGAGATGGATCAAAGAAATAGAGACAACCTTTTCCGTGGTGACAGGCCTTGTAGCTGTTCTTTTACAGTTGGATTTGTTCAGGAGAAACTGAACATCCCCTGCAGTCTGCAGGTCAGGGGAGATCTGTGCCCAAGGGGATGTTCTCTGGAAATGAATCATTAAAATGTGTCTTTGTCATGGAAATCATCAAGTTACAAAGACAAACTCCACTTTGCACTTGCGGATTTTGCCCAGAGAAGCTGTGGCTGCCCCATTCCTGGAGGTGTCCAAAGCCAGGTTGGAGCAACCTGGGACAGTGGAAGGTGTCCCTGCTCACGGCAAGGAGGTGAAAACAAGATGGTCTTGCAAACACCCCATGGTAGTAAATGAAGACGAGGGAGCCAGACTGTTCTTGACGATGCTCAGTTTTGGTAGGTGCCAATTAAAACCACATCAAATACAATCTGAACACAGGCAAAGGTTTTTCCTTTACTGTAAGAGTGGTGAAACCCCAGAAGAGTTGCCGAGAGAGGTTGTGGAGTCTCTGTCAGTGAAGATATTCCAAACACAACTGGACACGGTCCTGGGTGAGCTGCTGGAGGTGACTTTGATGATGAC
>WEKX01007460.1:79633-98827 GCA_013390025.1 Pitta sordida
GGAGGTGAAAACAACATGGTTTTGCAAACACCCCATGGTAGTAAATGAAGACGAGGGAGCCAGACTGTTCTTGACGATGCTCAGTTTTGGTAGGTGCCAATTAAAACCACATCAAATACAATCTGAACACAGGCAAAGGTTTTTCCTTTACTGTAAGAGTGGTGAAACCCCAGAAGAGTTGCCGAGAGAGGTTGTGGAGTCTCTGTCAGTGAAGATATTCCAAACACAACTGGACACAGTCCTGGGTGAGCTGCTGGAGGTGACTTTGATGATGACGATGATCTCAAGAGGTCTTTCCATCCTCAGTGATGGCACAATCCTGTGATTTTTAAGACAGTGAGACCAGTCTGTTGAAAGCTCATAAGCAGAGAATTGTACAAGTATCTCCTTCACATGGCCAGACTGATCTTCCTCAATTTGCTCACAACCTGTGGTTCCCAGCAGGAATAAGACAAGCCTGGAATAACTTGATTATGCTGTCATAAAAAAACCTCATGGCATGGCAGGGACTTTCTGTGCCATGATGTGTCCACCTGCAGAACTGTGGGCAACTCATCCATATGTGGCCAGTCCAGGAGGATTAACAGGACATTAATTCCTCAGGCTGCAAAATGCAGCACATGGTGAGGACAAGTAGAGAAGAAAAGTCCAAAGAAACTCAAACGTGCTTCAGGAATGGGCCATGAGAGAGACAGAACATCATAATGACCACCATAGAAAGAGTTGTGGGGTTGTTTTAGCAAGACAAGCTTGTAGACCGAAGAAGGATAATTTTTTTAACGTTTCCGGTGGAAAAAAGATCTGAGAGGATGGTCCTTCTCCAGCCTCAGACTGGAAACAGGGTGATGGACTCTGGGCAAAAGGAACTGCAGCAGACCCTGCACGTTGGACAAGGGGTTGGAAACAACAGAGGAAACTTCCTTCTTCCTCCTTTACCCCAGCTCTAGGATTCAGTTTAGGTGCCATCCTTCTTGGCTGTTTGAAACTAGCGTCCCTTCATTGAGCAGCAAATCTCTTCTCCTGAAGATCTGCTGTGCAGAGGAGGACTGTGGGCCCAGCTGGAGGCAGATTATCCATCCGTAGGAGTCTCCATGTGGAAGGAGGGTTAGAGACGGAGCAATCAGGCACTTGTTTTGCAGGAAAGCCTGTGCCAAAGCTGTCAGTGTTGTCATTGTGTTTATCCCAATCCACAAAACCACGATCCAGGAACCAATAGCCAAGCCCTGGACCCGCAACCTCAGAGAGCATCAAGGCTGCTGCTGTAATTTTACATTACAGATGTTTCCTAACAGGTGTGCATCGCCCTGTATGTGGAAAGACAAAAAGAAGGGAATCAGATTAACAACTCTATTTTAAACACAAGCTCTGTTCATAGCAGACCCCGGGGGGTAACATCCAATTATGCACAGAAATGCTGCTTACAACCAGCACAAAATGACTGCAGATGCATGAAGAGTGAGATTAATTCAGCACTAAACAATTTACCACTAACACACGTAGTGCTGGCGCCTGAAATGATCCTCCAGAAAGAGCCCATGACCTAAAAACTACAGCCCAGGGTTGGAAGGTTGTGGAAGTTGAATTTTCCTCATCCAGGGCTCCTGTGTGATGGAATGGTGCCTTCCTCCAAGCACACGGAGCACCCAGAACTCGGGAAGCTCCATTCTACAGGGATGGAAGGACAACTTTCTTGACATGGGGCCACCCAGCCCAGGCCATCTCCTTGCAGGTTTTGGATGTGTCTTCACATGACAAACTTCAAGGGAAGGAGAAGTTTGCATCTACAGAGCAGCATGACCAGGGTGCGTTCACAGAATCCCAGAATCACTGAGGTTGGAAAAGACCTTCAACTTCATCTGTTCCAACCGGTGATTGATCCCCACCTTGTCCCCTGAGTGCCATGTCGAGTCCTTCCTTGGACACCTGCAGGGATGGGGACTCCAAACTTCCCTGAGCAACCATTTCCAAATCCTGACCACCCTTTCCATGAGGAAATTCCTCCAGATGTCTGACCTGAGCCTCCCCTGGCACAGCTTGAGGTCATGTCATCTCATCCCATCTCTAGTGAGAGTTTTGGGGAAAAACCCCAAAAACCCCACATATTTTCATTTCACACATTAGGATTCCAAGTCTGGCATTTCATTCTCACCAATCTGCCACTTCCAGTAAGAAAGGTTCCATTCTGTTTGCTGCTGTGGCCCATGGAAAGAAACAGAATGTTTGTAAGCAGAGAATTATTGAATCATAGAATGATTTGGGTTGGATGGGATTTCAAAGTTTATCCACTTCCCTGAGAAGGGACACCTTCCACTNCCTTGGAGCAGCTGTAATTTATGAAGGAAATGATAAAGAAAGCAAAAAAGAGTCCTGTCAAGGTTCTCTGTGTGTGTTGTAAATTGTCCATATATCAAAGATATTGGCCACATTCAGCATTTAATGTTATCGGTAAAAATATAAAGTGAGAAGCCAAAAAGGAGAAAGGAGTTGCTCACAAAGAAGGATGAATATTCCCCGTGAAATATTAGGCCTGTAAAAGAGGCATTTCTCTTTTTGGCTGGTATTTCTTCCTATTTAATTTACATAAATCAATGATGAAAAAAATTGTAATAACAGGAATCAGATTCTGTAGCTGTAGGAAACTGGAAGAATCTGGAGAAGAAATTTGAGGATTATGGACATGACCCAAAGAAAGCAGCATGGAGAGGCTGATTTTCCTAAACTTCCCTGGTTTTCCTCGCTCAGGGAAGTCAGTTCCTGTTTATGCATCCCAGGGCTGAGGTCAAGCCAGGAAAAACTAATAAAAACTGTCATTGTAAACTTTAGGTTTGTTGATTCCTTGCTTTGATTTTCCACAAACTGTTGCCTTTAAAAAGTGACCTCAATCGTCCCTGGCTGGTTAAAAACAGTAATGAAAGAAGCTGGAAATATCCTGCACGATATTCCAACATCTGTTGAAAAATCTTGCTGGAAAACAATCCAAAAGGGTCAATGACATCTTGCTCCGGCCTCAGAGCAGGAGATGACAGTACAGAGAAAAAGGTCAGGTGCTCCACTCTAAACCTGTCCTAATTCCTCCAACGCTAAACCTTCCTGATAAACCACTGCAGGACTCAGTCCTGGCTGTTCCTGGGGCTCGTCTGGACACCAAGGAAACAGAGACAGGGCAGGGGAGGAGGGCAGTGGGCCCTTCTGGTGGGTTCTGCCTCACTCCTGGCTTGGAATTCACAGGTTGTTCTGAGTTGGAAGGGNATTTGGGTTGGATGGGATTTCAAAGTTTATCCACTTCCCTGAGAAGGGACACCTTCCACTAGACCAGGTTGCTCAAGACTCGAAGTAGAAAGAGAAGAACGAGGAAGAGGAGGAAACTCATAGTTGATCTGTCCCTCTCCTTGGCTTTCATCCAGTTCTGTTCCTTCCAAGTGTATTTCCACTCCGTAAGTAGAAGCCTTGGACATGCTCCCTTGTCATCCCAGCAAGGAAGGTTGTGCTCTCCATCTGTGGCCTCTGCCAATGGAATCTGTCTTGAATTTGTAGGGAATTGGAAGAGAGAAGGGCGAAAAGACTTCATGGACTCCAGTGGAGAAGTCCCTGAGTCGACCTCAGAGTGGTTTGAGCACCATCAGAAATCCTGGAGGCATCTCCATCCTTGCCTGAGCACATTGTGGTCTCTCAGGGACTCAACTCCATCTCCGTGTGTGCAGCTTGAAGGAGCCCCACGACATAAAAGTTGTCATCTGAGCTCATCCTACAGCAGTCACACGGAACAGCAAATCTGGCACCTTCCCTGTGGGGTAAATGTGGGGACACAATGGGGCAGAACATGTAAGACGTGGATTGTCAATGGATTTCACCCATCCCAAACTGCTGGCAAAAGGACCAGCAGCTTGTCAGGGGTATCACAGCAGGATATCAAAGTACATCAGCCTGGTAGAACATTATTGAAGTCTCTCCAGGTGACAACTCCTGGCCATGACCCGTCTACATGACTCTGCAGTTGCAGCTGGCCTTGGTGAACCTTTGGTCTGTGCTGCACAAATTCCTCTTGTCACCTTCCCCCACTCCCATCCCTTCCCAAGCCATCCCAAAGAAAGGAAAGCACTCAGGAGAGCCCTCAAAAATTATTAAACACCTTCCAAGGACATAAACCACCCTCAGGCCATGAGGGAAGTTCCCGGGCGTATTTAGGATTCATGGATCCACAGCAGCTTGATGGGTTGTGTGTTCCACCAAGACCAAGCTCTCACCCCCCTGATTTCTCACTTCTGAGCCCCCTCCTTGGAGCAGCTGTAATTTATGAAGGAAATGATAAAGAAAGCAAAAAAGAGTCCTGTCAAGGTTCTCTGTGTGTGTTGTAAATTGTCCATATATCAAAGATATTGGCCACATTCAGCATTTAATGTTATCGGTAAAAATATAAAGTGAGAAGCCAAAAAGGAGAAAGGAGTTGCTCACAAAGAAGGATGAATATTCCCCGTGAAATATTAGGCCTGTAAAAGAGGCATTTCTCTTTTTGGCTGGTATTTCTTCCTATTTAATTTACATAAATCAATGATGAAAAAAATTGTAATAACAGGAATCAGATTCTGTAGCTGTAGGAAACTGGAAGAATCTGGAGAAGAAATTTGAGGATTATGGACATGACCCAAAGAAAGCAGCATGGAGAGGCTGATTTTCCTAAACTTCCCTGGTTTTCCTCGCTCAGGGAAGTCAGTTCCTGTTTATGCATCCCAGGGCTGAGGTCAAGCCAGGAAAAACTAATAAAAACTGTCATTGTAAACTTTAGGTTTGTTGATTCCTTGCTTTGATTTTCCACAAACTGTTGCCTTTAAAAAGTGACCTCAATCGTCCCTGGCTGGTTAAAAACAGTAATGAAAGAAGCTGGAAATATCCTGCACGATATTCCAACATCTGTTGAAAAATCTTGCTGGAAAACAATCCAAAAGGGTCAATGACATCTTGCTCTGGCCTCAGAGCAGGAGAGGACAGTACAGAGAAAAAGGTCAGGTGCTCCACTCTAAACCTGTCCTAATTCCTCCAACGCTAAACCTTCCTGATAAACCACTGCAGGACTCAGTCCTGGCTGTTCCTGGGGCTCGTCTGGACACCAAGGAAACAGAGACAGGGCAGGGGAGGAGGGCAGTGGGCCCTTCTGGTGGGTTCTGCCTCACTCCTGGCTTGGAATTCACAGGTTGTTCTGAGTTGGAAGGGACCCACAGGATCATCAAGTCCAACTCCCAAGCGAACGCCCACCCAGGGATCAGGCCCACAAGTGTGGAACCACGGGCACCACGCTCCATCCATCCAACCTCCCATCACCCAGACCATGGCACTGAGCTCCTCATCCAGTCTGTGCTTAAACACCTCCAGGGATGGTGACTCCACCACCTCCCTGGGCAGACCATTCCACTGAGGGATCACTCTCTCTGGGAAAAACCTCTTCCACATGCAGTGCTTGGAAAACAAGAGGGTTTTGCTAAAGGCTCCAGAATTCAGCAAAGTCTCTGCCCAGGGGAGGCAGAAAAAGGCTGGAACTGGGTTCTTTTAAGTGTTGTATAAAAAAACCAACCCTCTCCATGTGTTTTTTTTTTCCCTTCTGCCTTCCTTTGTTTTCTCTCCCTTTGCCCTGAAGAAGCTGTTGATTATAATTTCAGTGCAGCATGAGATTCAGGCTTAATGGAGCAGCCCTTATTCTATTTTTGTCCTCTGTGCATTGTCCTATGAAACCGCCTGGATTATATTTTGCTGTTGTAGATGCACTGAATATTCTTGATATTCAAATCCAGCAGTGTTTGTAGCAGGCTGAGACTCTGTGCTGGGATCAGGAAAGCTTGAGGTTTGCTTGTTTTTCTATTATTTATTTTGTGGGGAGGTGGAGGTTCTGCCTTGTGGGTTTGTGGGCTTTGTTTTACTTTTCTTTTAACCAGGGAAAGCCAAAGAATAAATTGGAATGGACAATTCCTTGCCTGTGGCAGGGGGCTGGAACGATATGGTTTTTTAACATCCCTCTCAACCCAAACCATTCTGGGATTCTCTGAGTTCAATCCTCTTTACTCAAGCACTATATTGATCCTCTCTTGCACCTACTGGAAATGATTTCTACCAATTTGATGTTTTATTTGAAAATTCTAAAGGGCCAGTGGCAATTTGTTGGGGTTGATTTTCTGATTGGCCCTTCTGGTGTGATATTCCCAGTCTTAGATTATTCCTTACCCCATTGCTGTGTCCCGACAAAGCAGTTCTCCACATGTGCTGCCTTCCTTTGGGTTAGACCACGAGGATCATCCAGGACAAGCTGTGGCACTCTCTGAACTTCTCCTTTCCAAACCCAGCGTTTAAGACCCTGCCCTCACCTAAAATCAGGTAAAACCAGTTAAAATCAGCCAAAACTATGTCTAATAATGGGCTAAGGAAAGATATGAAGTGTCTAAGAACAGTTATACAGGGCTGCAAATCTATTCCCTGGAAAAAACCCCGATTTAAGGGGATGTGTTCCAAATTAACACAGTTTTTATTATGTGTATATATTAAACAGTGGCTCAATTTCATGCAGAGCTTGACTTGCAGAACGGGGCAAAGTGGTGCCTGTGTTGGGTTGAATTCAGTTATCGGCACCCCCGATGTGTCTCCACCTTCCTTTGTGTTCATCTGGAATACACCCAACACCAAGGATGCTCTGCAGCTGCAGGGAAATGACTCCTCTTTTCCTGGATAATTGTCCTGCCCACATAGTTCAGCTTGAAAACAGAGGCAAAGCTGGTTCAGAACCCACAGAGATCCCCAAAAAGGGTTAAAATTCCCTAAGATTCCCATTAGTCCATGTCCATTTGGGGGCGGATCCTTCAGCTGTCGCCTCTTATCATGCCCTGGAATCTTCCAGAGATCCAACTCCACAAAGGTGAGTTTCCAATTTAGAAACTTGGAGCTGTGAAGTGGAAATATTAGAAATTTAAGGAGCAGCCAAAGAGTAGTCCATGTCCAGTAAACTCAGCACATCCTGTAAGAGGAGGAGGAGAAAGAAGGAAGGATGGGATGCAAGAGAGATGGGTCCTGATTCAGGGGGTTGGAATGGGATGATCCTGAAGGTCCCTTCCAACACAAACCATTCTATGATTCTATAACATGAGGTGAATAAAACCAGGAAAATTGGGAATACTTCAGTTGTTCACTGAGAATTTGAAAAACAAAGTTAGAAACAAGGTAATGAGACCAAGTTTGGTGTTACAGCAGGATGGAAAACACGTGGATGCAGAGGTTTGATGGATTCTGATGGAATCGTGGCAGAGCCAGGCAGCAAGTGAAAAACAGAGGTTGTTGTGTGTTAATGCAAATCAGAGAAGAGCTCAAGCAACCGAGGAGACCTTGGAGGCTGCAGCTGAAACAACATCCAGGAACATCCCCACTCAGGGCTCAGACTGAAGAGGCTTGAGTGGATCCAGGCCAGCCCTGACAACTTTATCCTGCTCATACATCAACCACCACAGGGGCAACATTTCCTTCTGGAGGGGTTGGAAGTTTTTTTCCCCACCATCCCTGGGTTTTATTTTTTATTTTAAAATTCAAATTAGACCATGTTCCTCCTTGTCCCTCTCTCAGTGGACAAGACAACAGCTGATCTCAGTCCCCTTTACAACAACCTTTTCCACGGTTGCCATGCCAACCACGTCTTCTGTTGCCAAGCAAAGGATGGAGTGTAGCTCCACTTCCAATTCTGCACCAGAGATCTCCAAAGGAGCCATGTCCTCCACATGTCCAGCAGCAAACTCAGAGATCACAGTTTGGACCCTGCCCCAGGTGAGTCTCCTTGGAGTTAAAACCCAAATCAGATGCACCTGGTTTCTGCNAAAACCAGGAAAATTGGGAATACTTCAGTTGTTCACTGAGAATTTGAAAAACAAAGTTAGAAACAAGGTAATGAGACCAAGTTTGGTGTTACAGCAGGATGGAAAACATGTGGATGCAGAGGTTTGATGGATTCTGATGGAATCGTGGCAGAGCCAGGGAGCAAGTGAAAAACAGAGGTTGTTGTGTGTTAATGCAAATCAGAGAAGAGCTCAAGCACCCGAGGAGACCTTGGAGGCTGCAGCTGAAACAACATCCAGGAACATCCCCACTCAGGGCTCAGACTGAAGAGGCTTGAGTGGATCCAGGCCAGCCCTGACAACTTTATCCTGCTCATACATCAACCACCACAGGGGCAACATTTCCTTCTGGAGGGGTTGGAAGTTTTTTTCCCCACCATCCCTGGGTTTTATTTTTTATTTTAAAATTCAAATTAGACCATGTTCCTCCTTGTCCCTCTCTCAGTGGACAAGACAACAGCTGATCTCAGTCCCCTTTACAACAACCTTTTCCACATCAGAAGAAGGTTGCCATGCCAACCACGTCTTCTGTTGCCAAGCAAAGGATGGAGTGTAGCTCCACTTCCAATTCTGCACCAGAGATCTCCAAAGGAGCCATGTCCTCCACATGTCCAGCAGCAAACTCAGAGATCACAGTTTGGACCCTGCCCCAGGTGAGTCTCCTTGGAGTTAAAACCCAAATCAGATGCACCTGGTTTCTGCAGCTGAGCTCCTCACTCCTGAATTTCCTGGCACAGACTGGAGCAGGTTGTTGTGGGTTTTTCCACGTGGGAGGTTCAAGTAGAAGGGAAAGGTTGGCTCTGAGGAACCTTGGAACCGTGTACCAAACCTCTGGAAATGCTTGTGGAGGGTTGAGAAGGGCCGTGGTTGGACTGGATGAAAGAGGGAAAGGGAGCAGTGACATCAGGGACTGGTCCAGTGTCACTCTGTGTACCCAGGTTTAAGGAAACCTCTATTTGCTGCTGGTGATGGAAGAAATGAATCTGCATTTAAGCAGAACAAAGAGAAGATAGAGAAAGCTCAGAGATGAGGATTGACCTGTTTGTCTCACACAACTTTCCCAGGAGCAGTTTATCAAGGAACAAACAGACTCAGAGAGTCACAGACTGGTTTGGGTTGGAAGGGACTTTTAAGGCCACCTAATTCCACCCCCTGCCACAGACTTTCCAGGACTGTGACCCGTCCCATTCTGCATCTCTTTGGATCAGCCTGGCCAATCTCTTCACCTTTGCTGAAGTTTGAAAAGGCATCCAGGATCATTGAGTCCAATGTGTGACCCATCCCCACCTCGTCCCACAGCCCAGAGCACTGAGTGCCATGTCCAGTCCTTCCTTGGACACCTCCAGGGATGGGCACTCCAAACCTTTCTGGGCAGCCCCTGCCAAGACCTGACCACCCTTTCCATGAGGAAATTCCACCTGATGTCCAAACTGACGCTCCCCTGGCACAGCTTGAGGCCATTCCCGCTCCTCCTGTCCCTTGTCCCCTCCTGTCAGGGTGTTGGAGGGAATTCCAGGTGCCCTCTGATCCTCCTTTTCTCCAGGCTGAGCCCCCTCATCTGCTCCTCACAAGACAACTCTCCAGAGCATTCCCCAGCTCCGTTGCTCTTCTATGACACACAGAAGATCCACTGCAGTGGGTCAGACCTTTCACTCACCATCATCTCATCTTCAAAGCCACAAATGATGAAAGGAAAAGAAGAATTAACACCTGTACAGACACAGGACAGGATGGTGAGACCCTGGCCCAGCTTGCCCAGAGAAGCTGTGGCTGCCCCATCCCTGGAAGTGTCCAAGGCCAGGTTGGAGCAACTTGGGATACTGGAGGGTGTCCCTGCCCATGGCAGGAGGTGGAATGAGATGAACTTTAAGGTCCCTTCCTACCCAAACCATTCTGTGATTCTGACATATAAAAAATCTGCATCTAAATGGACCTGGGACACAATGCCTCCTTAAATCCATATTTGTTTTTTGCCTTCCTTTTACAACCAACACCAGCCCCGGCAAAAGGCAATCACGGTTCATGTCTGGGTGCAGATGAGCCGAGGATGTTACAGGATGTTTGGTCATTAGCTTTCAATGAGACTGTGTGTCAAGGGAACGGGGTTGTGCAATTCGAGGAGGGGATGATTTACAAACCCGAGAAATAACAGAGCTTGTAAGGAACAAAGCTGGGAAATCAAGCTCCACGCTCCACCTGAGTCGCTACCTACCCCTGTGCGAGCCCAGGGCTCATTTTTAGTGCTTCTGGTGGCACGTTGACAGAAGGCTTAGTGAAAACAAATGTTAATGTTAATTAAGCTGGAAAACTTCCCAGATTTGGAGAATGAGAGTGTTTGCTGGGATAATAATTCAGATAGCCTGTGCCCTGCTCGGCGCTTGCACCGGGAGACGTGATCACTCAGAAGAAGGGGGATCAAAGAGCTGGGGAAGCTCATCTGGAGAGCAGATCACTTTCCTAGGATAGGGGGGGTGCTGCTCCTTGGAACATCTTTGCCAGCGCTTTGAACACCCCGAGTTTCACTGGTAAAAGTGGTCAGACACCTCTCCCACCTTCCTTGTGAGAGTATCCCACGTTAACAGAGCTCACAGCAAGGAAAAGCTTCCTGACATGCCTCCTAAATCCTCCTTTGCTTAATTTCACTCTGGTGCTTCCAGATGATGATAATTAACCTCTCTTACTGCGGAGAACAGCTAATAGTGAGAGCTTGGAATGAAGAGTGAGGACATGGTTTCCTATGCAGTCAGATCTCTCTGCTTAACCCACATCATTTTAGTTCTATCGGCTTCAACTGGTCTTCACCGACTTGCACCAGCTAATGATCTGGTCCAATGATTTTAAATTCCCTTTTACGCGTTTTTTTTAAATTCAAATCAGAGTCAATTGGTGCCAACCTGAGCCTTGTGAACACCAGAGAAGGGCTGGGGGCTAAATAGATGCTCCATCTATTATCACGGGGATGGGAAAGCTTAGGAATTGACTTATTTATTTATTTAGTGCTGAAAAGGACTTGAGGGGGGAAGAACCACAATAATTAGGAAATGAGGATATGAGCACAAACAGCCCAGAAACCCCTGGTAGCCCTTGAGCCTTTACAGGAGGCCACGTGATGGCTCGACATGTCCCTATTTTCTGCTTCACTGAGGTGACTTTCACATTGTGGATTCAACGTGCACCGAGTCCCAGCTGGCAGCTCAGCCCTGTACTGCTGTTGGAATTAAGCCTCCCTGGTGTTCAGTTGGGGTGATGCTCTCCAGAGGCATCCTTAGGGTTTTCCAGAGGGACAGGAATTCAGCACTTGAGGGATCCACCAGGAGCAGATCCAGGGAAGCAGCCGTGAGGGGCAGGATGCTCTGCAGACACCCCTGGAATGCAGGGAGGCACTCAATTCGTTTTCTTTCAGTTGCTGCCTGCCCAGAGATGTCTCCAAGTTCAGTGATCCGGGCAGGAGGAGTTTTCCGCTCCTGTGTTTCCTCTTTATGACCTTCATCCCTCCGCTCCGGTTTCACGGTGGCAGCCCCTTGGAGTTACAGCCACAGGGTGGATGCCGTGATCCCGCTGACTGGGAATATGTGTCCTGGGAAAGGTGCCATCTCGGTGCACTTCCAGCAGAGCCATTTCATCAAGTGAAAGTGCTCCCAGGCTCCCCCCTAAATCAAGGGATTGATGAAGGGTGGGATTGATCGTGTGGGATGAAATGGGCCGGATTTTTTTATGCGACACGTGAGGCGGTTTTCGATCATGGAATCATGGAATGGTTTGGGTTGGAAGGGAACACAAAGACCATCTTGTTCCAACCCTCTTCCCTGGGCAGAGGCACCTCCCACTGTCCCAGGTGGATCCAGCCTGCCCTTGGACACTCCCAGGGATCCAGGGGCAGCCGCAGCTTCTCTGCCCAACCTGTGCCAGGGCCTCCCCACCCTCCCAGTCAGGAATTCCTTCCCAAACTCCCATCTCTCCCTGCCCTCTGGCACTGGGAAGTCATTCCCTGTGTCCTGTCCCTCCATCCCTTGTCCCAAGTCCCTCTCCCAGAGCCCCTTTACGCCCTGGAAGATGCTCTACGGTCTCCCCAGAGTCTTCTCTTCTCCACTGCTCCACCCAAACAATTTATGTGACACCAAGAAGTCAGAGGGGTTGGTTAGGACAGGTGACATCTGGACAGCTGCTGTACCCCATCTTGACACCCTGAAATCCCATGGAACAGCAACACCTTCGAGCATTGTACTGGTGATGTGACAACTCCAAGGCTACAAGACATTCCTGACCATTTCGTTTGACCTCTTATTTGTTACTGCTTTCAGCAACATATTGAGAGTTTAAAACTGGAGTGGTTGTGTCTTTGAGGGAGAAATTCAGTCCTGATTTGAGAGCCTTCAGCAGCAGAGATGCAGCACTTTCCATGGCACTGCCTTCACCTGTTGGAATTATTTCTATTTGAATATGTCACTTCCAGCCGTAAATATTCCTTTCTCCACAAGATTAAGGACTACTTTGCTAACCACAATTTTCTCCCTATGAAAGTACTTACACACGTTAATCAAATTAGTCACCTCTCCATCTTCTTCTTTTTTTTTATAAACTGAGCAGACTGGATTGTGGAAAGTCACTTTCTCCAGCTCTCCAGTAATTTTTCTTGCAGATTTTTTTTTTTTGGACTCTCTTCAGAGCTTTCCCCCAAACTCCTTTTTAAGTCTGACAGCAACCAACCAGCTGCTTTACATGTCACACACAGGAGCAGAAAACGTTCCTCCTTTCCTAATTACACCTCCCTTTTTGTTTCCTCCAGGGTCTCTGTTGATGTCTTTGCTACAGCACCACGGTGGGAATTTCTGGGCATCTGCTGCTTTCCAAGACCCCTTAACCCCACTCCCTAGCACAGCCTGCATTCCTTAAATCTCGCTGGGTGACTTGGAAATTGTCTGTTTCAAATCCTTCCCGTCCCTCTCATGACCCATATTGTATTTACTCTGGGTAAAACTCATGTTAAACCATTCAGAGTTTCCTACAAGCCTGTCCAGGGTTCCCCTCAGCCAATATTTTAAGTGCATTAAAACGAGCTAATAACTTTTAAATAAATGAATTCCTGGTATTTTCTTAGTATCTTCCTTGACGATTATTCCTGATCATATTCGTGAAACACAAATAACTCCTTCATTTAATTTTAGGAATGGGGGAGGAAGGGAAGAACATCTTGAGGGATGGAGAACGGGTTATTGCTTTTTTATCCTCAACCAACAACGAATGAAATATCACTGCTGAGATCCCTCATGTTTTCAATGTGCTCTGCAGCTCTTTAATCCTGGGACTTCCCTTAATTCCTTTAGTTTTCCAAACCAACCATCTGAATTTCACAGCTTTTCATTCTTGCTAATTACCATCTTCCTAGATCTGGTCTCCCTCTATTGTCCTTTTATTTCTAATTGTCGCCTTCGTTTCACCACCACGGGGCCAAAACGAGATTTTAGGTCAGGCTGTCCTTTTATTCCATCTGCAGAAAGTGGTTTTGTATGGAAGTGTGACTTGTTTGTGCTGGAAATGGTACAAAGACAGAATGACAAACCGGTCCTTGCCACGGTGCTGGAGCTAATTATAAAGGAGGAGAGAACAGTGGCCATGGGCAGATGGGGCTGCACAAGAAAACGATCCATTATTCCCAGTTTCTCCCCAAAAAATCTCTCATCCAGCCAAATTCAACCATCCTCGTGTCTCTCTCTTCATGGAAGGACATGAGCTCCAATACCTGGATTCTCTCCACCCATCACATTTCACTTACAAAGATCTCAAAGGAAGAAGGGTAGTTTAATTCCCAAAGATGATTTTGGGAGGGGGGGCTTGAACAGGAATGAACATGTTCCAAGAGACTCTCCTGTCGTTTGCTGTAAGAAAAAGCCTTTCCAAGGATGGAACTAATCCAAGAGAAAAATAACTTGGGACAATTTTGCTGTCACATCGTTATTGCCAAGGAAACCAGGTTGATCCAGCCACCACAGAAAGAGAAGAAAATAAAACAAAAGGGTAAAAACCCAGAATAATTTGCTGTTTCCAGCTCGTGGCACTTGGGCAAATACAAATGGTCCAGGACTGGTCCAGGAAATTATATTTCTTGTGAGAGAATCGAGTGCCAGGACAGGGAATGGTTCCCACTGCCAGAGGGAAGGGTTAAATGGGATATTTGAAAGGAATTGTTGGTTGTGAGGGTGATGAAGGATTGGGATGGAATTCCCAGAGACGCTGTGGCTGCCCCATCCCTGGAAGTGTCCAAGGCCAGGTTGGATCCACCCGGGACAGTGGAAGGTGTCCCTGCCCATGGCAGTGGGTGGCACTGGATGAGCTTTAGGATCCCTCCCAATCCAAACCATCCAACAACTCTATCAATCTGCTGAGGTTCCCAGAGTTTTCTGCCCCCTCAATCATTGGGGTGAATTGCAGGAATTCCTGCAAGATAGAAAGACAACTTGACAGATCAATTAATTGGTCCTTGAGTGATCGACAGCCTGTGCTACCCTGGATGCACAGCAGACACAAACCCCTTCAGTCAGCAGCCTAAACTGCAACTGTTGAAAAATTAAGGCTCATTTATGAACGTTTTCTTTTTCCTCCTTCAGTCTCAGGCCATGGGAGGCGTCGCAAACACGGCACATCCAGAGCCACTGTCAAACAGCCAGAGCAGGAACAGGGGGAAATGGGCACTCGGTGTTCAGCCATAAAACCACTGGAAAAGATGCTCAACAATGAAGTGGAATTAAATGAAATTCTAGCCACTCAGAATGCATTATCCCTGCAGCACGGCCATGAAATCGCTCGCTGAATTGCAGAGTAATTTGCTCTTAGCCTATGAAGCTTTTCTGGGTTCTTTTCCCTCTTTTATCCCTCCCCCTCTCCCTCCCTTTATATAGATATATTTTTTTAAAAAAATTTTTTTTTAGTATTTTTTTTCTTGTTAGCAATCATTTGGGAACTCGTTCCTCCCTCGCTTGCTCTCAAAGGAAATATTCCGGGAGGGAACAATAGTGGTGTGTCATGATGACGTTCCAGGTCACTCATCCAGCAGCAGTAAATGTGCCCATTCCCAATTGCTCTGCTTGTGTGCACTAAGCTGCTGCTGGAAGGGCTTTCATGTCCTTTAACTCTTTGCTGGACTACTGACTCATCCCTCAGCAACCCCAGATTTGCCTTTGTGGGAGAGCAAACTGCACAGATTGACCTGGCAAGGGTCCACATGAAGTGCTTTTCTTCACATAATCAGCAGCTCTGATGAGGATAAAGGGAGAATAAAGCTGTAGAGAGCCTTTGGCTGGTGCAGAAGTTAAAAGTTGCTTGACCCAAAAGAGTGATGGACAAATTCATCACCCTGAAGAGCTCCTGTGCTGCCAATCCCTGGTGTGCTGAGCAGCAGCACTGGGCAAAGTGGATGGTTGATTGTGTTTGATGAGAGCCTCAGTGGAGGGGTGGGAAGAGTTATATCAGAGATGTTCTCCCCTTCCCTGGACGTGTTCATGACCTTGGAGCATCCTGGGGTAGTGGAAGGGGTCACTGCCCATTGCAGGGGGGTGGAATGAGATGGGTTTTAAGGTCCCTTCCAACCCAACCCAATCCATGACTGAGATTCTCTGTGGATGTTGATGTAGCTCGTTGGGGGGCAACAGTGAAGTTGGGGACTCTGTTCTGCACTTTGGGATCTGACTGTGGAGTTCAGGTCCATGCCCACAAACCACCCAGGAGCAGCATCCATCTATTTTGGCCCTGGTTTCCAAAAGATATTCCGCTTAAACACCTGCACTGCCCTCCTTTGCCTGTGTGTCTCTCTCCACTTCTCTTTCTTTGACAGGAACTTCTGATGATTTGATTATTTCAACCAAAGGGAGAGCCTTCAATATATTAAACCATGGAGAGATTAAACCCACTTGGACTTAAAGAAAACAGAGAGCTGGGCAGCAGAAAGGGGTTTTTATCACTGAAGGTCTTTGGGTCGTCCTGTCTTACAGGGACAGGTGAGGGAGCTGTCCCTGAGCCAGCGTGTCCTTGTGCCAGGAAGGCCAGTGGTATCCTGGGTGTATCAGGATAAGTTTTGCCAGCAGGTCAGGGAGGTGATCCTGCCCCTCTGCTCAGTCCTAGAGAGGCACATCTGGAGTGTTGTGTCCAGTTCTGGCCCTCTCAGGACAGGAGGGATGTGGAACTCCTGGTCCAACAGAGGCTCCAGGGAGGATTTGGGGACTGGAGCATCTCCCTGAGGAGGAAAGGCTGAGGGAGCTGGGGCTGTCCAGCCTCCAGAGAAGACACTGAGGGGATCCCATCTCCCATCCGTGTGTGTGCAGGGAGGGGCAGAGGATGGAGCAGGCTCTGCTGGGAGTGCCCAGAATTGGGACAAGAAGGAAGACAATGATGGCCAAGAAGTTCCACCTGGTCATGAGGAAGAACTACACTGTGGGCACTGGAACAGATTGTCCAGAGAGGATTTGGAGTCTCCTCACTGGAAACATCCCAGAACTGTCTGGACACAATCCCGTGCCTCGTGCTCTGGGATCAGCAAGGAGGTGGGACCAGACAACCCACCGTGGTCCCTTTTATCCTCACCCACCCTGTGACTCCACGCTCTACAAACCTGTTTGACACCAGAGAATCTACTCGAGCTCCTCAATTCCCAGAACTCATTTGCATAATTAAAAGCCCTGAAACACAGACTTATCCCTGGCTCACTTTTCCTGTTGCCATTCCTGCCCCTGGAGAAGAGGTTTGAAGAGCTGTTGGAGTTGAACAGCAGAGATGCTGAGCTCGCTCTGCTGCCATTTGGATGATGACACAGAGGAGCCTCGAGCTCTGCGAGTTCTGTTTCGGGGCTTTTTTTTTCATTTAAAGAGAGGAGACAATCTGTTCATTTCACAGATGCTCAACAGCTCTTCAGAAATAATACAGGTGTGCACAGAAATAAATCTGCTTTGTTTACTATGTAATTAAGTCAGGGGGGAAAAAAAAGAAATGCATTGGAAAGTTCTTCTGTTTTGGGGGTTTTTTTTTTGTCTCTTTTGGAAATGGCTTTTCAATCCTACCCAAGAGAATTTGAGATGTTCAGCAATGCTGACAATAAACCCAGGGTCTGGTAAAAAAAAATCAAGATAAAACAGTCAAGTCTCTCAGTTTGGGAGGGGAAAAAAGAGTTGAAAGGCAGAGGGAGCTTTTTATTGTATTTGTATTCCAAAGTTTCTTGTGCTAATTGAGTGTTCAGTCCTGCAAAGACTCACAAGTGCATTTAAGTGGCAGCATCATGAATACCTTCATGTCACGGACTTCAATCTGCTCCCTCATGCTGAGAAGTCAATAACTGGATCTGGACACCAAAAATTAAGTTAAAAAAATAAATTGTCTGGATGTTATTCATCTTCAGTATCGCAAGGTTTTCATCTCCCCCCGTGTCCTTGTGTCTCGTTTCAATGACAGTTGTGCTGCTCTATCTCTCCACACATCCACGGTGTCAATCCCAACTAAACGTGCTGGTCTCTGCTTGTAAAAACCCGACACAGACGTTCAAAATTGATCCAGCCGAAGTCAATAACAATGTGTGGATCTACAAAACATCACAAGAGAATCCAGAAACTTGTTTTTTTACTTATTCCTGCATAACTGCCAGATGATCACTCGAGGCAACCACCCGATCCCTGCGTCGGGATGGTGGAACTCAACCCTGAAAGAAGGAGATGGGGATGGGCTGATCCAAGAGGGTATCCCAAAGGGAATTCTGCCCCTCTGCCCCCTCAGGTGAGACCCCACCTGAAGAGCTGCTCCAGCTCTGGGAACAACAGCACAAGGAACTGGAGCTGCTGGAGAGAGTCCAGAGGAGGCCCCGGAGATGCTGCAGGGCTGGAGCCCCTCTGCTCTGGAGCCAGGCTGGGAGAGCTGGGAATGTTCCCCTGGAGAAGAGAAGGATCCAGGGAGAGCTTGGAGCCCCTGGCAGAGGCCAAAGGGGCTCCAGGGGAGCTGGAGAGGGACTGGGGACAAGGGATGGAGGGACAGGACACAGGGAATGGCTTCCCAGTGCCAGAGGGCAGGGAGAGATGGGAGACTGGGAAGGAATTCCTGACTGTGAAGGTGGGGAGGCCCTGGGACAGGTTGGGCAAAGAAACTGTGGCTGTCCCTGGATCCCTGGAAGTGTCCCAGGCCAGGCTGGATCCACCTGGGACAGTGGAAGGTGTCCCTGCCCATGGCAGGGGTTTGGAAAGAGTTGATCTTTAAGGTCCCTTCCAACCCAAAATACTCTTGGATTCTATGACTCACTATGAAAGAGACAATTGAAAAGGGATAATAACCCCTGGAATTATGGATGCCACAGAAGCTATGGAGAGGATTAAACCCTTCCTGCATTTTCCAGTACAGCACTAAGGACCATCGAAGGAAGCTGATGACAGATGTCGAGAAAAGAAAGATGAACACAAAAGATGGGGTGTTTTTGCACATTGGGAAGAGGAGCAGTGAAATTTCTTCCTGCAAGATGTTGTGGATAATAAATATTCACACTTCTTTTGAGAGGAGAGTGGACAAGGACGAGCCACTCTGGATGATTGGAAGGGACCTTCAAGATTCATTCCAACTCCTTGCCAAGGGCAGGGACACCTTCCACTATCCCAGGTTGCTCCAACCTGGCCTTGGATATTTCCTCACATCAGCCCTCAGAAAGTTTGGGCTGAAATAGTTAAAAAGTCTTTCCCCCCTGCTCTGTTCAAGGTGATCAGAACTGAGAGGGAGGAATTAATCACAGACTAAAATAGCTGCAAGTTCCTGTTGGCTCAAAAAAAATGACGCTGATCCAGTGGGTGCCACATCTTTCAATCAAATCATGGGCAGGAAAACCTTTGTGCATCAGATTGGTAAAAGGGTGTGTTGGAAATTATCCACTGGGATCATTGTCCATACAATTAATAGGGCAGGGAAAAAGGGGAATCTTTGATCCCAAATCCAAATGTGACTCATCTCCAAGGTGCCACCAGATCTAAATGGCCACAGACCCAACGTTTTCACTGGATCTCCTCGGAGCTCCGTGCTTCCCTAAGGCTCTGGATGATCTTGGACTATATCCTAGATCATGTTCAGGCCACCCTGAAACCCACTGGAAAGTGGGTTTAGAGCAATAAATACTATAAACCTGGGGGTTATGAAATGGGATGAGGGCAGGGTTGAAGGTGCAGAGAAAATTGGGGTAATGTGGGAGGATTGTGGAGGGAAGAGGGAGCCAATGCCTTCCTGCCCATTTGCTTTACAAGGGCGAGAGCATATTCTAAATATCTCTGTTTTAAATCATGTGTATATATTTATATTTTATATATAATTTGTATATATATATATA
>WEKX01007460.1:98905-109333 GCA_013390025.1 Pitta sordida
ATAGTACAAAAAATCCAAGCTAAGCACAAGATCCAGAAACTCCAGGTCATTCTGTGTCCTGGTCTTTAAGGCTTTCCAGTCCAATTTGAGGGTTCTTATTTTCACAGCAAATGAATTATAATTTGGTGATTATCTCATTACTGTGAGTTTAAAAAAAAAAAAAAGAGTTAAGATTGCTTATTCAAAGTTCACTTGCACTTCAGGATTCGCTTGGCAGCAAAACACTAGAACTGGCAGAAAAACTGATGATAAAATATTTCACAGTGAGGAAAGGTCTTTTTAAGCAAAATATGTTGTTTTCTGGGAAAATATTTCTGATCGTTTCTTTTCCAGGAACAAATAAACAAACCCTGCAACCAGAAATCCCTTTTCATCTGAACTTGTATGATTTCGTCCATTTAATGTCAAGATTATCCTTTCAAAAAAGGAAATGGGAGTGTGGGATGCTGAGAAGTGGAGAAAGGTCTTAGAAAAATGAGAAGTAAGGGAAAAAAAGTTCATTTTTGTCCACAGTTGTGAGGATAAATGTGGGAGAAGCCATTGGAGTTGTGTGTGTAGGTGTGTGTGCAAAAGAACATTGACTTCGTGGAATCATGGAATGGTTTGGGTTGNTGGTCTCTCACCCACCAGCACCTCCTTGTCTCTGACCCAACTAAATTATGAATTAATTGTCTAACGCTGCTGCCATCCAAATTCTCCTTCTCCAAGAAACACAAACAGGTGATCTGAAGATTCCTGACCCCAGAATTAGATGTCCTGCCTCCTCCTTGATCCCCCACCCCCAATTTGCAGGAACACAGAGCCCCTCATTGTGCCGCAGTCCACTCAGCTCCTCCTGCCCTCGCTCTGCAAACTCCCGTTTCCCCTCACCGGGAAGATTTAGGGAAGGAATAATCGTGGTAGGTCATTATGACACTTTAGTGCGTGTTTTATAGGGCATCATGACTCACTGATTCAGGGAAGAACTTTGCAGCTCGCTACGAAATTGCCTGTTTCCATCAATCCCGCCAGTAGCTTCAGCAGGAACTTTATGAAGTGTAACTTATATATGTGTGTGTGAGTGCATATATATATATATATATATGTATATATAGGGGCGGCTGTTTTTATTTCTGTTTCTGGAAGAACCACTTAAAAGCCAAAAAGGAAATACTGAGATGAAACCAACGAAGGCTCAAAAGTGCTGAAAGCAGCATAAGACTCTTGTCAGGTCAGGCGGGAGCAGCTCACATGCGTAACCCTGGCAGGGACATCTCCCAGCTCAGAGTTTTAGCAGGGTCGTTGCCTTTGCTTTTGTTTTTCTGGGAGTTGGGTGCTGTCCCTTCCTCCTCAGGCTCCAAAACTCTCAGGCCAATGATTTCTGAACTTCCTGAGTCTTCATGTCACGGATGGATAAGTCATAAATCAACCTTCTGCTTCTGTTGCACAGCAGCAAATTTTCTCTGCGTTATTTTCCTTTTGGCTTCTGCACAGGGAGGTCTGAAATCCCCGAGGATCCAGAGAGCTTGGACACTGCAGCTGTAGGGAGCTGAAATATCCCAGGATAGATCTATCTCCATCCTTTCCTGAGGGGAAAACAGAAATCCTGGAGGTGGTAGCACTAAACGTGTCTCCAGGCTGGACTTGGAGCAGTGATTAAAGGTTCTCGGAGGCACCAAAGGAGAGAGAAAGAGGACAAGAAAAATGGTTTGCTTTGATGGGGATTTTTGTGAAGGTTTAATGTTGGCGTGGGAACTGGGAGCCTGAACACTTCAAGGGTGTCACTTCAAGGGATGTGTCAAGGGAAACATCTGCTCCCCTCCAGAGAGTTGTGTTGTGTCTTCAGGTGTGGGACTGCACAAGGATCCCAATACATCCACTCCTTGTCCTGGGGGTGGCAGAGACCTCTCCATCGCCTGGAGACGGCAGGGAGAACATGAGTGTTGGGAGCAGAAGGAGAACCATTTGTTGTTGGCTACTTTGGGAAGGGCAGGAGGCTTTTTTGCCTCATCCAAAGAGTTAATTTAAACTATTCCATCAAAGGAAAAGGAGATGTCAGCAAAGCTAAAGGGAGAAGCTGAGGCAAAGCTGCTTCCTCAGGAGAGGCTGTTGAGCTCTGAGGGTTTCATCTGACAATTCTTAATGAAGGAATAAGTTCATTCAAAACATCAAAATTCTGAAGAAGGCAAGAGGGGAGGTTGTTTATTGGAATTGTGACGAGGAAACAATAGGACAGACACAGAACAGAACATCCATGGATTTATCTCAGGCTGGTCTCTTGGCAAAGAAAGGGATGCAAGTCCTTTCTGAAGCTCATCTATGACTTATGAGATAACCAAGGCTCCAGGAAAAACCCCAACCTGCCTGTGGTCACTGGGATGAGACATAAAAAGAAAGGGACACCCTGGAGTGGCTGCTTGGGAGTGACATCATGTTCAAGTGCCTATCTCAATGTAGACTTAATCAGTGTGTTTTCCTTTCTTCTCCCTTTTCTACAGAGAGGACTTGCTCTCCTGAGATAGGAAATTGCACCTCTGCTTGGGATCTTCTCCAAATGGATCCTTTTCTCCTGTAGTTCACTCATAACCAAGCACTGAAAACAGAATTAAAGACGCTGGGTGCAATGAATTTAGTGTTTCATCCTGTTCCCTTCTGAAATCACTGGCAAAGTGTTCACTGAGTCTTGAGGATCAAAACACCGTGAAGAAGAAGCCCAGGAGGAGTGGCTGATATCCAGAAGGTTGTGCTGCCATCCAGAGGGACCTTCCAGGCTGGAGAAATGGGCCTTGTGGTGTTCAACAAGGAGAATTGTAAAGTTCTGCGCCAGGAGAGGAACAACCCCAGGTACCAGTTTGTGCTGGGAAGGAGCTTGGCAGGAAAGGACCTGGGGGTCCTGGTGGACACCAGGTCCATCCTGAGCCACCAGGGCCCTTGTGACAAAAGGCCAGTGGTGTCCTGGGCTGTGAGAGACTGAGGGAGCTCAGCACTGGTGAGACCTCTCGTGGATCACACTGGGTCCAGTTCTGACTCCCCAGAACAAAAGAGAGACTGGACAGACTGGAGAGGGATCAATGACTGGAACATCAAAAGATTGGAGCATCTCTGATGTGGAAGAGCTCAACCTGGGGAAGGCTTTGGGGGTGTTGTTACATCTGTAAATACCTGAGGGGAGGGTGCGAAGAGGACAAATCCCGGCTCATTTCAGTGGTGCCCAGTGACAGGACCAGAATGCCCTGAAGCCAGATACATTTCTTCATAAGATTTGTAGAAGCTGAAGGTCTTGGAGTCAGAAAAATTGTCTGCAATTTGTCAGTGGGTTCAAAAGTTATGAAGCAGGACCGACAGACAAGCAGATACTTGAGGTTCAAAAGGGGCCCGTTCCCTCAGGGAGCCTGACCAGAAAAATAAATCCTTCCCCAAGAATTTGTAAAGCCAGACCCTCTCAGGTGCAGACCTGAACTACGAAATCCAGGATTCCCACTGGAGAGGAATCCTCCCCCACATATTGTGTCACCCTAAAACCCCAGGAGGAAACGTTTGCCCCATCCAAGATTTTCATTGTCCCAGAGCAAGGACGGGACCTCACAGCCCACAGGGCTCCAGCCCACAGCTTTTGCTCTTCCTGGGGGGTTCAAACAAACCTGCCAAAAATAACGAGCCCTATCAGTGACTTTCTAGGTTAGGGCTGTAAATCTGGAAGTTGGAGGCTCAGGACCTTTGACAAATGTAATTGACACTGGGCTCCATTTCCTCTGTCTTGACTGGTCCCTCACAAGGCCTCAAACCCAGCTGGTGTATGTTCTCCAGGAAATAAGAGCTCCTTCACCCAGGAAAACTGTGGATCCTCCTGAAAATCATGCACAGACCATTCTGCCCGGCTCCTGGCTGGTTGGAAGTGGTGGGACACAGAAAGCTCTGTAGTGAATCCTGCTCAAGGATTCACACTTTTAGTGCAGCATAGCTGGGATGTCAATCAGAAACAGGGGCTTCACTTATTTCATGTGTTTTATTGCCTAACAAGGAGAAACCTTGCTCCTCGCTGGTATGTGGGTAGAGGAAGGCGCAGCACTGCAGCTCTTGGTGTCTCTGGTATATTGGAAATTAAGAAATACAAGGTATTAGCTTAAAATAGGACTCATGGGTGCTGCTTTCTGTGTTTTGTGGTCAAAAAGGTCTTCTAGATCATCTGGGACTTGCTGAGTGGGGCTGATCTAGAGATCCACTGGTATTAGAGGTCATAGAATAATACCATAGAATAATGTCCTGAGTTTTAAGGGACCCACAAGGATAATCCAGTCCAGCTCCAGGCCCTGCATAGACACCCCAACAATCCCAGAATGTCTCGGAGAGGATCATCCCAACCCTCCCGGAGCTCTGGCAGCCTTGGGAAGTGTCCATTCCCTGGGGAGCCTGGGCAGTGCCCAACCACCCTCTGGGGGAAGAACCTTTCCCTGAGATCCAACCTGACCCTGCCCTGGCACAGCTCCAGCCATTCCCTGGCTCCTGTTTCTGATCTTATAGAGCAGAGACTGGAGCAGGACTATCCTATAGACCCTGATGAGCTCTGACCTCAGCCTCTTCTTCTCCAAGCTGAATAACCCAAGGGACCTCATCCCCTTCTCACACGGCTTTCCCTGCAGACCTTTCCCTCCTCCAGACTGGCTGAACCCACAGAGTGGCTGAGTCTCTTGTAGAACTCACCACCCACCTGCCAGACTCCAGACGGGGACTGACCCAACCTGTGCCAGTTGCCATTGGGTAAAATTGTTGCAGGGACACCTCCCGCTATCCCAGGCTGCTCCAGCCTGGCCTTGGACACTCCCAGGGATCCAGGGGCAGCCACAGGTTCTCTTGGAAACCTGTGCCAGGGCCTCCCCACTCTCATTGTAAAAGATTCTTCCCCATATCTGGTTTAAATGGACTGTTTTTGCTGAGATGCCTCTCCCCAATGTGGGCTGGTGGTGCCCCACTGCTGACAAAACTGCACCCAGATTTGGAAAATAAATAGGGCTCCTAAACACTCTCCTGCACTGAATTATAGAGTGAACAACATCCCTGTGAGGATCTGTGTCATTAGGAGAACAACCAGTTTAAAATCATCCCTGGGAGGTGTAGGGGCAGGGGATTTTATGGATCCACAAGTCGACAGAACAAGGGGAAACATTCAGATCCTCTGTGGACAATCACCTCAGGCATCTTCCCTCCCGCTGTGGGGACACTGTGGGGTCGGGGACAGGGTTGGGAGGACAAGTGGGGATGACAAGAGCAGCCTGGCCTCGCAGGAGGGATTTTTGTAGAGGTGAGACTCAGCTGTTGGAACACTGATATTTGTTTTCTCATTTGTCACACAGAGCTCCCACTGCATTTCCACTTGTAGCTTCTATTTTAAAGCGCCAAGAGAAGCAGGGATTTCATTACTTCCCTCCCACAGAGGCCAAGGACCGAGCACTGGTAGAAATGGCACCTTAATTTCCCTTTTACTGAGCAGGTTGATACCTGTTATATCAAAAGGATGGCATTTGGTAAGAGCAGCCTGCAAAACTGCAATGAAATGATGAGCACGATGAGTGGACAATCATAATCCTTTCTCTGACGATATTAGAAAATGAGGAAATTATAACATCCTTTCAGTGGAACAGGGGGTTGGGACTTCTTTAAAAATAGAAAGGGGAGAAAAATAAAAAAGAAAAAAAATGAGTTCCCCTTTCCAGGAAGAGCACTTAACTCCATGCAAGCAAAGTAGATAAAAGCAGCTCGGTAACAACCCCAATTGCACCGAGATTGTCTCCTGCATTCCTGCACATCTTTGCCTTTTTGACATTTAACTTTAATTTATAGCAATTTAGCTTGCTCTCAGAGGCTGCACCGGGGAAGGCAAAGTGAGCTGTTAAATGTTTGTCTGAAATTCAAATCAGGCACGAAGCGCTTTCGTCTTTTCCTTGGAAAAAAAGGGCATCTCCCACCCCCTCCATGAGAACACACCGATTTTGGCAGAGAGAGAGACAAATTGTTCTCCTGTTACAGATTCATTAATAGCTAAGAGGGAAAATACAAATTAGTTTGGCCCGTTGGTCAAGAGTTACGGAATCAGATGGCCGTGGATGTCCATTCCTAAATGGAATCACAGAATCATGGGATGGTTTGGGTTGGGAGGCAACTTAAAGCCCATCACATTCCATCCTGGAAGGGATGGAAGGGGCACCTTCCACTATCCCAGGTTATCCAATTTGTAGGAATTAAAAGTTGTTGGCTATGTGTCTCTTTCTGTGCCGATCATGAGTGTAAATTCACTGCATGAAAAGGAAATTTCCTTCTGTTTATTTTAAACTCAACACAAGGGAAAGAGTTAATTCCAACCTTTTTTTGTGTCTCTTTCTGCTCCTGAATCCTTCGCCAGTGACCTGAGATTTTCCCAGGGTCGCTGATTATTCAAAATTATCCACTGAAGGCTTTCTGGATATTCTTGGCCTTCCTGCTTTAGGGAGTGTTTGAGTAGAATCCCCCTAAAAACAGGGGCAGATTTGAGCTTCAGGAATCGTGGCTTCCAGGAGAGTTAAGTGGGACAATGCTTTAGTCACATCACCTCTGGGCTGCCAACTCCACATGTGAACCTTCCCTTCACAGTAACAGTGAAATTATTCATGTCTGCAAGGTGCTTCTGTGCTCTTGCCAGGGCAGGACCAAGGTGGAAAGACCCCGAGACATTAATTCAGCAAGGGAACATAATAAACTTAGTGCTGCCGGTTGGATGAGAAATTTAAGATCGGGGCTCTGGGACGACTTCAAAATTTAAATGTAAATTTCCTAGAAAATGTGGGCTCACTAAACGTGGTGTGAGAGACTGAGATGCAACAGCCATTTACACACAGGGCCTGTTTGAGCCTCCTAAATCAGGTCAAAGCCCCATCCCTGTGACCACTCCTGATGTTGGCTGGGGGCAACCAATTACTGCAGCCCTGTTCTGTCAGCAGGAGTACTCATAGAAAATACACTCCAAAAAGAGTCACTGACACCTCTGAAGAGGTTTGTTTAACATCTCCGGCAAATGCTGATGGAAAAGCCCTTCTCAGCTCATACTGTGGCCCTTGTTAGAAGAGGTGCAAAAATCCATCCACTCCCTTTACCTGTGAATTTCCTTTTTTTTTTTTTGTGGTAATATAATAATGGGATGACAATTTGCCTTGTAATCTCCTCTTTTGTGCCACTGGCCTCGTGTTTTCCATGATGAGCAAGTCATGAGATAATCATGGAATGGTTTGGGTTGGAAAGGACCTTAAAGCCCATCCAGTCCCACCCCCTGCCATGGGCAGGGACACCTCCCACTATCCCAGGTTGCTCCAACCTGGCCTTGGACACTTCCGGGGATGGGGAAACCACAGCTTCTCCTCTGCCCAACCTGTGCCAGATCATCACACTCCCAACTTTCCAGAGGCTCAAAGTGCCTAGAAGTTGTGGGATTGGGCAGGATGTTCATCATTGACACATGGCTTCCCGTTGTGTGTGTTTGGCTCTGTTTCTCATTCCTTGTGCTGCCTCAAAGGCCATAATGTGGATATTAAGGACAGCAGAGAGTCTCTTCTTCTGCATAATATTCCTCTTCCCCAGTAATTCCTGCTGGGAGAATTATTCTTCCAGAGCACAGACATGACAGCACAGAGCCCATAAAGTCAGAGCTGAGCCGCAGCATATCTTTTAGAATTAAGTCCTATCTCCCCCTAAAACCTGCAATGATAAGGTGTTTACCTCCGGCTTTGCAAAGCTTCCTGCGGCCCTACTGCTCTGTGCAGCTAAAAAATACATATACACTAAAATAAAATAAATAAATCCCCTTTCATTTCCTAAATGAAGGTGGTTTTTTTTTTACTTCAGTGTCTAAGCATGTGGTGAGAAAAAATTCCAGTGGGACGTACAGTCCCCCCAAGAGCAGAGGTAAATGAAATTTTGCTGATTCAGGTATTTATGCCACGTTTGAGCATAAAGGAAACAGGAGTTCTTATAATTATTTTGACATACCCAGCTTGTTCCAAATGACCTTGAGTTTCATCTCTTCCATCCCTTTTGCTACATGGGACATACTGGCAAACTTAATTTTTTTGTTGTTTCTCTTAAATGGGTTTATTTCCTAAAATATCTGTTTTTTTTCTGACAGGTTCAGGTTTGACATCCTTGGAAAGCATAAACTCTGAACTCTGTCACTTAATGTCATTTGGTGTCACTGCTTCTCCGTTGCCTGGCGAAGTTGTGGATAAATCCTTGGAATGTTCAATTTCCCATCGTTAGAAGTGTCCAAGGCCAGGTTGGACAGGGCTTGGAGCAACCTGGGACAGTGGAATTATCCCACAGCAGCGGGTTGGAAATGGATGATCTTTAAGATCTCTTTTAGGGTCTCTTCCAATTCAAACCATTCCTTGGTTTTGCGAAGCCTATGGTTGGATTTCCTCTCCCCTTTACTCCTTAAAAGTTGTTGTAATAAATTACAAGAAAAATGAGGGAAAAGGCTGATGAGGAGAGACACGGCAGTGCCTTTGATCCTTTGACCAGGTGTCCTTTGAATTCCCACCTCTTGTCCCAAAAACACGTTTCCATCCCTGCAAAGGATCTTTGGGTTCAGTTTCAACAGATTCAGCCACCAAGGACAGGAAGAGAACATCCTCTGATAGGAAGAGATGAGATGCTTTGTAGACTCCTTTTGGCGTGGAAAAAACATCAATTTCCCCCAAATCAAGTCCTACAAAAAAAAAAGAATTCAAATCATTTTAACTCTCCAAGGCCCCAGAAATCCGGCCACCCACACACCCCAACCAGGTGAGAACCAGTAAAATCCATTTAATTTTAAAACCTCCCTCAGATTGTTCCATTGTCCCAGTGTGGATATGAGTTACTGGTGCCCGAGGAAAACTACATGACACCTCATCTAACAAATTAAATGTTTCCATGCAATTAAAATGAAGCACTCAGCCTTAGTGTAATAAACTGGAGGCTATTAGTATTCCTAGGGCCGTTGCCTTCCTCGTGCTTTACAGTGCCATAAATACGAGCTCAGCATGATGGCTCAGCAGGCACTGGGCATGGAGAAAAATATCTTGTAATATTTGTTATTAAAACATTAAAAAGTCCTTTACTTGAGCACACACATTTTTAAAACCTCTCCGATTTGGAGCCTCTGCTTTTAATCTCTCTGTGTGGCCCCTGGCATTCCATCATGGAATCCTGCTGGAGTGACAGGCAAGAGCTGCTGGGAAGTGCTGCGTCCCTTCAGCTGCTCTGGGTAAAAAATCCTGAAGAAATCCAGGACTGGCTTGAGGTGAAAACCAGTTACAAGGTGGGGATTCGTCTCTTCTCCCATTTAAGAGGTGACAGGGCAAGGGGAAACAGCCTTAAGTTGCACCAAGAGATTTTCAGGTTGGACGCTGGGAAAAATTTCTTCACTGAAAGAGTGGCCAGGGATTGGAACAGCCTCCCCAGGGATGTGGTGGAGTCATCATCCCTGGAAGTGTTCAGAAAACAAGTAGATGTAACGCTCCTTCATGGGGTTTAGCAGATGTGGGTTTTGTTTGAAGGTTGGACTGAAAGATCTTGGAGTTCTTTTCCAACCTTAATGATCCTGTGATCCCATAGAAAGTGTCCAGGAGCTTTTGTAACTTGAAGGAAACCAAGGCATCTACAGAGAGATCTGCAGATTTTGGGTTGAGTTGCCCATGTGAAGGTGCCTGGTGCTGTTTGAGAAGCCCTGGGGTGTCTGAGAAACTTTCACAGCTCACACAGGAATTTTGGGAGGCCCAGGTCCTTTTGTTGGCCAGTTGGGATCACCCAACCCAGCTCGCAGGGTGAGACATCCCCAAAAAACCCCAGCAAAATGTGCCAGTGTCTCCATGTTCTCCAGGTGTGCAAACTCCCCATGGAATTGTTTCTCGTGAATTCAGTGGAAATGAGGGTGGGATCCCTTCTTATTATGGGATGAGTCACGTCCTGGATTCCACCAGCTCATGGGATCAATCAGAAATGTCTTCTCAAAGCTCATCCAAAGGCACTGGAGCACATTTTGGAGAAGACACCTACAAGTCTGTAACATCCCACTCTGCAGCCTTGTGGTCTCACCGGGAAGGAGTGGAGCTGGATGGTCCCTGTTCCAAGGAAATCACTGCCCCGTGGGATTTGCCTGAGTGAAGTCACAAAAAGGCAACTCTGCTGAGACAGAGAAAGCTGAAAACATGATGAAGAACTCTGAGTCGTGCTGAGGGAAAGCAAGACTTGACTTGAAGTTGGAAAAGAATCAGTAATGTCTCTTCTAGTCCAGCAGGAGTTATCCAATGGAACCAGATGACCATCTTTCCCACCTTCCTATGAGAACCTACTCTTTCTCTTTTCCTTATCCTTGCTGTGTTTCCACCCATGAATTCCTATTTTCACCCTCTTTATACTCCCAGAGCATTTCTCTGCCTCTGGAGA
>WEKX01007462.1:4988-42691 GCA_013390025.1 Pitta sordida
ACAGCTTAATCCTCATTTTACTGGAGCCAATCCCTTCGTATATTATCCCTGCCAGATACCACAAGCTGAAGGCTCTCATGGCAAAGCGCACCTACCTGGAGTGGCCAAAGGAGAGGAGCAAGCGTGCCCTTTTCTGGGCTAACCTGAGGGCAGCTATCAGCATTAACCTGCCAACACTCATTGAAGAAAATGAGGAGCAAAGTGATGTTACATCTGCTAGTAGTTTAAGTATATGAATAACTGACTTGACTGTTTTGCACTAAATTTGGTTAATAATTTTTCTATTTTTTTACAGTCTTCCTAGTTTGTTGAAAAATGTAATTGTGATACATAGAGAAATTGCTGTTGCTTATTCTAGTCAATAAAGTAGTTCGAAGTCATCCTTTGCCTATCATCAACAAAAAGAAGGATAAAAAAGTGTTCATTATGATTGACCTTATTTTTGGTTTGCATATATTTTTTACTTTTCCCATTGAACACCATACTTGAAAGTACATATTGAGTAAAGTGGATGGTTCAGTATCATCAGGACTGCCAAGGCATGCATTTAATCTTTGTTCTGACATGGCTGTCTTTGGGTTAAGATTGTAGGCATCTACTTCTTTTAATTTAATTAGATAACATAAAGAAGAAAAAAGTTCTTTTTTAAATCCCTTCCTATACATTGGTATAGTGAATGTCATGGGTACAGTATCCCTACACCTTTAGCCTGTTTTCCCTTCCTAGAAGTCTTTGCCTTCATCAAAGAGGCTTTCCTGGCTAATTGCTGAAAGTTAGATCCATTAATCCTTGTTTGGCATTCTTCTGCCTTTGCTGTACTAAACATTCTCACTTGCCTAGAAATACCTACTAAGACATGATTTCATGGAATTCACTATTGATTGTCTTCACAATCATAGTAAATATCTGAACTTATTAATTTTTTATAATATTGTAATACTGCTGCTTTCTGCTATGATCATGTCAAGCTATAGTGTGTTAAATGTTTTTCCTGTTTTCTAAAACTTAGAAACTTGCTGTTTGGAGGTGAGTCCCCTTTGATCTCTAGAATTTTACTGAACTCTGTAACCTTGCTCTTTTCACCAGCAGGTGATGAGGGTCATCATACAGGTGAAAAAGGAGTAAGTTTTGTTTGGAAATAACTTCTCTGCTAAAAGCTATCTGATTAAACTGGTAGAATTTTTTATAGGAAATAGTTGTTTGCTGTGCTTGGATTTAATTTAACAGTCCAATAAATCACTCATTTTTTAACTGTTATTAAATTTCATGCGTCATTTCACTGGTAATGTGGAGTTATGTAATCATACTTACGGCTTAATGGAAGTGCAAAGCCCTGTGATCACAACTGTGAGCAGCACATGAAGTGAGCAAATCAGTAAGAGGATGTGATCCTTAACACTCACTGAGGTGGCTCACCAAGCACACACCAGGTACGGCAGTGAATCTGAAGTTGTGGGAGAGCTTCCTGGTGTCCAGAGATGCTGAGACACTGCTGGCACCCACCTACCAGTTCAGTTTAACTGGGTAGGATCACAGTAGGATGCAAGGTCCCTGGGTCCCAATGTAGAGCTTTGGAAAGAAGAGCTGGAAATCTCTACTAAACCTTAATTTCAGGCAAAGAGAAGTTGGTTACTGACTTCTGTAATAACACATCTGAGATTTCCCCCTTCCCAAAATCAGGACCAGGCTTTCTTTGTGTGCTAAACACTCAGTACTTGAATGCGAGCTGGTGTATGCACCACACTTTAAGAACATGTTACAGTCAACCCTCTTCTGGGGGACTTCGTGTCCCCCAGATAGCTGCTTCACATCTCAGCAGCATGATTTTTCAGTGATTAAGGAGGCCTGTTTCGCAACTGCGCATGCACAACCTTGCACACATGAATATTCAAAGTAGGCAGGCATGAATATGCAAATTTCCCCAAGACACTGAACGGACCACTGGCTCAACTGTCTGCCTGCCCGTGCTGCCCGGACTCACTGCCCACAGTGCCCGGGTGCGTGGCCATGCCTGCCAGGCCCGGCCTGGACTTGCCGGTCAGAGCTCCGGGGGGTGGCTGCGCCCACCTGGACCAGCTCAGACTCGCTGCTTGCAATGCATGTGGTGCAGCTGCTCCCGCCTGTGCCAGCAGCACCGTGGGAGAGACGGGGAGCTGGCTTGGCCTCTGACTGTGCCAGCGCTGTTCCCATGGTGAGGGGCTGGCCAGGCACAGCCAGCCACTCACTCTTCTCTGCCCAAGCAGCAGGGGGGGCTGAGTGCGGTACAAGCTGTGTTTAAACATGAGCTCATGAGGTCCTGGAAGCACATGGTCCTGGGACTGTACACCCTGCCCCTGTGTGTCTCTCGGGCCCAGCAGTCAGGCACTGAGATAAATAAAACAAGTTCAAATTCCTGCTTGCTAAAAAACTAGTAAACAAACCTCCTGCTAGAAGTAACAACGCTTTGTGGAGAAGCTGAGGTGACAAAATAAGCAATTAGGCTGGAATGCGCGTTTCTATTACTGATGCAAATTGGCATGGGTGTGCAGAAAACTTGTACATAATAGAGGGAGGAGCACTATCTCTTGGCCCTCCCCTTATTCAGATGTAGTAGCCAAGAGTGATTGTAAAAAAATGTTTAAATAAAGGAAATCCCTGCTGTCTTCTCTCCCACTCTTTTTCTGCCCCCCCCACCCCGTGCTGAAAGGAGCAGAGAGGCGCTGGCACATGCCCACCCTGCTGTCACCGGTTTGTGTCCCATGTTACCACAGGGACCAGCTGTGACAGACACCGGCACCCACCCAATGCCTCTTTCCATGGAAACACTGCAATGCACACCGGACACACACATACACAATGCTCCCTGCTCTCAGCCCCTGGTGACACAGGCAAGAACTTCGGCCTTGTCCAGTGTCCCAGACAGCATTAAAGAACCCCGCACCCCATGTTTAAGTGCCGGCAGAGCTGTGCAGGGCTGGCGCCAGCCCCAGCTTTTCCATGTCAAGCATGTCCGCTGGGAAGGAACACAGCGTGGAGGGCTCAGAAGTCCATACAGCCCCATGGTGCCCCTCCGCCCGCTGCAGCTGCTGCACAGGGCAGAGGAGACTGGCTTTGCTCCCCCAACCGTGCGAGGAACTTCCAGGAATGCCCCGCAGCTGCTCTGGAGCTCAGGGGGCGGGGTGACTGGGGCCAAATTTGCTTATTAATGAGCTGCCATTCTACGCTGATGGATGGCTTTGCGGGGCGGGGGGGGGGGGTCAAGACCCACGGTACTGTGGTATAGGAGGCCCAACTGTATTTATGATGAGGAAAGACAGAGATGAACTTTGTGCTCTGTGGGAGTCCAAGTCAGGAAGGCTTTACCCTATGGTGAGAGCTGTTTGTGCTTCATGGCAATCCATCATCATGGCCAGAGGCACTGAGTACCATGGGATGCTGCTGAAAGTGCATCACAAACCTCTGTGGGCCAGCCAGCCAGTTACAGCAAGCTGTGAGGCTCTTTCCATGGAGTATGAGTGTTAATCCTGGGGCTGTGGCCAGGGTGCACCACCCTGCTCTGTTTCAGGGGCAATGGGAGCTTCAGACAAAGTCTGATGACATACTCAGTGGTTTATGTATGTGCAATTAAATCTTTATACACCTTTGTCCTACAGGATTAAGGATGAAAACACAAATATATTTATAATAAAAAAATATTTCGATTGATTTAGATAATGTTAATGATTAGACTAAAAAGACCTTAATCAGAATTGTTTACTACCCAGTATAGGTAGCTATAACTACTAGTATAATTTACTATTTTTGAAGTAATATTAAAGCTAGCAAAACCAATTATTGGGTAGAGACTGATGTTACTCACCCATACCGATGGCTTTGAGCAAGTCCCGTTCCCTCAGCTTGGAGGACTGACCTTGAGGGTGGTCCCCACTGAGGGTGGGAAACTCCACACCCCCTTCAAGAAGGGGTATGTTAGAGACCCGATCACTAAAAAATCAGACTGTGTTTTTATGTTTTATATATGGTTGACTGTGAGCTAGATCTCTCCAGTCCAGCTTTTTTAGCTGAGCAGCTTTACCTAAGTTATCAGTAGTATCACTTGTTGGTTCCTTTATCAGGCACTTTATTGGGTCTTCCAGATCTCCACAGGTGTCAGTTTCTATCAGGAGACATTATTCCTCCTCAGGATGTTTAACTTTGGGATTGATGGGTCAGGCTGGTTTCAGCATTCTTCACCACCAAAAGCACCATAACACCACCTTCTCCATTCACCACTGATTGCTTTGTAAAGAAGGTATTTTTTTAGCTGTTTTATCCTCACTCTAGGCAGAGCATCCTGCTACAAGCTGCTTCATTCCTAAGAGGTTCTTCACAACAGGTTTCTTCTTTATGTGTTTCTTCCATTGCATCACAGTGTGCCCTTAGGCAGTGACCTGGCCAAGTGTAGTGGCTTCTTTATTTCAGCTACAACCACATCTGTCTAAGAGTTGTGTGCTATACAGCTTTCAGCTACTTAAGGAACTGTTCAGTCACAGAAGCCAGTCCACACTCAGCTGGATGGGATTTTTGTAGCCTTTACCTGACTTTACCTTTTTGTGATCAACCTAGTGGCCTTCTATGATGTACTGACTACAACCGTGGACAAAGGAAGAGTTATGGATGTCATTTATCTGGACCTCTTACCTTTGACATGGTCCTCCACAACATCCTTCTTTCTAAATTGGAGAGAGATGGATTTAATGAGTGTGGAAAAATACTGAAAACCAAAAATCACCAAGGAGTGCACATATTTGCAATAGTTCACCCGAAGGAAGCTCTTTGCACATCTCAGGAGCAGGAACACTGAGGGAGCTGGGTGTACTGCCCTGAGGGAGACATTAAACAAAGGATGGGGTCACATACCGTCAAAAACAAAACAGCTAACAGGAACTAAGCCAAAGGAATTACTCAAATGGTGACTGAGATGAATTTTGCTTTATTACCTCAAAAACACATACAGTATTACTTTTCACACCCCTACATATGCTAATAAAGTAAAACTTGTATATGCTTTACATGTATGACTCAAACTACACCTAAACATGAAATTACATCAACTGTAACTTTACCATTTCCCCTCCTTCAAAGAAAACAATATAAATATATCTTAAGTAGGGAAGGAGGTCAGAGGAGATTCCAGCCTTCCTGGGATGGTCAATAGGCTGCACCTATCTCCCCCCGTTAGGGACACCTATGGGGTGAGACATGAACATGTAGCAATAGCAGGCAATTCCTTGGAAAGTTCAGAAGGCTGGCTTCCGTTTGTGATCACATTTTAGCATTATCTGTTATTATTATATTATATAGAATATATTTAATATAACCTGTATGTATTTACTGTTATATATTTATACATATATTATATTTTAGACATTATATAATACGTGAATATACTATATTTATAAATTTTATACATATTATCAGACTAAATCAATCAATCAAAGAGAATTCATTGAATGTGAGCAGACTTTTGTTGTATCTATTCGTGCATCCACAATCGTGGTGGTCCTTATTGAATGCCAATGGACTTGCAGTGCTGCATCGACTTTGTGCTTTTGTTGCTTAGTGCCAAATTGGCTACCGCTCACAATTTAAGCCTGGCCTCCCCCAGCCCCTCTGATATCTGAGTACCAGCTGGAAGGCCAGGGGGTTTATTTTCTGCCAAATCTCCTTCACAGAATCACAGAATATTCTGAGTTGGAAGGGACCCACAAGGATCATCGAGTCCAACTCCGACGTGAATGACCATACAGGGATTGAAGCCACAACCCTGGCACTAATCTCAGGATCATGTCATCAACTTTTAATTATTTTTTTCTTAATATAATGACCTAACTCCCTATCTCATTGTCCCATTATCTAGATCACGTCAATGAGTTGCTCATCCAGTCTTCTTTTAAACACCTCCAGGGATGGTGACTCCACCACCTCCCTGGGCAGCCCATTCCAACGAGAGATCACTCTCTCTGAGAAAAAGAAAAAAAAGCCTAAGGCCATGTCCTCTTGCTCTGGTGCTGGCAGCCTGAGAGAAGAGATTTACACCCACCCGACTGCAACATCCCTTCAGGTAGTTGTAAACAACAATGAGGTCACCTCTGAGCCTCCTCTTCTCCAGGCTGAACAATCCCAGCTCCCCCAATCACTCCCCACAGGGCTTGTTCTTAACACAAAAGTTTGCCTTATTCTTAACACAACAAGTTGACTGTTTGATGGATGAGGAATTAGTTGGACAGTCACACCCAGAAGGTAGTGCTCAACAACTCAACGGCGGACATTGTGACAAGTGGTGTCTCTCAGGGGTCTGTACTGAAACCAGTAGTTTAATGTCTTCATCAAGGACATAGACAAAGGAGTTGAATGCACTCTCAGCAAATCTGCAGATGACAACCAAGCTGAATGGTGCAATTCACACATCTGAGGGATGGAATGTCATCCAGAGGGACCTGGACAACCTTGCGAAGTGGGACTATGGGAATCTCATGGGGCTCAAAAAGACTAAGTGAAAGGTCCTGCAGTGGGTTGGTATTCAATGCAGGCTGGGGAATGAAGCGACCTGCGAGAAGGACTTGATGGTGTTGGTGGATGAGAGGCTGGATATGAACCAGCAACATGCACTTGCAGCCCAGAAAGCCAGTTGTGTTCCAGACGGCATCCAAAGCAGTGTGGCCAGAAGGTCGAGGAGGTGATTCTGCCACTCTACTGCACTTTGGTGAGACCCCACATAGAGCGTTGCACCCAACTCTGGGGGCTCCAACATAAGGACATGGAACTTTTGGAGCAGGTTCAGAGGAGGGCCATGAAGATGATCAAAGGGCAGCACCTCTCCTGTGAAGCACTTCTCCTGTGAAGTCTGGAGAAGAGATGGTTCCAGGGAGAGCTTATTGTGGCCTTTCAGTACTTAAATAGGGTTCATAAGAAAGATGGGGACAAACTGTTGCAATAAGACAAGCAGTAACGGTTATAAACTAGAAGAGGGTTGATTTAAATTGGATATAAGCAAGAATTTTTTATAATGACATTGAAACACTCAAAGAGATTGTCCAAAGAAATTGTGGATGCCCCATCACTGGAAACACTCAAAGTCAGGTTGGATAGGGCTCTGAGTGACTTGATCTAGTTGAAAATGTCAATGCTAATTGCAGAGAAGTTGGACTGGATGACCTTTAAAAATCCCTTCCAACCCAGGCCATTTTATGATTCTGTGATTTTATGAATCTACTTCTCTAGGGCTCCTCAGCACTTTAAAGTGGAGAATGCTACCAGAAAACCTGTGCCCCTCCTTCCTGAAAGACTCCTAGATATTACAGTCTAAGGACATTCATGCTTAGTGCTAATGGGCTAAAGGGCACTACCCAGTCCTGTTAACTAGATGAGAAAAGAGGAAGTAAAATTTCTCAAATCAAGCTTTCCGGTGTCTGTAAATGTCATGCACCAGCAGACGAGTTTATATCCTAAAAAATGTACAGAGTCTGGGTGATGGAAGAGTTCCTCACCTTTAAGACTGTTCTGAAACCTAAGCCTTTGGTGCGTGTTAAAGAAATAGCTTCTCAAGTCTGCCATATGTACTGTTCTAGGATATTAACGCTGTAACACCTTTTAGACTCTGTCCTTCCCACCTCACAGGTGCACATGCCAAATACTTCAGTTATTTACATACCATACCATACAATACAGCTACTTAAAATACAATTCAGTGTTCCTTTGATAAAGCAGATTCATTCTCTCATCATTTTCTTTTGTAAGTTAGCCTTGGACAATATTTCTCATTGCTTCCCTGTTGGGACTTCCCTTTTCTTTTTCCCTGAATCTCTGTACATAAACTGTTGATTATTTTTGTTTTAGCCAAATGTAGCAAATGCTTTCCTTCACTGCTTTTTGTGAGGCAATACACTGTTTTTAAATGTGTTCGTAGAGCTTCTTCTTTTGAAGAAGTTTGCAAGACTTACAGGACACAAGTATCTGGTAGAACTCTTGAAATACTGCCATAATAATGTACATATTTGTAAAAATGGTGTCAGGTGCTGCTCTCCCTGAGCTCACCAGCCTGCGAGCACACATGAAAGTAACATTGTGTATTGGCTTAGTGTTCAGCCAGGCCAGAATTTTGATTGTAGAGGTTATACTCTAACAGTTTTTATAGCCAAAAAAAGGACACAAACATCAGTTCTGAATCCTTGAACAGATTTCTGTGTATGACAGGATCAGACTCGGTGACAGCAGGTAAGACAGAGAGAGCAGCTTCATTTCTCAAATACGAGAAATGAAATACGTACTATCTTAAATTGCAATCTCATAAGCTTAATTTTTGCCTTATTTTCAGGCTAATGGGGACATCCAGTGGCCAATTAAATTATCGCTGTTCCCTGACAGTGATATCTCAGTCCAGAACATATGCAATGAATTTTGACTCGGGGAAACCTCCAAAGAGATAAATCGTATCAGCCCAGCAACTGGAGTAGCCTCTTGCAGGTGTTTGTAGGCTAGAGAGGACAGGTCAGGACGAGCCCTTTCCTGTGGCAGCTCCCACGCTGCGTCAGACAATGGATGTGACACCGTTTCCTGTGTCATTGGTCCCTCCTGCCTGAACCTTAGAAAACAACAGCGTGATGTGAGCGGCTTCTGGCTTTACAATGAGGTGTCCTTATTTTCCAGCAGGAGACCAAGAAACACAAGCCGGTCATTTTCTCACATGTTGTTTTTGTTTGCAGTGTTTTATTTTTAGGCCTCATTTCTGCTGTACCTGCTTTCCCTTCTGTCACCAGGGCTTAACGCAGGTGCTCACCAGGCTGGTCTGCTGGGTCCCAGGCAGCAACAGAGCAATATCCCAATTCCAATTACTGCAGCAGGAACTGGAAGTGTTAAGAGGTGCATAGCGAATTCAACTGGGATTACTCTTTTTAGGCATCTGAAAGGTGTGAATAAATAAAAACCCATTCTTCATCATTATCCCTCAGCAAAGCCTGCAGGTGTGCCCAGATGTGAGCAGGACTTACCTTGTGTTGATGAGCTGGCAGCCCGAGTCTGCACTGGTGGCTCTGGCATCCCGGTGTGTGGGGCACAAGATGGCTGGGGGGAAACAGGCCCTGGAAGTCATCTTACAAGTGATACAAAAGGCAAACTTGTGCATTTGGTGCTCCAGCCCTCCCATGGACAAATTAGACTCCCCTAATTAGAAGTGAGTAAAATACATTTCAGTGCGGTTGCCACTTAGTGCGGCGCTGGGCACAGCTCCTGCAGCACTCACAGCTGGCAGCAGTGCCAGCACACACAGGCAGTGCCATGTGCTCCTGCCCTTGGCCTGCCTGGGGCAGGCACACACAGAGGGAGTGGCCAAGGGCCACCCAAACCCCCAGAGCCCACGGGGGTCTCCAGGCATTCCTCTGACCCTCGCCCCTGCGTCACTGCTCTTTGTCATGCAGCGTGGGACAACATGGCCATACACAATATTCTGAGTGTTTTATTAACAAGTATAATACATAGGAACTGTATACTAAATATAGTATGAGGACTGTACAGTACAAATTTATGTTCACAGCTTGACATGACAAAATGTCATTACTGAATTCCCATTGGACTACCAAAGTAGAAACAGTGAAAGTACATTAAACGTTCACATCTTTAGTATGAAAAGATTACTAAAATGTCTCCATATTTGCAAGTTATAGTAATGCACGCTAGAAACCTTTAATTACCCATTCTGTCTTATTTGCTTATAAAATATATTATATTTTATTTAAAAATTCTGCATAGTTTATAGAAGTATTAATGTAAATAAAACATCCTTGCTATATTTGCAGGTGAGAGATGCTAAGCAAAAAGATTATTTTGACCCTCTAAAGTACATGAAAAAGTGCTAATATGTATCTGAAAAATACAATGAAAACTGGTGTAGCCCACTTAAGAGATGTAAAATGCTTTGTAAATTTTTACAGAAAGAATTTGTATTCATCTACACACTGCCAACCCTGACAGAGACAGCAATATACTTGGACAAGATGTAGCATTTGAATTATCACAGCAGAATGTGGGTATATATTCAAGTAAATCATTAATATGTGCTTCAGTTTTTGCAATTGTATTAGAAACTAGTACGTTTTTATGACCAAATGACTTAACAGGCACATTGTAGCAAAACAGTATTACCTGTTAGAAACTGCACAGTGCAATACTGCAAGGGAAGAAGGTGTGAGCTTTAAATACTTTCTCCAGGATTAGTTTTCTACCTAAACTGGCTGTTCTTTAGGGCAAAGATGGAAGGACTGACTTTGAAAAGTAGTTGTGTGTATGTAAAAATGAAAAGGTATCCCTCAAATCGAAGTTTGCTAAAATGAACCAATGACCCGGTTAAGATGTAAACTCACATTCAGCTGAAAGATGAAAGCATATTTGTTACCTTTTTGACATCCCACAAAGGCATCACAGACATAAGTGAAAAAGCCTATAAGGCATATACACTAAATAATCTCCAATATGTAAATTTGAAATTGAAATTTCTGTTGTCCTAATCCACAAGGCACATGGATGAAGTATTTGTCCCCACAATCAGCATAAATATTTTCAGGGAAAAGTTCCATGAGCGAATGAATTAATATGGCAAATAACCTAGAAGAAATTATCTGAAGTAAATCTTAATTACAAAGAAGTTCTGTTTTTAGGGTATTTTAGTTTCTGATTTTAAATAGTAAAAAAGAGAACATATTAATGAAAACATTTGATGAGAGCTTCAAAAGAGAAATACAGCATTGGAAAGAAATGTTCCTTAAACATCCCAAATTTTATACATTTGCATTCATTAAGCTAAAAATGGGACCAGTTGCCATTTAGCTGCTTATTTTTGTAATATCTGCTTTTACCCCTAGAGCAGAGAATTATTTTCATCCCAGAACACCAAATGTCTGTAGACTTGTGATTGATGCCATAGCATTGCAGTCTCTCAGACAGTGATGCATTTATGAAACTGCCATTAAAACCTACAGCCAATTCTGCTACCGCTGACAATAAAAATGTCCAACAAAACCCCCCGTTCTGGAACAGCTGCTCATTAGTATCAGTCTCTTTCCTACAAGTTCCTCAATGTCACTAACAATCTGGCCTACCAAAAAAAGACCAATTAACATCTTAAGCTTTTCAGTGCCACACGTGAGCAGATCAGGGTCATACAAGAAGTCAGATGTAAGCCCTAGTGAAGCGAGGATGTATGGAGCTGTAACAGAGGTATATGGATCTTCCTCACCAAAGAACAAGTGTTCCCAGCCCTGCTTTGCAAATCCCTGTTCTCCCCTTTGTAGAGTGAATGTTCAGTGCTCTATCCTTAAATAAAAGTCAATTCCATATGACCATAAGTAAGAGTTGTTAAACAACGGAACCAACACTTTCTAGTTCATAGAAATTGCTTCTGGAGTATTTTTCTCCAGGAATTACAGACCTTTCCTTCTCTAATTCCACAGGTATGTGGATGTCAGCAGAACAGGTAGTGAAGTCCTATCACCAAGGGAAGGCCCTTTACACTCACACTTACATCTCCAAAATTATTTGTTTGCTATTGGGGCTCACAGGACATAGAAGCAACAGCCTACCTGCTCCGTAAGCTCAAATATACCCACCTTCAGATGGACACTCCATCTGCCTCCTCCTGCAGTTTTATGAAATTCTTCCTCTCCTCACACCTCCATTGTCCAGTGGGATTTTCCAAGAGAAAGGAAATCCTGACTTCAGCATGTTTACCTTGCAGTGAATAGTGTCTGCCTCACACAGAACAAAGCAGGAAAACACACTGGTGCAATGAGAGCGCGGAGAAATACACACATCCTGTTTCTTTGGCAGCTCAGACAGACAGAAACCTTCCTTTCAGAGGGCTCCCAAACAGGAGTATTTCTGGGGTCATACATTGCTTGAATTGAGTTTATTTTACCTATGGAGTTCTGTTTGCTAACACACATGGGAGCTGAGAGTCGATGATGTGATGTTTTAATGGAATAGACACTTTCACAGGAAAGCTTTCTCTACCTACCATCAAGAGAATACCAGAGTCAGGAGCAGGATGACTGGTATACATTTTATCCAACACAGAGACGAGACTCAATTCATCATTAGAAGTGCTTCATATCTGATGCCAACTTCTCACAGAAATATTGTGGATTAACAATTTTAAATACTGTAGTGTATTAAAGCGGTACTCACAATACTGTTCAGAGCATCTTTGACATAATGATTGCTATTTGCTGAGGTAGGGCAAAGAGAAAAAATTAGAGAAAATGCAGGGGCAAGATTGAAAGGGGATAGTCTATATCCCTGAAATGAAGGGCACTGATTTCTCTGAGTATCTTTTAATGCCAAGTCACAGGAGAGTACCACAGAATCACAGCGTATGCTGAGCTGGAAGAGACCTATCAGGATCATCAAGTCCAACTCCTGGCCCTGAGCAGGACACCCCAAGAGTCACACCATGTGCCTGAGAGTGTTGTCCAAACACTTCTTGGAATCTGTCATGTTCGGTGCTGTGATCACTTCCCCAGTCAGCCTGTTCCAGTGCCCAGCCACCCTCTAGGTGAAAAATCTTTTCCTGACATCCAACCTAAACCTCCTCCGACTCAGCTTCATGCCAGTTTCTTGCCTGTGTGTGTTCCACCCATACACTTGCACTGAAACCAGACATACAGTGTCACACAAAGTCTCCATTTAACAAATCCACCATGGCATTATGCAATAAAACCAAGGATATATATACTGTACTGCAATACAGATGACATTGGTTTAGACACAGAGTATTATATATGGACCAATTCCTACCAATTTTTCTTCTTGACTGAGGTAAATGATACTATGACTCAATCTTTCTGTAAAGTAATTATACTGTTAAATTTATTTCCTCAGTGTAACTCACTGTTTGGGCAGAGGGGATTTCTAAATCAGGTGTCTTTCTAAAACTGTTGTATTAACCACATTGCAGAAATCAACACAGCTGTTAGTGTCCATTCATTGCATTGTTGAGCATAAAATGAGAGTTTATCCCTTACTGGGCACATAAATAAAAGTCTCTGGCAAGGACTAGCATTTTGGATATTCGGTAACATTTATACTACTTCATCAGTATATGCTTGGTTGATTATATGAAGAAACCAACAAAAGCCGTTAGCTTACAAATTCCCTTATTCACAAATGGAATACGTTAAACATACTGAATGCAGAAAGGGTCTGCTTAGCATCCCTAGGAGAAAAAAAAGAAGTGTTCACATTCTTTAGGTCTGACCCGTGGCAAGGACATTGAAGGGTTAGATAACATCTGTTACTGACCATAGGTAAGCTTTTAATGGTATAAACTCAGAGATCCAGACCAGCTGAATCCAAATTAAAATGCATGTGTAAAAAACAAAAAAAGTGTGACAGGAGTCAGGGACAGAAGACATTCAGACTAGCATGTGGCGTTTTCTGTGAAGAGCAAGATGGTCCGAACGTGAAAAGCTACGGTCACAGTCTGGGCACTGGAAAGGTTTGACTCCCGTGTGCTTGCGGAAATGCCGCGTTAGTTCATCAGAACGAGCAAACTTCCACGTGCATCCCTCCCAGGTGCACTTGTATGGTTTTTCACCTGCAAAAGGAAACACAGAAGTGGGGATTTAAGACACACCAATTTAACACATCAGTTAAATATGTGACAGATTTATTCTCTTGGTTTGTAAAATTTCAGCAAGTACTTTAATGCTTACTGAAAAGGCCTGGAAACAGCACGAGGCTGCAGAGTACTCTGCACTTGAAACCGCAGTCGAAGACAAAAAAATTGTGTCCTGCTGTAACTTACTTTTTTATTGTCTCTCTATTCCTCTCTCTGCCATATTAGCACCTGTTTTGTCTCATTGAGCCCAGAAGTGTGAAGGCTTAAGCATTTGCTCAAGTATATCCAACACGGTGATCTCATATTCTAGATTAACTGGGGGAAGAACTGTGCTACCATTCAGCACAGCAGGCAGCAATCCTGTGATTTCTAAAATTTAATGTAGTATATACATGAATAACTGGCACCACTGTCACAAGTACCTCAAATTAAAATCTCTCTCAATCATCATTATTTTCTAATGATATTCTCCTTCTTCTTTAGCACCACTGCACTGCCCCCAAACCTTGGATGTGTATGTATGTATATTCACCCAACATGCCCAGACGAACATTTCTGTGGAGCAGAGAGATGGGGAGATGTTTACTAGAACACTCATTCAGAAGAGAGCACCATTGGACCACTGGTTAGCATGTCCACAGAGCAGATGTGTTTGCACTTGGCACACAGTCCAGATTTCTGTAAATGGGCTACTCCCATGGAAGCCTCAGTCAAATTTAGGAGTGATGTCATAGGTGAAGCAGTGCAATTTGAACTGCTTTGGTGTTTACAGGTTGTGCAGATTGAGTAACATGCAAGCAACTGGACAAAAAACGAGTGAAGTCCTCTGTTTTTTGCTCCACCTATAATTATATCCACAACAATGGCAGATCTAACTTCTATCATTTTATTTACACCTGTGGTCATTAGCAGAAACAACAAGCTTAGCCTACTATTTTACCACAGACTTGATGAAAGAGAAGCATAGGAATGCTCAAACCTGTATGGGTTCTTCGGTGAGCCTTCAGATGGGAGCTCTTCGTATAGACTTTGTTGCAGCCTTCATAATCACACCGATGTATTCTGCGTTTTCTTTGTGTGTCTGGAGATTCCACAGGTAAAGGTCTTTTGCCTGGCTGAACTATAACTGAGGTGTGATTCCTGCAAAGTCAAACTGAATGTTAGAAATGAAAGACATTTAGCACAGCAAACCTCAGCTAGTGTGATTCATAACAGAGCCTTTAATCCACTACCACTCAGTCTCTTGGCAGAAAGAACAACATTACACGCGTGTCGAAAAATTCAACAGAGTTAAGCAAATTTTGTGCATTCTAGCAGTAGTATTTTTAATGTTTACTCACTTTGTGGTATGATGTAACCATTTTTACTACTTCCTAACCTTTTTTTAATCTTACAAACCAAAAATCCACTTCAAATTCTTGTTTTTGATTCAAACGTGGATTTCTCAAGCTCATAGTGAACTTTTCTTGTATTTGGTCACAATTTTTCTTTTTCCTTCAAACGTAACTAATTTGCTTGTAATTGGAAACAGCTATTCCATGTTATTAAAGAAATTTTATCTTTAGGGTTTCAAAGCAGAACTCAATCTTTATTGTTCCAGCCACTCCTTTAAAACGTAATTAAGAATTTCCTGTTTGGTGCTGGCAGGAGGGTGCGGCCTCCCTGTACCACTGACGTCAATTCCTAAAAGTAGAGCTTAGCTTGTGTGGCACACCCACAGGATGTCTGAAGTTGTCCCTCCACCTTCATAAACATCATTTTTCACTTTACAAGCCCACAGGTACAATGCAGGTAAGACATGCACCAACTACATGTGGATGTCTGCAACAAGCATAAACGTTCACGCGTGTGAAAACATACGAGCTTCCTAAAAGGTTGCACGACTCCCCTACTGCAAAACTGGGGACAACCTGGATTCTTTCTTCCACATTCATGTTAGAAAATGCAGTAAGTTTGTCTGTCAAAAAGGTATGTGGCATTACAGACCTTGCAACATCACAAAAGTGCATTTTTCAACCCGTTATCAGACCTCTATCAAAGCTTTTAATTTACTTTTTAGCTTTTAACTGGAACTTTGAATACAATGTCCAGGTATTAGCATTCCTTGTTGCAAACCCAGCTCCTCCATGTGACAGAAATGAGCTTTTTGGAACTCCCATCTTTTTTCAGTTACTGTACTTTGCATTTTTTTACTGATCACATTACGTTGTATAACACTAGGTTCTATTAGTTACTTAGACCAAGTTCCTTTAGGACCTAATTTTGAGGAACACTGAACATCGACTTATCTGAGCAAAATAAAGGGCATGTGCTAAAGATAGAAAATCCTGTGCATGGTTTAAGAAGGAAAATTTCTATGACTCTCTAAAGCAGCAGGATGGGGATTACCAAGGTAGAAAAAGTTTCTGTTATTGATTTTTTTATTAGCATTGTAAGTTTGAAATTGGGAGATTTTCTTTCTTTGGTGGTTCTGTGACTGTTGAGTGATGTCCTCTTCAAGTAGACATTAAATCTAGCTAAAAATACTATAATGGCAGGAAACCCCAGATGGTGATGTTAAGACACAGAGGTACACGCTCTCAAACAAGGCAGGCAGGCTTCTAGGTTCTAAAGAAATGGTTTTGTAAAGCAATGCTCAGTTTTAAAGCTATTGCATACGAGTCCTTCTGGAGGATCTCTGCCTTAGGAGAGCAAACAAACTCTGGGATTAAATCATTATGTGTGGAGGGCTAGTCCTGGACATTGGAATGTCTTGGAAAAGGGAGAAAAAAGGATCTTGGCCATACATCACTTGTGATGATCTTCAATCTAAAAGTGTCTAGAAAAAGCGTTGAGAATTTGTCTCGCTTTTGCCTTTAGAGGAGATGAGGCTGACAAAACAACAAAATGCTATCAATAATCAGATAGGGTGTGCCAGTTACAGAAAATGGTTAAGGCGGCGTCAAAATTCAGAGGTAAATATTAAGGAAGTGCCAGCAATAAATGCAGAACCCTAATTTTTATATTCCCTCTTATACCATCAGATACAAATTAATGTCAGTTGACCCACTTAAGCATCACTCTTCTATAGATAAGAGGATCTTCCAAAATTCATGTTACAATTTCAACAGCTTTTTCTTCTTTACCACAGACCACACTATGTTGGCAGCATGAGTTAGACTCAAGGACGGGGTCTCCATGGCAAGCAGAAGAGATGCTTTGGAAACACAGGCAATAGAAATGGGGGTTTGTAAGAAAGCTCTCTACATATATACCAAATTTTATATTCTTTGCTCAGCGGATGGGCTTCCTGTGGCAACTGGACTCATTGGGAAATACATAATGCAAATCACTAATGCAGGTGACAAGTTTGCAGAAGTCTCAGCCCTGGAGGAAGGGTGTGGTACCAGCAAGGAACAGCAATTACTGGTTTGCTCTTGTTGAAGAGGCTTAACAAAGACAAAAAGTAAATTGAACCAGTAGTAAGTTCCAAATACATGGACTCCCTTGTGTGGCACGTCCATTATGGAAGCTAAGTAACCAACTAATAAACAGGGACGTTTACTATTACATGTTTATTATGATGAAACATATCAGGCTATTTTGTAAAAGCTGTCAACGAGTTAATTGAAAAGAGCTTACAGTCTAGAAACTGCATCTAAGCTTTTTGAAGCTTGTTTGAAGACAAGCAGGGATGCCCACAAGGCTGTGTGGAACGTAGTTAGCCCTGGAGCTGTAGTGCGCCTTCTAACCCAAGGGCCATGAGCAGAAGGAAGAGGCAGCCCTTCTGAATGACATGCAGGAGACCACCTGCCTTGTGCTTGCTTTCTCACGCTCACACTGGGTTTTCAGAGTCTGGCTTGGAATTTCTTCCCTACTCTGTGAGGGGAGGTCAAATACATGCCACGCTGGCAGCCTGCATGACTACCCAGAGCACTGCCTGCTGAACGATCAGCCAGGCTCTGGGCCATTCCATGCTTTTAGGAAGTTGATAGAACTTTCCCTAGGAAAAGAGGAAATAGAAAGGGTGCCCATCGCTCCTCAGGTACTTCCTGAAAGAATTTCACTGTTTCCAATTGAAAGGTTTATGTTCCAAGGCCTAATTTCTTCTCTCTAGCCCTTCCCCTGCCTTTCACAAACAGGACTGTTTTAAACCCAATTAGATCGGTGATCCAGTTTATGCAGTGGTCCCAGTACCAGCTATACCAGGCCAATCAGTTAGTACTTGGATGGAAACAAGTGGCTGCAAGGAGAGAAAGCTTCAGGAACTACTTGAGGTGCCAAAAAAGTCACCCACGGAACGATGGCCTCAGGTAAACATGGAACTTCAGTGGATATATACAGAACTTGTAGACCTGAGGAGGTTCTTTCCACCAAGCAGCCAAACTTTTTGAGAAGACGAAGAGGTCCTCCAAGAAGAGAAAACCACAACATTCATCTTAAAGAAAGGAAGGTATTCCAAGTAACATAAATACAGATAACAGAAATACAATACATAAATTTCAAGTAACATAAACGCATATCAGTATAAAATGATTTTCAGGTATCTTTTGAGTTTGCTGCTGGTTTTGCATGAATAGATTATCAGTGGCTTTTAGGGAGTCTTTCAGTAAATTACAGGACTGGGACTACATCATGATTTCAGAAATGCATGATATAGATAGCAAATCTATGTGGTTGCCATGTATAAATATGTATCAACTCCTGTATTGCTAAAGAAGGGGGAAAAACAACTAGAAATGACATTTCACAGTAGCAGTGAGGGGGAAGAATGTTTTTCTATAGTTTATCACACGTTCTAAACCACAGCAGTAATCCTTCCCACTCCTCAAAACTGGTGACTGCTGCAGTGAACTGTTTTTCATTCTCCTCATCTTGGGACTACTGTTAGCTACTTACTCTTGCAACATTACTTGCTGGGGAGACAATGAGGTGATCACTGGAGGTGACATTTGTTCAGGATAAAAGTCAGGCTTGGATGGTTCACTTCCTGGCTCGACTTTGATTGTTTTTTTCAGTGTAGGCTTCTCGTAAGACTCAATGACAGGCACTGTGGAGGCGGGTAGGAGAGAGAACACATAAAAATATGACAAGTTACGAAAATAAAAACCATACATAAAAATCTGTAATTAAAACAAAAGAAATCCATCAGTTCTATATTCAGTGGGACAATTTATGCTAAATACAAATCTTCCAGTTTCCGCCTATTTCCGGATGAACTGTGATTCAAAACATTTCTATATATTTCCATCAGTACGTTGTTATCAGTCCAAATCTCAGTAGATAAATGACTTTATGTAGGTATGATGGCAGGCATTGAAGTTAGTGAAGGGTCTGGAGCACAAATTCTATGAGAAGCAGCTGAGGGAGCACCTTACTGCTCTCTGAAACTACCTGAAAGGAGGTTGGAGCAAAAGGGGGTGTAGGTCTCTTCTCCCAGGCAATTAGCAATAGGATGAGAGGAAATGGCCTTAAGCTGTTCCAGGGGAGGTTTAGGTTGGACATTAGGAGAATTTCTGTGTGTGATTACACATGGGAATGGGCTGCTCAGGGAGGTGGTGGAGTCACTGTCCCTGGAGGTCTTTGAGGAAAGACTGGGCTGGACGCTTAGTGCTGTTCAGTCATAGGCTGGACTTGATCTCAGACGTCTTTTTTAACCAAACTGACTGTGACTCTATAACCTTGGTAAGTTTGGTAAAGTATCTACAGAACAAACCCTGTGCCTGCTTATTTTGGAAGAACATGAATTACGTTTAATTTCCAAAACCGCAAAGAAATACAGAAAACAAGTGCTTGGATGTAGTGGTTATTTTCCCAGGATGAGATGGCATAAGAACACCAACCTTGCATGCTACTTGGAGTTTCCATCTCATCTGTAAGAACTGTGGACACCATGATGGGCTGCTGGAGATGGGGAGCATACATAAAAGGAACTGGCTGGACCACAACAGGTTGTATGACTGGCAGTATTCCAGGGCTTCTCAGTCCATGGCGTGATAGAGCAGCAGCCATTACAGGTGGGATTGTCATTGGCATAGAAATAGGCTGTACCCCTGGGGGTGACGGTGTGAATTTACTGAGAGGTGAGCTGGGGGAGGACAGAGTCAATCCAGGTGAAGTTCTCCTATGCACAGTCTGGAATTTTAGTGGGGAAGGAGAACTTCCAGTTGAAGGTGGTGAGCTTCGTTTATTTACTGTAAGGTCTACTGGCTCCATCTGGATTCCATTTGATAGTCCTTCAGGATTTGAGTAGAATTTATTGTGCAACATACTTGGTGTAGAATAAATGACACTGTATTTGTTTGGCTTCATTTGGTCCATATAATTGGATGGGTATGACTGTCAGAAAGAATGGAAAAGAAATAAAATCAAAAAACAAAATCACAGTTACTGCTGGAAAACAAAGACAAATAATAAACTGAGGCAAAATAAGAAGTTTCAAGAAAGCACTTCATTGTACTTTCTAAATAAAAGTGAATTAAATAAAGCCCAAGATTCCATGCAAAGGAAGTTATTCACTTCAGTTTCAAAAGCAATGTAAAACAGATTATGAAAACACATCTTCAAGGCTTATTCAACTACTTTTTTTCCCTTTAAAACTGCTTGTCATATACTAAGCTGTACATTTCTTAGCTAGCCTGGGAGATACATGCTGCTGTGCTCAGCATGGAACAACATATTGAGGATCATGAATTCTAGCAAGAGAGGAGTTAGAATTCCAAGTAATGGGTCCCAGTCAAATGCTAAGGGAGCTGATAAACAATCATCACTAGAGCAAGAAATTACATTTCAACCCTACAATCAAAAAATATATAGCTGAACTATGTAAGTAATGGGTGAGAAACTCAAGAGTGCAAAAGGTAAATTCTAAACCCTTCTAAACCATTTTCTGAGATATAAAGCAGCTACCTAGCCACTCTGATTTTGGAAAATCTGTATAAGGATAAAGAATATTCCTGTTCACTGTGGCTAGCAGTTCTCATTACAATATAAATTCCAAAGGTAACCTTGACCTATGTAATGACTCCACATTTTAATAATTGTATACATTATTATGCTATTTAGAAATGATTTTATAAACCAAGAAATATTAAACAACCATCCAGACCAATTTTGCATTTAAAAACTGTTGAAAACTGAGGTATGGAAACTGATGTGATCTTCTAACATAGCAGAGGGACAGAAAATGCAATGCACACAGATTTTTAATCTTGTTATCAGGGTTTTTTTGAAGTAAAATGCTATCTTTGGATTTTAGGTAAGTAAACCTTCACATTAAGGCTAAGCAGTGTCACACTATAATTAAAAAACTGATTAATTATTTGGCACCAAAATACTTTGCTGAGTGGGATTAAAAAATGTTCAAAATAGCAGAAAGTAAAACCAGATCAGAAGTATAAAACTATCGTATTTTTATACAATTATTTCCATAACATTTCAATAATTTTTTCCTGGGGTGAAAACATCTAGCAATACATCCTCCTGGGTTTTTTATCTCTGTCTTCCCTGTGAGGAAAGAACAGTTAGTCAATGTTAAAAAGTATTTTCGCAAAATTACACAAATGTATTTTTCTTCCTATCAGTTACTGTTTGAAACAGTGAGTTTAGAAAGTATTAAATTTTCCTGCTGCATTCATAGCATTGTGACAAAACAACACAGGTGAGTCACCTATTCCATAAAATATTCAAATAAAACAGCATATGCAATGGTGATTAATCTTTTAACAGTAAGAATTACATTAAAACCTCTGAAACTTTATTCTCTTTATGGCTACTCTTACAAATCCAATCTATAAAAACATCCATCTTCAATGGTAATTGGTTCCTCAGAATTTTATTAAAATCCTATTATTGCAAGCAGTGCTGTCTGTAGACTGGCCAGTACTGCTGAGCCAAGCAACAAAATTACTAGCATTCTAAGTGATGAAGACCACTAAATATTGATAGCATTTCATATTTAGCAGCATTTACTATCACAGTATCACAGTATAGATAAGGCTGGAAAGGACCTTGAAGATCATCTAGTCCAACCTATAATCCAACTAAACTATCATCTACATCTAGATCATATCACTCAGTACCTCGTCCAGCCTCCCCTTGAACACGTCCAGGGTTGGCAACTCAACCACCTCTGCAGGCAACACATTCCACATCCGAATCACTCTTTCAGTAAAAAACCTTTTCCTAGTATCTAGCCTAAACTTTCCCTGCTGAAGCTTAAGACTATGACCTCTCGTCCTGTCCCCAGAGACCAAGCAGAAAAGACCAACCCCTGCCTGGCTACAACCTCCTTTTAGATAGTTATAGACAGCAATAAGGCCACCCCTGAGCCTCCTCTTTTCTAGGCTGAACAGACCCAGCCCTAGTCTATTAAAGAATGAAGCATCTCTAGTTGTAACCTTCCCACATAACCAGGTACCCTCTTTCAACTCCTCAAGTAACACCAGGGGTGGGGGTGTATTTTGAAAAATATACCAAACTATTAAAATGTTGTGCATGGAACTTGGAAGTAGGAAAGTTAAGTAAAATATATTTAGACAATCAAGAAATACTCTGCAAGAGCTAGAAAGAAAATAATCATGTTTTAAAGAAGTGATTATTTTAGGAACTTGGTAATTTAACCCATATGCCTTGCATTATATTGCATAGAAGGTTTTCATTGTTGTAATTAAGCTGGAACACAGCTATTTTAATGGCAATTTTGGGAAGTGGAATCATTTTCCTAAACATTTCTGCCTTCTGTGGTCTTCACTGCTGTTCTATCCGAACTGCAGGTTAAGTTGTCATAGAAAAATGTGGTGTGAAATTATGTGTTTGGAGAAAAAAAGGTGAAAAAGTTGAGAAGGATGCTAGAACAATGAAAAGGAGAATATCTGCTGTCAATCAGACACAGGTGGAAAACAGTTTTGCTTCCCTCCCAAAGAAGTCTGGTGGAAACACTTGTTTATTTGGATTAAGTCACACTCAGACCTATCCCAGCTTTGAAGTTAAACTTCCTGCATCTTTTAGCATAGCAAAGTTTCAGTTTCTAGCCATGTTGTCATTAGGCTGATATGAACCACTGCTTTCAAATTTGGTGTCACTTCTCCTTTCTTTGCCAGGGAAGCAGACAGCACCCTTTGGGAAACATGGTATGAGAGGGCAAGGAAGACTTCACAGTCTCTCCCTGTAAATAGGGATCATTAACTAGTGCAAACAAACAAACAAGCAACAAACAACAAGCCCAACTGCCTCTGTTCAGTTTTCTAAATGCCACCAAGGGCAGGAAACACGAATGTACTTCGTAGTCCGAAACTGTCCTAGAACTTATGCAAAACATTCTGCTGGAACAACAGTAAATTAGCTATCATTGCTGTCTGCCAAAAATATTTAAGGGGATACATCTCCTTGGATTTCTTCTGAGGGAATTAACAGTGCATGCAGGACTTTGGTCTGACTTGGATTGAAAAAAAACCCAACAAATTCTCACTTTCCTGTAAATTCTGCTTTCCTAAACATCCTTATGCAGAACGGTATGTCACAATAGTAGATCGTTATAATGATGAAAGATTGTATTTTAACATTCTTTTCCCTTGCTGTTTCTCCATATAAAACCCAGAGCACTGAAGTTGCAAAGCAACTGAAAAATAAATCAAAGGAATTTCTAACATTTTTGAGTCATATCCATGTGGCTCATTCAATTAAAACAGCAAAACCCAAAGGAGAATCACCATGCTTCTCCTCTTCTCAATCTGTGAAGCTTAAAGACTGCCCAAATATTTCACATGCACCCCTATCACTACCCTGAAAGACTGCTGCTTCCACAAGGGGACATTATCAAGCAATATTCTGGAATAATTCATCAAATTTTGTTATCCTGCCACAGTGAAACACCTTAATTGTTGTAGAGGTGAACAGATTTTGAAGCAATTCATTGAAGATCCTGTGGGTCCCTTCCAACTCAGAATAACCTGTGAATCTTTTATAAGCTACACAACCCTATGAATTTAAAATCTGGCCAGCCTCCTGGGAAAACGTTAAGAAATACTAAGTACCTCTGTTAAAACTACTGTTACTGGTTCACAGGAAAAAGTTCACCCAGCTTCAACAGACTGCAAAACATTCCACCACTAAGCACCTACAGTGCTGCAGGTTTGTCAGGGGTGACCACAATGTCACTGCCTACGAACACTTTTTTTATTGCAAGAATGCTAGGAGGGAAAAACCCTGTACAATTCAGATCTTGTGGAATGCTTTTGGGTCAACAGGTCTACTAAAGAGCAAGCATTTCTTGCTGTAACCTTATCCTAAGATAAGAACACCAGGTGGGAATTGCAGGAGTAACTGTCTGGATGCTCATACAGTTACGGAATTCCATGATGGGGGAGATACAATGATGGTGACTGACTTTGGTGCACACTGGCTTGCAAAAGGGTGAAGATGCTCCTGCAGACTGGGCCAACTGGTGTCTCAAGGTTATAGGCAGCTTCCAGGCAGATCTCTCTTTCCCATGGCCTGGCGGCCTGCAGGGTACCTCCAGAGCAAAGACTAGAACACTCACTTTCAGATGGGTGAGTAAAAAAGTGCCAAGATTCAATCACATACACAGATAAAATCTTGAAGTATTTCCCCAGGTGCTTTGTTCCTTTGGAATGGTTCTGCAAGGCCAAGGACTGTAAACCTGCACGTTTCTAGCGGAACCTGCTTAAATATATATTAGTCTTACCTCCATATTCACTGATTACGGGTCTCCCGTGAGTCCTGCGAATTGTGCTCACGGGGAAATAAATGAGAACCCAGAAGAGCGACTCGCAATGAAAACCATGAATAAGGCGAATACATGTTGGCAAACTGCAGCAAAAAGCCGTGAATATGTGAAAATGTGAACCCAGAAGCGCAAATATGTGAGTACTGTGCATGTGTTGACCAGAAATCCCGTGAATACTATTGGCAGATTAGGAAATTGCGAATCAGTGAAGCCGTGAGTAAGAAGGCACGAATGAGCAAGCTACTATTGTATCACCCTTTAGATCTGATTTTGAAATGGTGTTAGGTACTAGGTTGGACTTGATGGTCTTTTCCAACCTAGTTAATTCTGTGATATTATATACTGCACTGCCAATACTTAAGATACTGTATTAGTAATAAATCTAATCATAATGATCCAGAGAAGACTCTTGTGCCTGACCTAGAGTCTTCTCTGCTACACAGAGAAAAATGGCTAATTCAATTTCAATTCAAATAAGGATGGTAACGCATAAAAACACACCTTCTTTCACTGAAGGGTAACTGGTATTTGTCCAAATGTTTAAAAAGTCTTCGAAGCGAATATTTAGGTAGGAATCAGACAATTGTATCACTGGTTCATTACGAACGATCAGAAGATGTGTTCAATAATCCATTTCAATAAATGGCATGAGCTTTTGGTAGTGATGAATACTATGGGTGTGAGCCTCAGTCACCTGAGAGTATAGTTAATCCTTTCATCCACACACCCTGAAATACCGTGGTGTCAAAACCATCATTAGTTTCCTTTTCCCACTTCAACTAAAGGGATGTTTTAAAGACAGATTTTACACCTACAGTGTATGTTCAGAGAGAAGAGTGAATAATTCCTAAGCAGCTTAATTTAATTTGGCCTCTAATGACACTTTCAGAATGAAAGATGCAATACAGATACCTGATTTTAGATTTCTGGGCCATGTCAGCCTGTGGTGCTACGCTTACCCTCAAAAGGTGGTCAAGAAAACTAACTACTCTCCATACCACAATTTCCCCCTTTAGGGGCGTCTCCAGAGAAGTTTCTGCTGGGACAATGTGGTACCACGGCTCCAAGGAAGCCACAAGACCAAGAAGAGCTGGGGACCTCAAGGGCTTTCAGCTAAACAGTCTGTATGTGCACAGAAGCTGAAACACATATGGTCCTCAGCCCAGGGGAAACCAGAGTGGTATCCAGTGAGGGGAACGTCACTCAAAAAGCATCCTTCCTTCTGGACTCTCTGCTTTTTATATTCTGCGTCTTTTGGGTCTTTTTCATCATGCAATAAAGAAAAGAAACACATAAGGATTGGGTAACATGCTCTGAGTAGTCTCTAATGGCTGATCAGAGTTACCACATTGAATTAGAAGAACACTCCAGAGGTCCACTGCATGGAAGACACCCCAACATTATGAGAAGGATGAGAACCACATCTGAACTACAGTCTTGAAAAGTGTTAGGCTCAGAAATGCTCCCTTTTTCTGCCTTCATGTGCTGGTCTGGCAAAGACTGCTTGCTCCTGTCCTGGTAAGCCTGTTGAGGAACAGACCCTGTCCATCTTGCAGAAGCACACAACTGTTTGGGGCATTTGTGTCTCATGCATCACTGCAAGCCACTAAAGAACCTTCTTTGGAAGATGACAGCAGATATGTACAAAAGACAGTCCAAAAGCCAATTGTGACACTTGTTTTGTAAAACCAGCCCATTTTCTGCTTTCAATGGATACCATTAGATATCCTTAGACAATCATCACTAATATTGTTTTGTGATTGAAGTGACCAATACTAAGGTTCTTTCCTGACCGAAATACTGGAATCTGTCATACTCACACTTTCAGTGACAGTTTCTTTTCTATTATTGCTCTCAAGTAAATCACTCCCATGAAAGCCAAACTGCAATTTTAGCATGCATAGAAATTTAACTCCCCAAAAATGTTACCAACAGCACTGAAGAAATCAGACTTCTTACAGATGCATTTAAATTTATGAAAATTATTCTGTATTTTAAATTAAACATGAAACAAACTTTACACTGAAAGATGCCATTCAGAGCATGAGTTTAATCCACTCTAAATTATGTACACTGACTTCACCCTTTTAATTGATCAGGATTTCTAGGGGTGTGGTTGCATGTTACACTTAATCTGATGTTATTGCAGGCTACTGCTGAAAGGGGAGGTCTCATTCTCTCATCCTCCCCCCTCCTTTGCTCTAATATTGAGCAGTGTCACAGAATGAGTCAGAGCAGCTTCCTGATCTGACAAAAAAATGAGTATTTTTGGTGGGTTAGCAATTCTGAGCATTCAGTGAGCTGATCCAAAGGTTCCAAATCATTCTAGGCCCACATAATTCTCCAGTTACACAAAGAAGACACAAAGCTGGCATGCAGGGAGAAAAGCCAAAACCTTCCCTTTCAGCAGCAGCCTGTATCCTCACAACTCTCACTGTACTGCTCACACCTTCACATCCCTGCTGGTCTTGCTTATCAGATTCTTCTCTGAGATGACCCTACATGTACATCGAGTTCACTAAAGATGAACTCAACTTTAAAGAAGTGCCTCCTCTTCCCTTTTTTTCCCCTTGTTCCTTCTCCACTGCCCTAGTACTCATCTGTTCACATGGTAAAGTAGTGCAACCAGTTTACCCAGCAAAAAGCCACTGTTGGTTTGTTTTGGTTTGTTTTCCCCCCAGGATTAACTTTCTGCTGTTTAGAGCACAGGGTTAGCCTCAGATGTGTTGTCACAACCAAGAGAGAAACAGAAGGGGACAGTGAGAAGCTGTTCACTCAGTTCAAACCACAGGCTCTGGTAGGAGCTGTTGCTTCCAACCCCACAGCAAATCTGACAGGTAATGGGTCAGATCATTTAAGGTAATGAATTCATAAACTACAGAACGTTTTCCTAGTACGTGAATCTAATTTCCCTAAGAGCAAAACACAGCTTCACAGGTTTTCCTAAGCCAGTCCAAAGCTTAATGAAATCTTGGTATGAATTTAAAGGTGGAAAAACTAGAGTAATCACAAAGGTCAATATATTTTAAGCCTTACCACTGAAACAGGCTCCATGGCTTCTTGCTTGATAGGTACTGGGTCAAACATTAGCATCTTTTTTTATTCACCTCTTCTGATGCCTATGATGTCCTGACCTGCAGGGGAAAGACAAAGTGTTTTAAAGCCACAGGAAATACCCTGATTAACTTTCTGAATTGTAAAGAAGTTACTATTTTGTCAGATTAAAGTGAATATTTATCCATCTCTAACATAGATTCTTAAATATTTGACTGAGCTTGCTTTAAATATTTTACTGATTGCAAATGTATCCTTCCCAAACTGCTACTATTGAAACAAAGGGACATCTGCTCACTTTAATGAAAGTCAACTTCAATTTTCCTGTGCATGTCAGCATAGCAAGACCACAGAACTGTCACTTTCATTAGCGGTCCGTGTTTAAACGTATCAGTTTAGACTAAGCATTTCGCATCAGCATTACAACTTCAGAATAATCTTTATACAAGAGGAGAGGTGATCTCTTTTCTAACAGTCCTACCAGAAAAATTGCATAGCTCACATACTATGACACTGATATCAATTAATAAAAAAATATTAAAATCCAGGATTAATTTGACTACATTCAACATGCTGCAATGACTTCATATAAAAAATGCATCCGTTATTTCCATGACATAATAGATTTACCGACAATGCAACGAGTATTTGTGCTAACTGTGCAAAAGAAAAGCACTTTAAAACATCTGCTTGCATTCTGCGCAGCTTCAGTTTTTTCTTGTCCAGTCTCCAAGTGCCCGAAATAAAGGTACTAAGCATAATGCATGTCCTAACTATCATACTACACGTTTGCTACCTGGGAAAGATGCTGTGAAGGAAAGGAGGAGATGACTCTTTGGGATAGAGTGAAAACTAAGGAAAGCAAAGGACAGTTGTTCACAATGACACGTAGACGTTGGCAAGCTGTTTATAAATCACTTGTGGTTACACATTATGTGACCGATGTTAAACGTGTGAGTTCTGACCAAGCATTATACAGCTCACAGTCCTGCCTGAAAGTGGCATGACCTCTATTAAGATGTCAGGACAAAAACAAATGACATAAATTCGATTTTGGCCAGTAGATGGCACTGGAAAGAAGCGAATACAGCCAGGCTCCACCACCCAGGCAGCTCATCCCACGGAACAGGCTGCAGGCTCTTCAGCAGAGCTGTAGCTGTGGCTGGAAAATGAACATTTTAAGATGTACCTGCTCAAATTAAAACAATTCTAATAAGCCTACACGAATCAGCAATCTTGCAACTAACATGTGTTTATAGGTCAAAATTTGTTAAGAGCTCCCAGAGAAAAATGGCATGGGTTGTTACAAGCCTACCATTAATTATTCAGGTATATGAATAATATTTAAAGACTTATGGAAATATATTACAACAGTGTGCATTTTGAATAAAAGAAACAAACAAGTAGCGAAAGTAAATTAAAGTATCTTCATAACTATTCTTATAAGAGTCAAAGGCCTGACAAGCAAATTGCAAAACCAAAGTGAAACAAATAATGCACGTTAATGTAATTTCCAGTTTACACTTAGTATGTTTTCTTAGTTTAGAGCAGTTGAGTAAGATGGCATTATGTGCCGAAACTTGTGACAATTCTGGGAATACTTTAATTATGTTCGTGAAGTTATTAATTATACTATTTTTCTTTGAATTGTTATCTTTTAGATAACTGTTATCTAGTTATCTTTTTCAGGTTTTTATCATCTCACATAGCTAGAACTAATGTTTCAGAAGACTGTCTTCCCAGAAATACATCCATGTCTCTATGCATCACCCATGTTCTCATATATATATATGTATGTGCATTGTGAAAACAGAAAAGTAACACTTTTAGACATTAAAAATGTTTATAGTAAAATGTAGCCCCTAGGACCTCCTAAATAAGAATTTGGAACTAACTCTTTCAGTTCCCAAGAAACCTTCCATTTTTTTAGTGTGCATAGATAAAGCGAGACACTGATTTGGGACGGGAGAGAGGAACGCAGGGAGAAGGAGAGAAGGAGGACAGAAGACGGAAAGGAGGAGTTTGTTCAAAGTAAATGCAATGATGCTCATCCTTTCTGACATTTTTGTAATTTAAAAACTGTATTTTCTTCAGTTTAAGAATTACTCCTTTTCCACTTTCACTCCAAGCAAGTGTGTGAAAAGACATTTGATACACATTTCACATGTCACGCTACACATGCAAGTGTTTCCTGAGATAACTCTAAATTACTGCATTAAGACTGAAACAGAAAACAAAAAGTGCACTGCTCTGAATAAAAGTGAAAAATAATTCTCAGTCTTTCTCAAGTGCAGTCATCTAAGAACAGCAGAGGAAAACCTTACTTTTACTGCTGCATCATAGTATAGAAATTGAGCACTTCTTTATCACGTTACTCTTAAGCAGTAGGTTTCTTTTCCCTATTTGATAGTGACTGGAAACCAAATTTCAAGAAAAGAAAATTAATTAATATGTAACATTTGGTCCTGGCAATCCAGATCTTATTTGGTGGAAACTGACAGGACTGCTACAGTCAATATAAACCAGCTTTGGATTTGGCATTTAAAATTTAGCTCAAAAGGACAATTTCATAAGGCTGTAAATAAACCTGCAAAGGAGTAAATAAACCCACAAAACAATGTTCTTTGTACTTAAAAATAATGCTCCAAACTGATAGCTTGGACCACATTCAGAAGCAGATACATGCACGTACACTCACACCCAAATAAAGCATTACTACTTCTACTAACAAGTAGGCAGTTTTTCCTTGGATATTTGTAAACCCATGCCTAGTAACTCAAAACCTCCCAATCTTTCCCTCCTAAATATTTGAGCAGGGGGCAATAGGCAAGGTAAACAGTCTTATCTGTTTCTACTACAGAGGAATGAAAAAACAGTAGGATTCTACTTTACAGTGATTTCAGAATGTACCTGTTCGAAAGCCTGCAAATTGCTTAGCACATATACAACCAATTTCTGGAAAATCAAACTGCCACCTCTCATTCCTGAGGTGCTCCAGAAAAAACAGTGAGGCAACAACAATATATTCATATCAAGCCTATTAAAAAATAGACTTAATTTCAGACTTTCACTTTATTAGGTCAACTATTTTGCATGAAAGGGTTTTCTCATTTGGGGTAACAGAATTTAAAATGCATATAATCTGAAACTAAATAATTAACTGCAATCCGGTAAGCAAACATTCCACCCTCTTTTTTTTTTCCTCTGACTCTTTTTTTCTCCTAACAAGCCACCCAGTTTTACTTTCTTGCCTCCTCCCATTCACTCCACCCTGCAGACCTCTGCCAAGTCAGTCCAACTTGTCCAAACAGGACACGGCTTTTGATAAGATTTTGCTCACACCCTGTATTTCAGAAAGGCGACTGAAGCAATTGGGTTTTGTATGCAAATAAGGACAGGTGCAAGGTAAAGTCCAGACAAAGTCCCTCAGTATTTTATCTGAAGTCCAGTGAAGACAGCAAGCCAGAAACAACACAAACTCTGCACTTATGATCAAATACACAGCAAGGCATCCATTCCAGAAGGGAAGTTCATTATCAGGAGAGCTCATCACCTTGTCAGGATTGAAGACTTCTCAATACTAACTTCCCGACAGGTGTAGGGTTTATTATTTCAGAGACATAATTAAATGAAAACTCAAACATACTTCACATGCATTCTGACAATAAGGCCTTGCATGCATTATTTACCTTGGATAAATGTGCGAAGTGGCTAAAGAATGCACACAGACTCTGCATCTCCAATGCAGGGCAGCTGGAAAAGAGCAAATGCAGTGCAGCTACTCCCAGCAGCTCTGCACATCTACCTTCAAGGTCCACCAACTCTGCAGACCCGTTATGAAAGGAAAGGGTGGGGCAGAGGGCCAGTTTTGACAGTGCACATCCAACAGTAAAGCTCTCTTCTAACAAAGCCTCTGCCCTCATTAAATACCTGGAAGGGCTGTCAATGCCCTGACTCCTGTGGCAGACAGGGGGACTGTGACCATAAATTCTGCCTCTCTTCACTCTGCCTGAAAGCACACCTAAGGTTTGCTTTCTCAGCCTTTGTGCCTGGGGGAAGCAGAGCGACGCTGTCCCATGTACACTGAGGCTTTGTCTAGAAGGTTCGATTGTTATTGCCAGTACAGCTACAGAAAAATGTAATAGTATCTGCTAAATTACCACTGCATGAGTGTCCTCTGCAGCTCGTGCAGTATGTTGGTATCCAGCAGCCAACTTTGTGAGTTCCTGCGGCCAAAGCTCTTCAGTCCAAACCCTTTGGGACTCAGGTTGTTACTCTGAAACTGTGACCTCTTCTGTGAGCCTCAGGTCAAACTTCCCTTGGCACTAAGGACAAGCAGTACTATCAGAAGACTCTCCACTGATGAAATGTAAAAAGGTAGGGGGGGGTTTTCTGACCCCAGGTGAGAAGTCATTTTCAGTGAAGCCTTAAAAGGGAGGTTTGACAGACAGAAACCAGGTTTTGAGACCAACATTCCATACCGGAAGTACAAAAAGTGTTTTCCAAGGCTAGTAACGTGCCTGCACTTACTGTACCAGTTGCTCATCAAGATCTGAGTCAGCAAAAAAGTGTTTCTAAGGTTCTATTAACTATAATGGGAAGTAAGCAAGTGCTTAATTGCATTCGACCCCAAAATAGCAGCAGGCGAAAAAAACCTCTGCAGCACAGCACAGCAGTCAGACTCAGCCAGAGCACGCAACAGCCAAGGGAAGGAACAAAGGTCCTGACATGCTGCTGGGGGAAGAGGTCAGAGAGGCTGAGCCTGTGAAGGGCAGAGCAGAGGAAGAATCACAGCGAACTAGCACACCAAGAAAATGTTTCACTGATTGGCAGCCTTCTGTGGGTTTTTTTATTCACCGGATTTCCACTGGGAAGCAGTAATAATTCTTGAAAAAGTTAGGATATTGTGTAGAAGTAAACAATACCCAGGCAAAAATTTTCTCCAGGAAGTCTTATTGATAGGTATGAAGAAAAAGAGCATTTCTATAGGATTCTGTTATTTAGTACAAACTAGTTTTGCTTTTTAGCAAAGACTTGAAAATCTTTCACATTCCTCCTTTCAGGACAGCAAGCAAGCTGAAAAACCTGTATTTTTGCAAAATTTGTGCATCATAACTTTACTGACATCACCTTGTTTGACCTGGAACTGCCTTGACATAATTATTTATCACCTGTGTGGCAGATTAATCAGTACTTCCATTAAATTTACAATAATACTCTAGCAGGCTCTTCGTAGCCACATGCCTGGAAATGGCTCTCTTGTATGTAAAAATCTGAGGCAAAAATGTTCTTGAAGTGTTCATTAAGAAAGTATTTTTTACCAAAGAAAACGTGAACCCATGAAAACAATTTTCAACCTTCAGTTCTATATTTACTGAATTCAAGAGAAGGAGAAAGAAAAACTCGAGGCACCTCCATTAGACAATATTCCCTTATCAGAGCAGACTGCTGTCTGGTTTCCTGTCTCAAGCCACTTCTCAGAAGGAGAAACAGTCTAGTAAGGATAAAAGATCAGACTTTTGAAAACAAGTGAAGTATGTGGAATGGTATGATAATCTTTCCAAACTGAACTTCGTTTTTTTGCTGCGCTTTTGTTAAAAGGTTAATTTTTAATATAATTTAAAAGGAGAAATATTAATCCTTTTTATTATGAGAAAAGAATGACAGAAAATACTGTTCTCTTATGTGAAGGGTTCTGCTATTTCAGGAAACACATGAAAAAGAGTCTCCAGGTTTTTTATAGTATAGGAAAGAAGAAAGAAATATAATCCTAGAGAAAGGAAGTGTACATTTATGAATAACAGCCTAAATGATTAATTTAAACAAGTATCTGAATACAGGGCAAATGTCGATGAACTTCTATGTACCTACGGAAATGAACAAAACCCACCACAAAAACAACCAGGGGAAAGAGGTGGATAGTGTAATGGGTACAAATGTGACAGTGATCAAAGCAGCTTAGACTCTTTAAAAGTGCAAAGTCTGTCATATCCTCATAGATCAAGTTAGTTTGTTGGTAACACACACTGACTGCATGACAGGCAGACCACATGTTTGGTGGGGATTTTCTCCATCCTGACTTAGTTTGCTAATAAAAACCTGTTGGAGCTTTGTCTTTCCATTTGGCTGATCTACACTTGCACTTCCTTCCCCTGAGAGCTATCACCTATGGCTACAAAACCCTCAAAGGAAGCTTTGACATCAAGGGAATGCCTAACAGGGAAGAGTTAAATCTCTTCTAAAACCAGCTCTGCCAAACTCCATATTCTGGATTGGAAGCAACTAGCCTCGGAATGAAAACACAAAGCTTGAATGCTGACAGCATAAAAGAACTCTAAAAGACCTCCTGTTAGCGGTGTTAATTAATATTTAAAAGTTGGTTTACAAACCTATTATAATTTTAACCTCAGTTCCTTATTTTGTAGAACTTCTGGCTACAGAAATGCGTGAACCACAACATTTATTGCATTTATTATACACCAGTTTCCAATATTAAACATAGTTAAATGTAACTATTTTCTCTGACATTGGAAAAGAAAGGTTAAATGTTTGAAATCATGTGCAAATTAGCAGTACTAGAATTAAGATATTTAATTGTATTCTAATGGTTAAACTCATCTATGGGGTTCTAAAATGAATACAAAACCCAACAAAGTAAAACCAACTTAAAAGCAACAAAACAAAAAAATCAATAAGGAACTTACCAAAACAACGTGGCCAAATACTTCCTGTTATCTGGATTTCTGAACAGACAAAAAACAGTTTGATATAAGTACATGCATATAATTCAATAAAAATTACATACAATACATACATACAATTAAGCTCTGAAAAAAGTTTACAGCGTGTATTTGAGACACTTCCTAAAAAATACCTGCAATGAGCACAAACACCTTGCAGCATCCACAAGAGCAGAAAACTAAAAGATTACTTTAAAATTACTGAAATTTTAAAATGAAAGGGTGGAAGTATTTCTGTGTGTATAGAAGCCATGCATATTCTATCCCATAAGTGACAGAGAAAAATAAACACTCCATCTTGCATTTTCATCCAGAGCCTTATTCAAAGCACACTGAAGTTAACGCAAGTCTTTCTCTTGATTACAATGAACCTTGGCTTGGGTCCTTTAGCTCTTCTTCTGTCAGATCCAAAGCAACAGAAAGATTTGTTTTTTCCCAACTTCCTCTCAATATTTCACTTTATCTGCCTGCAACAGGGTGAGGGGGAAAGATAAATATAAAAACAAAAGTAAAAAAAATATTTTGATGCCTTCAAAAATAGAAAATACGGGACAGCAGTACCTATTACTGCCAAAGTCAGCCAGCAGTACCTCATTTTCTGTATTACATCTGGATGACAGTGACTCTTCCAGTTTGTATAAGGAGAAAATACCTACTCCTTTTGAGATCAGGAAATACAAAGTGCTTATGGTGGGCTAGTTGGGTTGGGTAAGGGTGGAAGCGAAAACTCTTACAAGCCTACAGATGTGCATTTTCTTCTCACTTTTATTTTCTATAGACTTGTGCAATTCTGTGACTTTAATGGAGCTATTCCAGATCAGCTGATGAGCAAAAAACTGGCTCACAACTTTCTGGAGACGTGAGCTCGTGTTTTCAGCGAACAGACTGAAGCTCTCCAGTTCACCCCATAACTGTATTGGAGTTGAGGGTGTGCGTTAAAGGTTAACTTGGAAACCTTGTTATGACATAACACAGGCATCTTAAGCAATCCGGAGTGTGTAGAGACATGATAACTCATCGGGTGGGGATTGGGAGTTGAGGGGCAGTGACAAGGGGCCTGGACGAAGCCACCAAACTGCCAGAAAACAGCCTGAAACAGGAAAGAGCACCACATATGCCACTTGGAATGTGTGACGCAAACCCCAGCCTTGAAACAAAGAACAGGAAACAGCTCTGCTGGCTGCGCTGGGGAGAAAGCACAGAGAAACATTTAGGCGGCCCTCCCTGACCCTATATTCATGAGCAGCTGGAGTCTTTTAAAACAACAACAGTGGGTGGAGGTGTTTGTTCACTGGGTGTGAATAAAAACACTGTCCTTATGCAGGGGACCTGCCCTATTTACAAACAGGCTCCCTTAACATGAGGGAACAGGAGATTTTTAGACACCAGAGGTCATGAGGATTTGCCGAAACCTTCCCTTAGACCAGCCGGTTTATTACTGTAGTATTTACAGAACGCCAGTGGCTAAACAGAGCTACAGCTTCATGCCATCAAAGAGGCAGCACCTAGCCTGACAGTGAGCAACTTCTCCAGAGAGAGCTGGGGGACGAGACCATTGCAGCAGGGATTTGTAAAGCTTGGGGCAGCTCCTGGACAGTGGCTCACCCTTACTCAGTACTGCTCAATAACTGAGGACCAACGTCACTCAGTGCACCTAAGAATACTTTTCTAAGCCATCACATGCTTAGCCTTCCACATTCCTGTTTCATACGCACTCGGACTTCAATTCAGAACCTGATTTTCTGTGGGTATAACACTTTTATTTTAAAGGCGCCCAAATATGCAGCCAAATAAATGAAATAAGCTGACAACACAAGGCAGAGGAACAGCACATCTTGTCTGGATGTCATGCAGTAGAATAACTTCAGCATTTGTTTTCCTTCAAAGCCATGGTTTCAAATACTCCCTCTTCTCTTACATACTTTGCATTGGTTATTTATATACCATGGGTGGAACATCTAATATTATCCAATGTGAGAACGTATTACAGCAAATAACATAGATGACGACCACCACACTAACACCAATGAATGCTGCGGGGCTTCAAGGCTGGCACTGAACAATGCCCACGGGGTGACAACTGACATCTACACAGCAACAGGTCGGTGTAGATTTTACACCAGTAATATAAATGCCTTATTTTCTTTGTACTGAATACCTGGAAACAGAAATAATTCGGTGGATTTATACCCCCCCCCCCCATCTCTGTTATCGCTGAGTCTTCAATAAATCTCACTTGCATTTATATCATTACTCATCTAAAGACTTGCTTTTGGCTAAGCAGGTGTTGCCTAGGTCAAACCCTCATAGTACCCAAGGGCTCCCTCTCAGCTCTGCTACCTGGAGGAAATTCTGCTCGGATTCTCAGGGAAGGGAGAGACCACTTGTTATCCTTTCCTGCCCACCTCCTTTCCCTTACCCCTGGTCTCCCTTGTGGTCTGTAATGTGGCAATAAGTGTGCACATGAGGGAGGAAAAAAAAAAAGAAACACCGTGAAAAATATTTGCTTGTGACTCTGCTTCTGAAAAAATAGAAAGGCTACTCAAGTCAACTTCACGTTTTTTGTATCTTGCTACTAGACAATACGTTCTTAAAAATACAAGAGAAAAGTTACTTCGAGGTAAGAATCTTCTGGGTCAGGTGGGATTATCAAATCCAGATTTGGTAATAATAATTCCTCTCACACAAGAGCCAGTTCCTTGTGATTATCAAGGCAGTGTATTTTAGAAGTATTCTATGAAAAAGTCACCAGTGAGCAACCATGTAATCTTATTTTTAATACAGGTTACATACAATTATGGGTTTTAGTTTAAATAAAAGCCAAGTCTTCAGAGCTCTCCTATCAGACAGCCAAATTCAGCTTTTCCCAACAATAAAACCTCAGTTCAGTTCCACGAACAGTGACACGTCCTGAGTTCTCAAAGGGAAGGAAGCAAATAAAACACAGCAAACAACGCAGGTAAAGCACCTGAATCACAAGGAAAGTGCGCAAAACATTTTAATGTACTATTTTTTCATATAGCTCTTGGAATGACCACTTGAGCTATTCTGAAGGAGGTCTTTCTCCCAATCTCCAGTTAGGTGCTGTGATCTCCCAGCAACTTTGTGCTGCTGAACCTTCTTTTTCCAGGGCACCCCAGCTGTGCCTGGCACTCACCTGACAACCGTCCAAAGCAAATAACTCCTATTCCCATTTCAGTTAAAAACAAACAAACTGCCTCCCCCAAACCAACGAAAAAAAATTAAGAAAAAGAGAAAAAAAACCCAAAAGACATCCAGCAAAGGGAAGGTAATTACGGTGGTTACTTCTAACTCCACACTGCGCCGCCGGGCTGTCCCGTGTTTTACCTTGGCCTGCGCGGCGGCCAAGCGGTGCTAAGGTGAGGTGACAACACGAGGGGCAGACTTTTGGGCGGCTCATTTAATCCTTGACTTCACCGGGAGTTAAACTGGGGACACGGCCGGGAGGCGAACTGGCATCTCCTCCGCCGCCTGCGAAACCGAGCGAGCCGCTATACGTTCCACATCCCGCCCTGGCACCCGATGGCACTCCAGT
>WEKX01007468.1:0-15532 GCA_013390025.1 Pitta sordida
CCTGGTATACCATGACCTCCAGTTCTGGTAGAGTGTTTTTGCAGGTTTTAGAGCCTTGCAACAGAAACAAGCAAAGTCTAAAGAAATACAGAATATTTCTTATATTTAAACCCTTTTTAGAGTTTCCAGTTAGGAGAGCTCATGGTCCAGCTGTATCCAGAAAATATATCATAAACTGGAAGGAGAGGAAGGAGGAGGGGAGAGGGAGAAAGAGGAAAATAAAGTAAGTTTTGTAATAATTATTTTCTTTGTTTCACTGGTAACTAATAAGCAAAATAGATTATTTTTACCTTCTGAAGCAAAGTATTTGCCATGCAGTTCTTGAGTATCTTGCATGTTTTTAATCAGTTTTGTGTTTGGATTGGAAGAATCCTACCCCAAACGTCAAATTTCCCTTTTGCGTTAGCAGAATTTTAATGCTGTAGTGATACTTCCAAGAAAGTTTTACAAAAAAGATTATAAGGTAACCTGAAATGGGCCAGTTCATTAGCCCTTCTGGATGTGAAGCATTCTTTTCCACAGGCAACCTCTAACAAAATAGGTCCAGTGTATATGGAAATATCTGGAAATATCAAACAGAAATACACTAAACAGATCTCCGTTTTTCTAATAAAATACCATATTTGTTCCACTAGCTGAGACTATAGTCTCTGGCCCAAATTACATTAATGGAATTCAATCAAAAAAATTTCTCAAAGTCCAGTGTAAAACAGAATAAGTGACCTAGAACTATATAGAAATAACATTATTTGTACTCCCTCCCTAAAATATTCGGGAATACTTGGTGATCTGTGAAAGGGAAAGAAAGGGCAACACTTCAGAGTGTTTCAGGCCACCTTTGGTTTATGCCTTTTTTAATAAGTTAGATAATAAAACTATTTACTTGAGCATCCCTAAACTTAGCAAAGCTTTTATCTATTCTCAGCAATGCAGAAAACAAAAGCTATTCTTTGTGAAGCTGTGTGGCCTAACCATGACAAGATGATTCAAGGCCAGGGCTCATAAGTAAAAGTTAGGTTCACAAAGGCCGTTCTCTGCTAGGTACATCTAACGAAATCGGAGAGCTAAAAAACTTTTCCTGAGAAATAAGGAAAAATGGCATGTTTGGGGGATTTTTGTGCAACAATTTTCCTTGAAGGAATTTTTTCCTTCTACTCTTGGAAAGAAATTAAAAAAGAAAAAGAAAGAAAATATGCAAAATGTATTTAACTTCAAATCTTTCCACAACAAATGTGAAATTGCAAAATTTTAGATGAGACTATTATTTCATGGAATGCATCTTAACTCATGTCTTATAGTCATTCTGTGCTGATTTTTACTGAGAGCCCATAAAATGTATCCAACACATTTTAGGCTTGTATCACACATAGTCTTGTCAGTGGTATATTATATTGCAAATAAATCTACTATTAATTACTCGACATAGAGACTCAGAAATACAGTCCTATTTAGTCCTGTTGGTTTATTGAGATTGATTATAACAGACAGAGCCTTAAACTGCTGCTGTTGGCTTTCTCCAGGGGGGAATCCTCTTCATGTGTCAGATTTCCCTTTGAGTGGTCAGGAGGGTGCTGTAGATAGATCCTATTCTGCACAAAGAAGGAGGTTGTGTTTGGCAGACCCTCCCCTGTAAGCACTCCAAGACTTAGAGCTTAACCTTTCTCTCATTCCAAAATATCCTGAATTTGAGGATCTTCCAGGGCTGCTAAAAATACCATTTGTTTCGGAAGTGGGAGAGTTTGGAAAAGATTGAAGATGTATTTGCTACAACAGAGAAGGGCAGAAATAAGCTGTTGTAAATAGCTGACTAATTGATCTTTTGTAAACTGGTAATCTTGTTGCCAAGTCTGCACTGCATCACTAATGCTGATTTGAGTTTTTTAAAACTTGGGAAGAGAACTTTTCAGTAATGGCTAAAATTAAGAGTACAGTAATTAACTGAGGAAACCTGTGGATATGAAAAAGAAAGTCCTACCATTCATACTGTACTCAATTCCTGTGATTTCTAATGTATAAAAAATTGCTTGAAGAATTTAAAAATTATTATTATAGAAACACTGTCAAACACAGAAAACTAGAGAACTTATTGGAAGCTGCATTGAATGATATTGATTCACACTTGATTTTCACACTTGACTTTATTGTCACTGCATCTGTCTGGACATTTATGTCATCCTAATGCTGCATGGAGATGAATGAAGGCTAATTCTCTTTGTATTATGTACCATTAAATGTATGTGTTTATAATGAATTTAAAGGTTTTTTTTCAATACAGCGCTTTAAAGTCTGTATATGGAAGACATTGAATATATTCCTACCACAAAAGCTTAAAAAAAAGTGAAAAAAAGGAAAAAAGTCTAGATGACCCAAATTCTTTATTTTGGAATTAGCATCCTAAGCTCATCATCATTATAAGAATGTTTTATAGTATCTCTATACACCATCTCTGGAGACATTGTGCATTATGCTCAACAAAAATAACCAGCAATCAGATTCAGAGTTCTCTGATTCTTAATGAAGCAAATTAATTTGGAATTATTTTGTAAATACAGTGAAAAAAAATTCTTCTGGCTGTACTTGTCAGCTCTGTTGTTTAAATTTAGGTGTTGAATGCCATATGGAAATAATGTCATAAGCAACCACTGAGCTTTCAGATTCCTCTACAGAAAAGGATTTCCTGTTAGTCACATTTCTAAGTTTTTTTAGATGTCTTAAATACCATCGTACACCTAATATAATACTAGATATAAGCTGAGGTACCTGAATTCCTGCCTCAGACAGTTGGTCAGCTTTAAGTCGCTCAAGAGCCCATAGATTGAACGGGCTTATTGGCTTTTATGGGAGCTTAGATACTTTAGCTGGCAGCATCTAAGGTGTCTTAACCTGGAACTGAATCTTACATTGGAGAAGACATTATTTGGAGATTTTGTAGAAGAAATCTCTCACTGAATAGACATCAGTGGTATCTTTATTTCATTCTTCTTTCTCTCTGCACTTTTCTTGAGTTTGCATGGTTGGAAAAAAATTACATCTGTTCAAAAGTAAGCATGCTGCAAACCAGGCTGACTTTTCTAAATGATCTTTTCAGCAGTTTCTTTAGAAAATCTGTTAAATACTATTCCAGGAAAAAAATTGGTCGTTGAGAAAAGGAACATGTAGTGATCACTGTAAGATTATGTTCTATCATCTTTATGTTTACAATAGTGAGTAATATTTGCATTTTTTAATCTCTGAAGAACTCTGTCCTCCTTCATAAAAGTTAGCAGGTTTACATGCCTTTTAAGTCAAGATTCTCATGTTTTCACATTCCAGGTGTCACGTCATGCGCATGTGTTGCCATGGCCTGTGAAATGAGCTGACACTTTAAGAGTTTCTGCTGTATTTATCAGGAAAGCTTTGAACAAATCATGGTATAAGAGAAAAAAATTGAGTGAGGAAACATTCATTAACTTAGCCGAATCCTAGGACCACAGTGCTATGGAACAGTCAATAGATAACAGTTTATGTAAAGTACTTAGAAAGATGGATCTAAGGGAGATTAGGGGAACGAACAGCTTTCATCAGTGGAGAGCAGATGTAAGTTACAACATAGACATTAAATGGCATTAGAAACAAAGCCCTCCAAACAAACTGCTAAGGGAAAAGGTGTGTTTGCTGTTCCTCTGGCTGGGCTTCCTCTCCATTAAACTCAGTATCCAAGGTGTAATTGCATGCTTTCTGCTTTATTCAGTTGCCATGGATCAGCCAAGTTATGCTTCCTAGGCTAAAGGGGCAGAAGTCTAGAGTCACAGGACTTCCCCCAGGTAGTATTTACTACAGCTCTGTACACACCTGGACACAGGGCAGGTTGGATGTGTTGGGGCTGTGCCTGGGGTGTGCATATTACTGTGTATTACACAGTGTCTATTCTTGATGACTCTGTTTCTGCACAGACATCCTTCACTGTCAAAGTATCACAGTATTAGTAAGGTTGGGAGAGACCTTGGAGATCATCAAGTCCAACCTGTAACACAACACCAACCCATTGTCTAAACCATGGTACTAAATGCCTCATCCAGCCTACTCTTAAACGCCTCCAGGGATGGCGACTCCACCACCTCCCTGGGCAGACCATTCCAATGAGAGATCACTCTCTCTGGGAAAAACCTCTTCCTAACATTCAGTCTAAACCTCCCCTGGTGTAGCTTAAGGCCATGTCCTCTCCTTCTGGTGTCGTCAGCCTGAAAGAAGAGTTCCTCACCCACCTGGCGGCAACCTCCCCTCAGGTAGTTGTGAACAACAATGAGGTTGCCTCTGTACCTCCTCTTCTCCAGACTGAAAAATCCCAGTTCCCGGAACCGTTCCCCATAGGGCTTGTCCTCCTGTCCTTTCAGCATCCTTGTCGCCCTTCTCTGGACCCTCTCAAGCAGCTCAACATCTTTCTTAAACTGGGGACCCAGAACTGGACCCAGTACTCAAGATGTGGTCTGACCAGAGCTGAATACAGGAGAAGGATAACTTCCCTAGTCGGGCTGACCACACTGTTCCTAATACAGGCCAGGATGTCATTGGCCTTCTTAGCCACCTGGGCACACTGCTGGCTCATATTGAGTTTTCTGTCAAACGCAACTCTTATATCCCTCCCCATTTCACCACTCTCCAGCCACTCATCCCCCAGCTGATAGCGATGCATGGGGTCTGTCATGTCTTCCTGCACCAAAAAACTTTGGAGCCATGGACATTTTCCTGCCACTGCACACCCTGCATGAAAATCCAGGCCAAGGAAACCTGAAACATTTACATGACCCTTCTCTGGACATAGAAAGCAAATTTATTTCTAATTTTCAGACATAGTTTCTTTCTGCCTCTTTACTCCTTCCCAAACAAATTGCAATCTGTCTCTCCTCACCAGTAATCTCTGGCCCCTCACCCTCTCTTTAGCAGACCACTGCAGCCAAGGCTGCCTGTATTTTGAAATACATGGATTTCTCACTTCTTCCACACCCCTGGCTCCTGTTCATAGCTTCTGCTAAACCTAAGATTTGGAATATCATAGGTATCTGAGTGAATTAGGCAGGGCAAAAGAATAAAACAGACTAATCTTGTTGTGGTCTCCAGTCCACTGTCAGAAAACAGGAGGGTGCCAGGAAGCCCTCTTTCAGCCATCCAAGACCTCAGCCCAACGCACAGGACTTTTTGCACTTTTCCCAGATACAGAATGTGCCAAAACACACCAAGCTGTAAAAGTAGAGGTGAAACTAACCTAGAGAGGCACACTGACCATGCGTGGGCTTTACCTTCAAAGCAATGTGTCAGTAAGTACAAAAAAACATTCTCCTTAAATGAAAAACAACACAGTTCTACATACAATACCGTTTTGAGTGGTTGGTCATCTTTAGGGATGAATGCTTAAGCAGGTACCCTGCAAGTGAAACACAGAGCGCCACCGGAAGTCACATTGGGGTGGGTCTGGGCCAGACCCACAAGTTATGCAATCCATGAAGATACTAAACCCATGAACATTCAATTACTCCCTGCCTGTAGCCGTGCATCCTCCTAGGAGCCCTGGATCCCACTGTAGCACCTCATTAAAGTGGAGGAAGTGCCTTCTGGTGCATCCTGGCCCCAGAATCTGGGGTCTGGAACATTATGTGCACATGTGCGGTCACACAACTCGCTGCAAATCCATCCGTGACTAATTGAAATATATGAATATGAGAACCCCAAATATGTGGAGTTTCTCTGTATATGTGTTTCCCATATAGAAATTGCCACAGAAGTACTGAACATCCTAGCAGCTGTATTAGGACACAATGAGCAATGTGTCTACATTGCAAAAACAGTATATCGTCTTTCAAAAATATTTACATAAAACCCCTTAATGTCTTCAACTATAAGCTGGGAAAATAATACCAGAGATTTTCTAGTGACATTTTTAAGAGCAATTTAATTAGTTTTAGTTTTGTGCATGGTCCATTTGGATTTACTTTTTGTAAATATGAAAGTGATTACATTTCATGTTCGTGGAAAATGGATTTCAAAGTTACATCCATAAGTAATTTCAGAAATCAAATTTAAATGTAATGTTAGAAGGCATCGAGATTGAAACTCTGTGCACGTTCATGTAATCAGGAAACAGAACAAATATCTCATGTCTTATCAACTCTGCCATGTAATCTAAACAACATTATTTCAGTTTGTAAAGTTAAGGTCCATCAATAGAGCAACATATTCAGGGTCATTATGGAATAGACTTGAATTACAGATAATTTAGAGATAAATTGACCTGTTCACATAAAACAAAGCTAAGTTCTTTAGAAATAGATAATCTTAAGAATTATTCATTCTTTTCTTCTGAGAATGGAATACAGTCTATGAAAACTCAGCTTTACTTCTGCGTACAATATAAATGCAGTAATCCCTTGCTACTTCACGGTTCACCATGTATGGGTTCAGTACATCATGGAGTTTTTTCTTGGGTCTTGACTGCCTTTACCATCTTTACCTCTACGTCACGAATTTTGCTTAGCACAGCACCTTTTTGGAACCAATCTCCCATGATATTCTAGGGCTTACTGTATCTAGAAACATTGAGTTAAATATCAGCTAAAAGGAATCCCTCTTGCTTTTATTTGAAATAGAAGCTTGATATAAACTTTCGTTTAAAATAGTTTATTTTTACTAAGACAAAACCTTAAATTTAGACTGACAGATTTAAGCAGGGGATTTCTGAAAATCCGAACGTTAGTTCACTGCCATAGTCATTTCTATTTGACATCAGACCAGGTCTTGTTTCTACTCTTTTTGGAATCACAGACAAAACCACAGGCAACTGGATCTCTTCTAGGAAAAAATTGGATAAGAAACAAAAAGAGTTTTATATTCTTCCATTCTTTAGTCGTAATTTTTATTTTATTTCTGTTTTCCTCATTTTTACTTTTCAATTGTTGTAGTACTTAGAAAGAAAAAAAGGACATATATGTTTTCACTGCTTAGATCTAATATTGTCCTAAATACTCAACATATGTTAACTATATTGGAACTTTTAATAAAAAGGTAAGTAAAGCAGATCCCTCTTCTCTTTTATGAGAGGTGAATAAATGATTCTTCTAAAGAGGGTAAGACTAAGAAAAATCCTGAGACAGTCGGAGTTGAAAGGCAGCTAACAAGGACACACTCTTTTATTGTATTATCTTCCCACATCCCAAACACTGTTTTTAATGCAAAATGTGCAACAGTCATCCCTCTTCTACTTCGCACCTCCCATACTGCAGCTTCACATCTTACCAACATGATTTTTCAGTGATTAAGGAGGTTTGTTTCGGGACTGCACATGTGTGACCGGACATGCATGAATATTTATATTAGGCAGTCATAAATATTCAAATCAACTCCCACACCATGCCACAAGGGTCACAGGCGCACTGCTCTGCCCCTTCGCTCTGAGTCGTGCCGGCTCCCCCCTGCCCACTTGGGGCTGCCCCGTTCCCTCCCCCTTCCCCTTGGGGCCGTGCTGTCTCCCTTTGCTCCCCTTGGGGCCACTCGGGGCCACCAGAGCAGCGGCACGGATGGTTCCTCCGCACCAGTGTCTCCGGCGGAGCAGAAAAGGAGTTTTTCACTGCATGGGGTGACTGCAGGCAATGGAAAGCACTGACACAAAAACCAATACACAGCAAGGCTATGCCAAAACAGCGCCGGAGCACCTGGGGGGCCAGACGAGGGTGCAGGGCAAATTTGCATATTAATTGAATTGCAAATCAATCAGAAGGCGGGCTTTGCAGGAGAAGAATAAGATCATGGTACTGTGCTATAGGAGACTCGGCTGTATAACTCTTTTTGCAATTAATTATGTTCATTATAGTTTTCAGTTCTGCTAAATGAATAAATACTTTCTATGAATATGGATGACTGAATAAACTGGATTCAGTCTGGAAAAAAGAGAGCTGTGGAGATTGGGATGGAATAGAAGTCTCAAAAATTATGGTGTCTTAAGCAGGGTGAACAGGGCTAGACTATTTCTTCTTTTTTTGGCAATACAGAAAAAAAGTAAAGGAAAGCAAAGAAAAGAAGAAGTGAGATTCAAAGGGGAAAAAAATGTCTGACACCAGACACCTGGACATCAGACACCTGGACATCAGAACTTCTTGCCAAACCATGCTGTGGGTGCAAAGTTTATGGGCAGCTATGGACAGCCTGAATAAACAGATGGAAAAGACATTCTCTGATGGTCACTGAAGCTAAAACCCACATAAACTCGGGAAATTCACAGAACCAAAAATAGCTGAAGCCTAGGAGAGAATTACACTGTTATTTTCTTACTCTCTCCTTGCACATCTAGAATCTGCTGCATAGAAACTGGACTACCTGTACAGTTACTGACTCAGTATGGGCCTGCTTATTTCCTCATACATGTCTATGAATGCTTATTAATAAAGAGTGACTTTAGTAATTTTCTACACAACATGTTTTAAAATTAGGTAGTACATTTAAAAAAATAATCTTGATTTCAAGGTATTCATTTGGGTGTGAAGTTGTATTTAAAATGTCTTATGATGTGCAGTACTAGAGTCCAGAAATGTAAGATTTGTTCTCATGTGCTATTTTTTTGAATGAATGGATGAATGCACGAAAAAATAAATTAGTTTGCATTAATTACTTCTTTAAATCTAACAGATTTTTAAAGGTCTTATTTCCATTGATCCTTTGAAACAAGAAATTTGATAAAAAATCTGATCCATATCTTAGTGCAAATCATAAATAAACTGTTTGCTATTTGAAACTGAAAAAATGATGTCCAAATAGAGTAAACTCTTGAATTTCTGTGTTGGATTACATGGCTCAATCACATATGAAGACTTATAGAGTGTCTGAATGAGGAATGGTCCTTTTAACCTCTCTCGACCTGCTACTGTCCTACTACTAGTGGTTCTATTGTGAGTCCTACATAGAAATAGTTTTTGATTTCTAACTATCGAAGTCTCACTGAGACTATGGGACTGATTAACCGGTCAAGGAATGTCAAGCTGACATAATTATAAATAGCCTCAGACCAATTATGTAAACACTGAAAGATATTTAACTCCATTCCCAAAAAAGCTAATTTCCCCTGAGTAAATCAGAGCTGAATTTGTCAAGTTGTCAGATTCCTTCTTATCAGATCATGCCTTCCTTGTTTTGCTTTTCAGATGCACATATTGCCCATACATATAGATCTTCCACAATACAATTCACTGCACGTTTCTGCCTTTCACCCCAGGTTTGTATTATAATTTCTGTATTCTCGAATGGGTGACATTGGCTCTTGGAAACAGCTGACATTTCTGTTATTGGGCGTACATATGTTTGAATGAATGCATATTTAATGCAATAATGATCCCATATTTCCCAAATCATGTGCTTATTATCAGATCTACATGTAGATCTACATGACACATATTGTTTCTACATGTCTTTCAGGCTGCCAGCACCAGAACAAGAGAACATGACCTCAAGCTTCACCAGGGGAGGTTTAGGCTGGATGTTAGGAAGAGCTTTTTCACAGAGAGAGTGATCGCTCAGTTGAATGGTCTGCCCAGGGAGGTGGTGGAGTCTCCATCCCTGGAGGTGTTTAAGAAAAGACTGGATGAGGAACTCAGTGGCATGGTCTAGACGATGGGAGGCTCAGATGGATGGAGTGTGGTGCCCATGGTTCCACGATTGTGGGTTCGATCCATGGACGGGCATTTGCTTGGAAGTTGGACTAGATGATCTTTGGGGTCCCTTCCAACTCGGAATAACCTGTGAACCTGTATGAGAAACTATGCTGTAGTCACTGAACTTCTCTCATTACTATAGACTTGTTGCATCTCCAAATAATAAATGACAGTGTATGCTATCCTGTGGCGTCGTGCTTTGACCCTGGCTGGATGCCAGAGACTCACCGACAACCCTGGCTGGATGCCAGAGACTCACCGACAACCTCTCCTGGAGGAGAAAAACTGGAAAATAAAACTGGTCACAGGTAAAAAAGCAAGGCAAACTACAAGTAAAGAATATAAAGGATTTATTTATTAACTAACAAGATCTGAAAGCATCCATTTCCCCCCACCCTTCCTTCTCTTACAATAGATCTCATATTCCCTTTTTTCACCAGGGGACAAAGGGGGCAGGGGTAGGGATAAACCAGGCAAGTTGGTATTTCTGACCAGATTTGGGGTAGGAACCGTCTCTCTGCCCTTCCATAAAGTTTTTTCTCTCTCTCTCTCACAAGAGGAAAAGTCTTTCATGACCATTTCCCAAGTGATATCTCGACCCGTGGACGACAGTTCTTCCATCCTCTGTTGTCTGAGAGTCATAGCACAGAATGCAGTGGTTTAAGTGCTACTCTGATGCTTCATATATGAGCCCATCCCAAAGTACATAGATCAGATCCTACCACAATGCAATTCTGTCACAAACGTCTGTCCAAAGGATCTCTGCTGAGCACTCAGTTCCGGCAGCCAAGTGTTTCTGAGCTCCCCAAACATCCACAGCTTTTGCAGCATAATTCTCCATCTTCAGTCGTGGCTTCAGGTGTATTTCTGCATTACTGGTTTCTCTCTCTCTATTCCATAGGCTTACACCATGGTCTGTCCATTCCACGAGCAGCAGCGGGATGTCTGGAAGAACATTCCTACCCCTTCTCTAGTACGCCTGGGGGGCCTTCCTACCTTTCAGCCTTTCCACACCGGTTCTGTTCTGGCACACTACATCTTACTACTAAGTGGTTTTTTTCTCTCCCAAATATGTTTATTCACAGAGACATCTCTATCTCCTTCTGCTCCTGCTCGTGACCTTGGCAGCAACAGGGCCCAGGCAGAAAATATTAACCCCCTCGCTGCCAGAAGGGAAAAAAAAATCAAACCATGACAAATGGATATACTCCTTGCTTGATATATATATTTTTCACCTATTGGATTTGACAATTACAACAAAGTGTTAGCTTATAAAAGAAGTGTCCAAAATCAGGACCTGGGCAGCATTTAGTTACCTGAATCACAAATCACTGTCATAAAAACTTCTGCTCAGGCAGAAGTTCTACTATTCCAGCCCTTTAGATGCATACACTTGGTAGATCTCCTTCCCTTTGACAGTGAGTACTTTGTTCATAACCATGTTCTGACATGCCTAAGTATGAGCAGCCTAGAATTTAACCTACTTAGCCATGTTTCATCCCCTTTTATCTCAAGAATCAGCTTCCTAGAAGGAGAAGGGAGGCCTGCTCTTCCAGGGCTGGTGGGTAGTGGCTGTCCACTCCTCCATCCCCATGTTCCCAGCAGGCACCAGCACACCTCTCCAGCCCTCAGCAAGATACTTGATCCAGAATTGACCATACCCCCAGTATCTGGGTTTTATATTGGATGGTTTCAGAAAGCAATCTGGAGGTGATACAGTAAATGTCTGTAGCTCTCCACTTAGAGCTGAGTCTTTGCAAATGGACATTATTATGCTTTTAAGCTTTTGTTGTGTGTTCACCAAAATAGTTTCAACTTTATGGGAATAATTTTTAGATTTATATCATAATTCATTTATTCCTCGACAAGGCTTGAAACAGACTTCTAACCATATCAGATTCTTTACCTCACTGACTGAAGAAGAGCCAGACAAAACTTTAAGTCACGTACTAAGATTGGAGATGTATTTTAGTCTCAGTCTAGTCCCAAAGGAGTAAAACTTCAGAGGAGAGAAACCATAGTCATGCAACCAGAGCCATCACATAAAGTCTCAGCTCAAGATCTAGATGCAGACATAAGTCCTATTGCCCACAAATGACCTTTCTCAGACTTGCTGCACTGTGGCTGCTGAGCCACTTATCCACATGACATTTTGCGAGCAGGTGTAAGCTGGCTTTAGCTTTTAGGTTATGCAAGAAGGGGAGCTGTATGTATACCTAGATAAGAAAAACAGAAACATTTTTCCTCTCAAAAATATATTCTACATGTAGCAAGAAAATACCAGTTTACATTCTGTGAAAAGTTAAGTTTCATGGAGGAAACCCAGTATTTTTTCTGCTTTCCTTCACTCATCACCATGTTCAGCACACCTACTCAGATCCCCAGTTTGCACAAATCAGAGGAAGTCAATGAAGCTCTATTGATTCACACAAGCTTATTTTCTAACCCACTGATATTTCAGTCTATGAAATGACTTAAAATGAAGCATGATTTCTTATATAGTCCAAAAAGAAAAAGAAGGTGAGGCAATACAATAAATCAGAGTAAACTGAAATATGTGTAACCACAATTGCACTAGCCAAAAGCAACACTTCATTATTGCAGTTGGGGTTACATTTAAGTTTGTTCTTTTTCCTGTTTCCCTTAAAACTTTGCAATGGGACAACAATAAGATCCTCTGGGAGAGTCAGGCATGCAGAGAACACAGGCCTTTCCACAGGTTCCAGGCTAGAACACAATACAAAAACCCCAGCTGCAAAATTTAACCTGAGGGAGGTAGAGTTAAGACTTCTGATTTTTTTCCCTTTTCTCTTTTTGTCAATAGAATCTAGAACTATAAAATCTTTGAAATACCTACAGCTGTGTCTAATTAGGCCATTCTGCTCTGACATATTCTCTTTCCTGAGTTCCAGCTTCTTGATTTCATGTTAAAGGGACATTTTGTTGAGAAATACAAGTTACACTGGGAACACTGTTTAAAATTTACATGTGACATTATTTGAGTACAAAAAAAAGAGATTCGGTTCAGGATAGGATGACTGAATAATACTAGGGAAAATATTTACCAACTGGAAAGCAAAAGTTTTCAGTTTTCCTCATTATATTGTTTGTTTGTTGTTTTTTAATGAGTTTGACGCCAACAATGTAATCATTAAGTTGTTTAAAATGTCACCAGTAAAAACTGCTTGGTTCACCAAAGAAACATGTAGATATCCAGTAAAATATTCAATTAGCCCAAGGTAAATTTATCTGCTATAGTGAGCCTGTATAAAACCTCACACTGCAAATAATTGAATAATTTCAGATTGTGAGGGTCTGAATTCCTGAAGGTTAAATGGACTAGAGCACATTATATTAAGCAAGAAATTGTATGAGGTAAAGGCTCTTCAGGTAGCACTGTGAAAGATGAAAGATAAAGGAAAAGAATCAATGATCTAATAAAAGAAACTTTAGAGCAGAGCAATAAAGTGAATGGTAACAAAACAAGATACCTGATGACATTTATCCAAGAACTCAGGAAAGGACATCATATGTGGAACTGTTGAACTACTAACCACAGCATGCAACCTACAGAGGGTCCTTCTGGAATAGCGGGGCTTCCTAAAACAACACCACCTCTACCTTGTATCAAGACCTTCTCTGTTAACAGAAAAAGAGTAGTTACAATAGGACACTCCCATCCATTGGGAACAGAGGGTGCAATATGCAAACCACACCCAACTCACAGGGAAATCTGCTCCCAGTGGCTTGACTAAGGGCCATTACTGGAAAACTCTCCAGTCTAATAAGGCATTCTGATTACTAGCTGCTACAGTGAGCCCCCACGTATTCGCGGTCCACTATTTGCGAGCTTCAGTATTTGCGGGTGATTTTTCCGCAAGCTGTGTGACCTTAGCTTGTGTGCAGAACCTACTGAAACCTCAGTCTGATCGGACCCCAGCTCCACCNGGTTGTTCAAAATGGCAGTGACAACGTAACAAGAATTCCAAAGGCAATCAAAGAGACTTCAGGGCCCAGTGACAATTGGTAGAGGGACCAGGAGCATGCATAGCAATTTCCTCAATCCTTCTGGTAACAAGGAATAATAGTGGTAAGAATAGACAGATGCAGCAAGTCAATGAGCGGCTCTGAGGTTAATGTAAGCAGAAAAATTTGAGTATTTTGACCATGGGATGACCTACCTGATCTGCTGACACTTCATGGGATGTACCTACTTCAGAGAGGAAAAAGAGTTTTAGCACAGGAGCTGGTGGGGCTCATTGACAGAGTTTTAAACCAATTTGGAAGGGAGGAGGGAACAAAAGCAACACTGTCAGTAGTGAGTGATGGGATGGTGTGCCAAAACTTGAGAAAATCAGCATTCAGGGAACACTCAGCCTGCCTCAAGAGGTGTTGGCTACAATGTAACACATCTCAAATGTTTCTACACTACTGGATGCAGCATGAGGAACAAGTAAGCTGGATGCTTTGGCCCAGTCCCATAGATTTGTCAGTACAGTAATCCCCCATTACTCCCGGGCTGTTGGGTCTGGTCCTCTTCATGCGAGTCATGGAATCTGCAAGGATAGTGACCCCACTACATACTCAAGTACGCCATGCCCACAGCCATGCCCACTCCCCTAATAAGGTCTGGAGGACGGTCCTGAGGGCACGCTTCTCTCTGCAGTGCCTCATTAAAGCGGAGGAAATGCTTTTTGCCACCTCCCAGCTCCAGGAAGGGAGCTTTTCCGAGCACCGAAACCAGCACAGCTGGTAGCCGGGAAGATGGCACACACACGCTCACGCACACGCACACACACTCGAAAAACCAAGCAGTCACAGAGCCTGCTGCCACTGTCCTTTCCCTAACATGTCTCTGCTGGGTTTTTTTGTCCAGGTTTTTATTGGGCTTTCTGGTTGCTGCTGTGTGTCTCTTGTGTTCAAACATGGCGGAGGCGGCACACCTCTCCAGAGCAGGACTCTGGGGGAGATTTGGGGAATGAGTTCAGTGCTGGCTAGGGCGGCACCGTGGGTACCATGGCACTGTACAACAGGAGCGGCAGCTGAACAGGCTGGGACAGTCCCTGCTGTTCAAAGCGGCTGCTTTGGGGTTTATTTTTCCGGGAATGTAACAGCCCCGACCAAAACTTTTCTGGCAAGAGTGGGGGCGAGCAGGCAGCCCTGATCTGGCTGCCCTGGGATGGGGCGGGGTCAGCTGCTGTCTGTCTCCCACTGGGGCTGTCTGCAGGAGCGCAGGCAACCAGCGGCTGTGCAGGACAAAAAGAGCTGGTGGCTCTGTGATCTGCTCTTGCAGCGGCTCCTAAGATGTGCAAGGCAGGGACGGACTCGGGAGCCTCCNATCCAAGAACTCAGGAAAGGACATCATATGTGGAACTGTTGAACTACTAACCACAGCATGCAACCTACAGAGGGTCCTTCTGGAATAGCGGGGCTTCCTAAAACAACACCACCTCTACCTTGTATCAAGACCTTCTCTGTTAACAGAAAAAGAGTAGTTACAATAGGACACTCCCATCCATTGGGAACAGAGGGTGCAATATGCAAACCACACCCAACTCACAGGGAAATCTGCTCCCAGTGGCTTGACTAAGGGCCATTACTGGAAAACTCTCCAGTCTAATAAGGCATTCTGATTACTAGCTGCTACAGTGAGCCCCCACGTATTCGCGGTCCACTATTTGCGAGCTTCAGTATTTGCGGGTGATTTTTCCGCAAGCTGTGTGACCTTAGCTTGTGTGCAGAACCTACTGAAACCTCAGTCTGATCGGACCCCAGCTCCACCGCTCGCGGTGCCGGCTCCGCCCCCCCGCCTCCCCCCCCCCCCCGCCCCCCCCCACCCCCCCCCCCCCCCCCCCCCCCCC
>WEKX01007474.1:0-79518 GCA_013390025.1 Pitta sordida
CAGACAGTGCAGAGCAATTTGATGTCTCTCAAGGTGGAAATAGCATGAATAATTCATTAAACTCACTGGAGTTAATGTTGTTGTACTCAAGGTTAAGTATTCCCCCATCTCCATATAAGGAATTACTTGATTGCTTACCTTAAAATGAACTTTCTTAAAAACATCATTGTATAAATAATAGGATATATCTGACTGCCGTAATTTGTAAAGTAATCCATCAAGGTACCAGGAAATAACCATATACTGAACAAGCCTACTTTTTTTTCAGATGTGTTACAACTCTTTATAACAAACATATCTATTTAGTAAAAACATCCCAGGTATGAGACAATTTTTACCTCTGTGAATGGTGGAAGTGATTTTATTTATTAAGAACTATAATAGAAAATAAAAGCAAAGTCAAGGGACTATGTCTAGATTGGCCATGAGCTTAATAAAGATTAATAAAACTACCGTGAGTAAAGCAATGTGCTATTTAGTCAACACCACAAATAAACTGTAGCTTTCAGATAACCCTTGGACAAACTGGGGGGGAAAAGACCCACCAAGAAACAAGGCCATGGAAACAAGCCAAGTTGTTTGGCTGGCGGTCCATTTAATTAAAAGCAGCAGCCAGCCAGCTCGCTACTGCAGCTCACTAAATGACTTCACTGTGTCCTCTAGGAGCAAGTCCTTCTGCATGGCAAGATCAAATACTGCAAAAAATAAAGTATTTTCTGACAAGCGCAGCCTTCACCTCTCGCTAATAACTCGCTGATCAAACTCCGATTGAAGCCAGTCAGACACAAGGACTGTGTTGAACTGCTCTGAAGGGACTCAGCATCCTAAAGAGAGAGACTGTGGCCTCTCCAAGTGATAACACACTGCAGATTACTTGGACACTTCCACAGCATGCTGAAAGAAATCAATTCAATATTCAATGGACATGAGTTACCCCACGCTTTCAGAGTTTTCAGACACTCATTAGTGGATTATTTATATATGTATTTAATTGTGGGACTGGCTATGGAGGTTGTTCAAAAGCAGACAACGATACTCCTGCTGCCAGATGAAGCTTGGAACACATGCTTACACTAAAGCATGCTCAGTTCCACAATATCGATGCTGACAGAACACATATAACTTAACACCACTGAACATTTATCTATTCATGATGCACCACAGGTGGAAAACAATTGTGAGAGGCTCTTCCAGTTTGACCGAGTTCGGTGGAGGGTAGACTCTAAGTGCTGTTTTCTTGGATTCTGCCATCGCAGTGGTCCTGCCTCTTCAGCTGACTTCCACNCCTCTTCAGCTGACTTCCTCCTCTCTTATTTCTTACTTCAGCAAATGATAACAAATTATTAATTTGCCTGCAGATTACATTTACTGCAGAAAGCTACACCAAAGCAAATGGTAATACAAAAGCTTCACCTAGTCTAAGTGCCAGGTACAAGACACTGTCATTGGTAAAACAAATTAGCAAGGTTCCTGTTCTGCTGATGAACTAACAGCCTGTCTATGGAACCCGCACTCATAAAGTGATACTGAACTCCAGAGGAAGCTTCTAACAAGTCCAGGGAGCTAAAAAGGTAACCAATCACCAATTATCCTTTATTAACATTTAACAAATTTCGTGTGGAGAACTGTAGAATGGGAGTACGATTTCCCACCATTAACAAAGGCACTGGACACGTAACTGGAGATTTCACAGCATTCAGTGACAAGGAAGAGCTATATAAAAAACTTGTTATTATGGGAGAAAGACAATGTCTTCTCTACAAACTGTTAATCAACAAAGCCAGGAACTCTTCAAGGTGTGTATGCACAGATTCCTTTCTTTCCCTTACAAAACAGGGATACAGTCTGAATATTATAGAAAGTTTGGAAGACTAACTTGAAATTACAGATAGTAGTTCAACAGTTCCAGGAGGCAGACTTAAAAAGAGAAGGTTGCAAGTTTTTCACCTTGAATCACAAATACAAAGTAATAACCACAGATAAATTTAAATCCTTATATATGTACCTAACGCATCAAGCGGTGCTTGGACATAAAACTCATTAAAAGAGACAACAGTTCTGAATATCAACTTCCATTCAGCGGCCTTACATGGAAGTTCTTATAACCAAAACTAATTACCCGTGCTGAATGAATGACAGCCTTTTCTCAAATAAAACATGAATATATACCTGTGATGACTACATTATTTCTGGACCGTTTTAATTACAGTCCTTTCACAAGAGAGAAGTTACTCGCATGGCACAATAAAACGTCAAATCCAAACCAAGAAAATTGAGATTTAGAGGACAACAGTGGCTGTGTGTCCCTGGCAAGGCATAGAGCTCCCAAATCCAATTTCCATCACCACCTCAGCTTGCACAGTAAGTGCTTTTATTCTGCTGGCACTGGTGTTGTGTCTAGCTAACATTTGCAGTTGGGCACTAACTTCAGTCCATCACTTTTGCCTCTTGCCAAACCCCAGGAAAACGTTCTCCATGGCTGTTTTACCAGAAACTTTCCAGATTGTTTCAGATGAATGGGATGGATTGGGTATTTTTTTTACTAAATTTTCATGAAATGCATCTTTCCCACCTATAAATCTTATATATATAACTTTTTCTTTAGATTGTTTTGGTCTCAGACATCAGTGACAGCATATAGTAATCACACCAGGAAGTTTATGAAGGCAGAGATGCCATTGCTGGATTAATGTTTCAGAATAATGACAATAAGTGATGTCAAACAACAGATTGGCAAAATGAAAAACATCAGCATAGCTTTGAAAAATACATGGGAAAAATTATTTCTTTATTCATTTCTATTTGTAGGACTAGTTTTAGCCTTTTCTTATTCTCTACTCTTGTAATTGCATGTTTAATCTTACTTCAGATCTCCATCTTTTCCATAATTTCATTTGAAAATGTAGTCATTGAGGGCAGAATTGCACAAAGGTGTTTTTTTTAATTAATGAATTTGTTAATATTTGCTTCTAAATAAAACATCTCTGAAAATAATATTCTCTTTTCACAACTGCTAGGAAAATTCTCTTAAATATGTCAACAACAGAAACTGAATAAAGCTCTTTAAAATTTAATACTTTTTTCTCACATTATCTTGATATAAACAGCATTCAAAGTTGATCATCTAGGCAATTATATAATTAGAATAAATGTTTTTGGTGAATATTTAAAAATATGAACATGAAGACAATATTTGAGAAAAATATACCCCTTGACCTCTCAAATTAATTTCTGAAAATCCCTCTTATTTTCACAGCTTGACAACCCTACTATAAATAACTACCTGACAATTTTCCCTTGATACAGCACCATTTTCCTACTTTCATTACTCATTTATCAGGCTTGAACTTAGCATTATCAATTTTGATTCTATTTTATGATATTTTATTAGTGTCTCATAAAAACAAATGAAAATGCATTAAACTACTTCTAACTTCCTTCCTCAAACAGCACCAAGGACAAAGCAACGAAGGTCTTTTTTCTTAACTACCCCATCTTGAAAAAGAGAAGTGGTTTTAGGTTATCACTCATGCTGATGAATATCTCACGGCACACTCTTATCCTGCCTATGAACTGAGAAGGCAGGAAAGTGCCTACTCTATTTTCCAGTACAAAAGCCAACACCTTTCTCTCTCTGTACTACTGGAAGATACTAAATGGGCGTTCATAATAAATTAAAAACACAGTGTCCAACTTTCATATATCCTTCCTTAATACCCTCATTTGCAACGATGGATCAGATATGAGGACATGGGCTAAATAAAGTTCTCAGAGATGCTGACAAGATGTCACCCTGCTCATTTTTGGAGTCTAGCTTATTTCAGAAAAAAATAAGTAATTTTGCACTCCCATGCCTAATCCGGCTGAAAAGCATTTCATTGTCACATTATGCAGGATTTATGAATATTTCTAATATGACAAGACTACACATTCTTTCATTACCACTTTTTTAGCTATTTTGAAGGCCTGTCACAGTCTTGCCAGGTTTTTCAGATACTGTTCTTCAGTTAACCTGCTTAGCCCCTTCATCATATTTGTTAACACCAGTGTTGTTATTTCTCTGTAAGGAGACACAACTATCTGACAATATACATTTACTTTTACTATTTTGAATGTGGAATGGAAATATCAATATGCCTAATTTCTATCAAAACCTTAATGCTTCCTTTAATATAGATTATTCTCCATATCTTATAAGTATCTTCCAGTTTGTGCAGAGACTGGTTTAAATTTCCAGTTCCCTCAGGATCAATAGTTATTCAATCAGCTTCATTCCGAAACAGTTTTATCTCTCTTCTTTTTAATTTCTTCCCTCATCTGGCTTATTAGTATCTCCCCCCAAAACCTCCAATTCTTTGTTTCTTAAAAATACTTTATATTTTCAGAGATAACAAATGAAAAGAAGTGCAAAGAATGGAAAAAGTCACTTTCACCTCAAAGTATGAGAGATACGTACGGAATCTCCTGCACTTGCTGCATAACCTACTCCCAGATGAATAAGGAAATATCTGCAGTGATTATGTGTTATTCACAAGCACATAATTTATAATATCCTGTGGAGACACTGTGAAAGTTTTTCACATTGAGAGTCAGTAATCTGAGTCTCTCCTCCTTTTTTTTCCTAATTTCATGGATATCACAGAAGCAGAAGAGGTGACTTGGGAAATCATCTTTCTTCATGGACATTTGTGCTGGTTTTTTTCAAAGTAAGACAATTCCAAGCCTGTATTTGCCAAAGGCACCAGAGACCTGAGATTGTCACAGTGCTGCTACAGGGGGAAGTCAGTCTATAAGAAGCAGCTGGGGTGATCCATCATCTGGAACAACTGACTTCTATTTAGTGCTCTTAAAATATACGTACTATGAAGCATTTTAAAGTCTTGATATATAATACAGTTCTGTAAAATACTGATTTTTCAAGGCGACTCAACCTCTATATGTTCCTTCAAATATAGTTGCATATACATAAAGTGTGTATAGAGAAAAAGATTTAAGTTTAATGCCTTAAGTTTAAAGTCATGAAACATTTTGAGAAAGTAGCATACATTAAAAATGAAAAAAAAAAGTTGAATAAAAGTCAGTTGGAAGAGATGAAAAGTTTTTGTTTGTCTTTGATATATCTGCTATTCTCTGGCAGACAAATATATTTTGTCAAAAGTAATAAGAGTATTAAGGTTTATTACAGGGAAAACTAAACTCAGTAGCTCCGCACTGAAATGTTTTATATTGGACTGGTTAGAGAGTAACTGGGTTTATAAATAACTGGTATCAGGAAAAGAAAATTTAAATTTTATCCTGATATTTTAATCTTAATTTTGGTCCTGTTATTATTATTAGACAGCCGTTACATTCTTAAAAACTTCTCTATTTAAACCAACAAAACAAACTGCCTTTTTGTGGTTTTCGATTTCTTTCACTGTGATATTTCCATGGAAAGTGCAGTTAAAAAATGACCACATTTTGTGCAAGTTCACTGGATGGATTAAATACGACGGGGTCAAAAGGTTCACCTTCAACACAAACTTTCTAATTTACTCATCAGTTGCTGAACTGGTTTGTTTTATGCTGCAAGAGTAACACTGCATGATCAGGCTGGCAAAGGAACAAGATATATGTATGAACCATATATAATGGATGTTTACAATATTCTCCTTTTCAGCTCTTCTCTCTTGAGAGCAGTACAGTCTCTTTCTGTAAGTGAAACGTGAGTCTTACAAGTGAAGCACCAAGACTACATTTATTACTAACCAGCCCTTCCTTCAGCTTTTCAGTTTTTTTACCAGCCAACTTTCATTCTTGGAATGCTTGATTGTTATTTTATGACTAGACCTAAAAATTGCACCATTCAAATGTTTGCCTTGTACTTTTTAATACAGCAGTAAGAGTGAGGTTGTTTCCATATGGAATTATTTATAGAGTAGCAAAGGTGGTTTGACAGGATCATCAAAACCGAGGGGTGATGGATCATGCCCTGTCAGCCCCACACAGGAAGAACTATCTTCATCCCACATAATGAGGTAAGACTTAGGGGTTAGGGCTGGCAAGGGAGAATACCCAGACAGGTGTTTTCTTCCCTGTTAGGAAAGAAGTAATGGAAAAATATCTACTCCTGAGGCGCATAAATTTTTCCTCATTACAGAGTGTGGACAGGGCTGCCAGTACCAGCACTGCATGTGGGACACAGAGCCCAGCCACCCTCATTAGGGAGAGACAAGGGATTCCAGCTATTGGCGTTTACAGAAAAAAACCCACTGGGTCACTTTTATCCTTCCTTGCTGAAAGTGCGTGACAAGAACTGAAGTCTCCATTCATTGAATGATGGAGGTTATGAGCATGCTGTAGAAACCAGAACCTCTGTAACAGAAGGGTCTCTAATGTTTGATCACAAAAAATAACACTTTGCTTACAATTCTCTTCAGGATTCACTTTTCCCCTCAACAAAAATGAACAGAAATTATGAAAGGAATAATCTGAAGAAAATTCATCCAATTCTTAGAAATTAGCCCCCAAATCTACAATCTGATTAAAGAAAGTCTGTTGCAAATCATCGCAGACCTAGAATGGTTGGCACAGAGTTGCAAACGTTTGGGGTCCTTAACGTATGGGTATAATTAAAGGAGGAAAAACTTTAAGCATGGTTTCTTTTCTGCAGCCTTTGTTATTTAATAATAGTTAAGCCAAAGACATCATGAGTACATTCTACCTAGTCTAACCAGATTTACTGCAAAACAGTGTGGTACTAATAGAAATGGGATGTGCTCGGCTTCACAGCTACAATGCCAGCTCCAAGTTCAGCAGAATTTTTGACAGAAAATATTCTAATGGTTCTTACACAAAGGGACACTGAGGAAATCATAGATTTGTAGAATAGTGTGGATCAGAAGGGACCTTAAAGAAGATCTACCTCCCCGAAATGCGCAGGGACACCTTCCACTATCCCAGGTTTCTCCAAGGCCCATCCAGCCTGGCCTTGAACACTTCCAGGGATGGAGTAATCACAGCCAGGACCTCACCACTCTCAAGATAAAAGGGCATAGGACAAGTGGGTCTTATAAAAGGAATTTATATCTATACAATTCAGAGCAGACTGTGAAACTCTATTGCTAAGTACTTATTAAATATTACAGTGACTTTTTGCTCCAAATGAAGAATAAACAACATATCAGTTCTCACAAAACACACAGGTTAAAATGCACCAATTCTGGGGGAGAGAACTTTGTCAGGCAGTTAATTCTGAGGGTCACCGAAAAAGCAGATGCTGCCAGTTGACACTGAGTCACTCATTGCAGCTCCCGCAAACACGAAGCTCTGTGGCGCTGCTGCTGCAAAGCCAAATCATGGAGCAAACTGTGTAGCCTCTACACATCAGGCTGAATGTTTACTTTATGTATTATGCAGGGTATTATAATTATATTTTTATAGCTGCTGGATAGGCACAGCCAAGAGTTTCTGCAAGATTGCTTTGCCATTTGTACACAGAAAAATATTGTCACAACTAGACTGTTAAAAATTGTTCAATTAAAGAGATCTAGCAAAGAAAAATTCTTGTTTATATGTATAAACAGGCATTACAATTCAGTATAATAGAGGTTGTTTACAGAATTTATTTTAAAAAGTGTCAGGGAATTAGTATTTCAGGTCAGTAAAAAAGAGAAGTATGTAACTATACCGAAACGTTTCCTTTTCTTTAAACCTTTTTCTGACTGGATTTCAATCATAATTTGAAAGAAAGTCAGTGACTAATACTTATGCAACCACCACCCGTTTGTATTTACCCCTTTTTGTGGTTGTTTATATTGGGAAAATTAAATCTCACAAAAGAAGCTTTAAAGCATGACTTTGGTGTTTGTTCTGTTAGATATTATCTGTGGACAAAGCTTTGCTTATCACCAGGTCTCCTCTGCTCCTCTGATTGCAATCTCATTTCACTTGTCCTTGGGATCTCATGTCTGCTACGACCTTCAGCTTGTTAAATATTCAGCAGAAAGTTTATGGACTTTCCCATAACCTTGATTAAAAGCCTATGGGGAATCTGAATCCTGAAAAATCTCCCCTTATTTGAAAAGAAACTTGAGTATACTGTGCTGATTTCTGTTTCACTAATAGTATTTATGTATAATCAGCAGTCATGGGCACAGAGTCACAGCCAGAGGAAAAAAAGATGAATCAAATGTTTAATAATTTCTGTATTATCATTATTTAATTTCACTCAGTGAGATTTTGGGGAGCAATGCTGAGATGGAGGGGGAAGTACATCCTAAAAAACCCTAAAAAGACCTTTCCAAGAAAACAGGGAAGTCTTACTATAGAATTGCAGATTTTCTTATCTTTGACCCCCTTTGAAAAGGAAGCCTATCACTATTGTGAAGATGTGAGTTTCTGTGGGGTTGGGTACCTCTGTCTCTTAACCCCAAAGGATTGCTGCAGTCCTGCTCTCTGGTTCTCCAGGCCAGTGTCCAGCCTGGAGCCTTGCCAGTGCCTTGGATATGTTTACACTCCCCAAACCATGCAGGCACTTCTTTTTTCCAGGGAGATGTGACAGCAAAACAAGCAGACAAGCAAACTGTGCAGGCACTTTTCAGTATTTTCTTTCTGTTAGTGCAGTTGAAATACAAAGCCAGATGGAAAGCAGCTCCATGTACTCAAGGAAATGTCTGAGTTACTTTTGAGCATCTTTAGGTACGTATTAGTAAGAGTTTTTAGATACTAGAGGAGACTCCCACCCCCTCAATCATTTAGTTTATCATTGTCTCTTTTTCTATTCCTGGTCTTTTATCCTTCTTTCAATAATAGAGATCTTTTCTTTCATAATTGTTGGGTGATTAAAGACCCATCAGGTAATTTTGTGCTTAACTATTATATCCTTCCAGCTTCAGGATTCAAAAAAATTTCTTCTGAGTGATAGACATATTTCTGATGAAGACACGCTCACTAAATGGAAGGTGTCACATTTTATTGTGCCTTTACAACTATATCAGCACAAGATGTAGTAATTTTCTTCATCAGCGTTTGGAAATTATCTCGATATGGGATGAAAAGAGCATAAAAAGCAAGTAGTGTCAAAAATTAAAACTGTGTTTAAGCCTTAAGTGGAGCTGCTGCAAGAGATCCTCTAACGCCAATCACAATCCCCAATCAAAAAATTTCCCACATGATACTCAGATGCTTTTTTGAGGACAGATGACTGTATCATATAACATGTACAGTGGGACAAAAAATGCAGCCTTTACATGAAAAATCAGATATGACATGCTTAACATTTCAATGTCTTTTTTTCAGATAAGTTATATATCAGTGCTTCATTTTTATGTCTTCCTGAATAGTAAAATAACAGAGGGATGAGTATGATACAAGTTCTAACTGTGTCCCAAGGGTAAACAGAGAAATAAGAGAAATATTGCTGACCCCAGGAATACCTCCCTTTCCATCCTATTTGATTACCACAGATCACAACACTTGAAAGAAACTATAATAACATGGAAAACATATGTTTCTTTCATTATTACTATCATTTTTTTAATTACCCTTGTACTGAAGCAACTTTTTATGGAGTTATGTTTGCTATATACAATTGCAGAGATGTACACAGATTATATTAAACTATAATCATACCACAGAGCATCACTTTCTGAGTGGATTACCCATGTGCTGCATTGATTGGGATCCTTGAATAAGATGCAAACCACTAGAGAGGTTTAAACAGCTATATTCTTTCTAAAGTACTCTTTAATTAATGTTGTCTAGAGCACTAATTATGAAAGCTTGTAAAGCCTAAAGCCTGAAAACACTTATGCACCTACTTAACTGTGCTCATTCAGGGTAGACCCACCGAATTCACTGGAACTGCTCGGAGTAGGCAATTTAACTAAAGAATGCAGAGGCTGCTGCGGGTTAAAAGCTGAACAGTGAACACAGCTTTGCACAGGTAGATGTGGGGTGGGCTCCAAAGCATTTTGCTCTCCGGTGTTTCCAATTACCAGCTTGTCTTCCATGGGCAGATCTGTCTTTCTCCAGCAAAGCGTGGAACTGCTCCCTGATCGTCTCTTTGAGAAAATGTTGAATTAAGCAAAACTGAGCCATCAGTCAGTGGTATATGAGATGTATGCATATGGATATCCACATATTTAGATGCACAGGTAATTTTTTCACATTATGAAGGCAGACAAACACGTATATATGTGCATATACACAAGTAGATCTCTTACAGAGTGGAAATACTGATGTTAGAATAGAAGCCAAAATACTGTTACTGTCAATGGAAAAATTCCTAAATCTCTTTTAAAATAGAATACTCACATTTCTAATTATTTCCTTTTGACATTATAAACCATTCTAATTTTGCTAAAAAGATTCCTACTTGTTTAATTAGTAGTTGCAAACAGAGAAAAGTTCCACAATGATTACCAAGCTTCTCTTTTTTAAGCTTCAAACAACTTTAATACGTCAAAAAGTAATATTTTTCACATTTAAGAGCACACTGGAAGGAGGGCAACTGACTCAGCAGAGAATTTATTTACAATCTACTCAGTCCTCTGTGTCATTTATGGACCTGTGCCATTAACTCATGTAACAGCACGCAGTGCAAAGGCACCATTGGTTCAGAGCCATCCATTTCCCTCCCCTGCATCACACAACTCCTGCCAACTGCGTTAATGCAAGACACAAAGCTCTTCAATGGAAATTTTGATGACAAAAATTACACCACATGTCCACATAGTCATGTGGAGCTGCCTTCAGTCATACATTTACCCCTAAAGACAGGACTGAAAACATATATTTACCATTGAAAACATATTTACCATGTGTGATTTGCTTAGGACAGTATCAGCTGATACTGTAAGGTGTGTGAAAGGGATTATTTGCACTATTTAAGGGACACTGAGCTTTTTTTCATCTCACGCAAAAATGGTGCCTATTTGCAATCCATTTCTGCAGTTGCTTTAGGAAGTGCAGTAGTGACTAGGAAACTAAAAGAATACAAATGAGACGTTATCATTTGATCTACAGCATTTCCTTAAAATTCCAAATCTTGCTACAGGAGCTCTCACGCATGTTGAACACCATCATCATTAGATAATTGCTCATTATAAATAAGCTCAGGCTAAAGCCAGACATACTGTTCAACTTTCCAAGCACATACAAGTTTCAGTGTTAAAGTGAAATTATAATATAATTCAAAACTATTTTTACTCAGCAAAGGTGCTGGATTTACATAAAGGTAGTTTGTTTTTCTGGTGACTGCAAAAAATCTGTCTCTCTAGTATTCAGTCACTCAGAATCTCAATGTAAAACATTACGTATTTCAAACTCTATTTCAAACACATTGTTTTCTTTTCTAAGTTCCAGAACACAAACCTTTGGAGAATCTGGTCCATAGGATGCTATATGCTAGCTAGGATCTTGGATTATATCATACATTTTAGTGATATGTACCTGCACATTGAGGAAAAAAGCATGTGGGTAAATACTGGGTGCCTTCATAGTTTCACTTCAGCTTTCAGCAGATGGAGATGCCCACCTTTCAAGAGTCCACAGCAATAAGTTTGTCATGCATTCAAAGGTCTGAAGCCAAAGTATGTCACATCCCTTGAAAATACAGCCTGAGATCCCACGAGCACAGCCGGGCTGTGGTTGTACGTAATAGCTATAGATGTGCTTTTATATTATAACTATAGATGTGGTTGTGCATTAGCAACGGTCTTCTATCTAGCTCTTTCACTGCTGAAACCCCAATTGATCTCTTCCACTACCCTCAAGCCCTTCATGTCCAATTTATTTGCATTTATTCACAGATGACATTTCTGCAGACCTATCACTTTATTTACTCCTTGCATTTCGTAGTGAAGTTTGGCCATAGTTGTGCCTACTTCAGTGATGCCCAGAGTTATCTAATTTACATCCTGGCATTTATAACTACAAATGGTAATTGCAATGATTTACAGATTGATAGCTCTTCCTATCTTCACACTTTCAACATATTTGGTGAAATGTCTTTTTAGGGAAAGATCCCTCCCTTTGGTGGGTCAGAAAGCATCTGTCCCACAAGCCTGCGTCATGTATAACTTCTATGCTGATGCCACTATATGGACCTCAAAGTTAGGTTAGAAAAATGTATCCTTCAACAGGCAGAGAAGGACTAATCAAAACCACTCTATCAGCAGAGACTCATTCAGTGGTAGATATATTTTTAGATAATATCCTGGGTAGCAAACGTGGGCCCTGCTAAAAGGCAGCGCTAAGTTCCATATGTCTGGGGGAAAGAATATCCCAACCTTATTGTTCTGCTGCTGAATGGGTGACCAAACTGGAGCCCCTGAAAAGAAAATGAAGAGAAAATCTGTACTGCCTGAGTGAACTACTCTGTCGTTAGTTTCAGAGCTCTTTTTTGCCTTCTCAGCCACTCTTCTGCGTGTTCTGTTTAATCAAGGCTACAAATTGCCTCGTTCAGTCAGGGCTGCTTGTATTTTTTTCCAAACAAACCTGCACAATCAATGCAACATTGTTGATGCAGTTTATATTTTTTACAAATGAAACTAGAATAATTTTCACATCAAATAAACCAGGTCTTTTAGTTCAGGATTCTCAAGCAGTAATATACAAATACATTTACAATGGAGACTTCTGACATGAGCAGAAGTTACATAAATTACTGAGACAATGGGAAGAGAAAGGCAAGTTCTATCAAGGCCTACAGAGAAAGATCTCTTATTCCTGCAAATAATGAAAGAGAAGTGACATTCCATTTTTCAGCTGAACTTTTCTGAAAAAGGTAATTTTTTTTAAAAAATAGTAATAAACTTTGAGTTTTATCTCATTGATTTTATAGTGAAGTCTGCTCATAGTGGGCTTTCTTACTGACAGCATCAAATATCTGTCCTCTCAGGCTGGGCTTATTGTTAATTTCTGTCTTTGCAGTACCTGAAATTATTCCTTGTACCTTACTTAGAATCAGGGAGACTGTGGAAAACCCAAAGGTAAGGTGTGAGTAGATGGATGTCTTACACAGCCCTCTGTGAGAGTCATGGAGATATTAGAGGAGTTCAGATTTTGCCAGATTGCTTCAATTTTATCAATAATTGGCCAGATTATACTATTTCTCTTTACAAAATGAAATAAAACGTTATCAAGAGAATCCAGTGGAATTCTTAAAGGAATACATGACTTCTCTTTCCAAGCTCATCTCATGTCAATGATTAGCAATAGTTAAATTTCCCTCCAGGAAAATTTATACAAGATGCTGAGGAGGAATGAGGTGTATTTATGAAGAAAAATATTATTTTAGAGTAAAATCTTAACAAAATCTCAGACAAAGTACTTAACATTCAACTATGTTCCAGAAATACCACCAATATTTAAGTAAAAAAATCCACTTGCCTTTAAAGGGATTCCTGCTGAGAAAAGAAAAGCTGGTTTATTTTCCTTTATTTGTTACCATGGACATCTGAATAAAGACAGTATATTTTTACTGGAACCATCTTGTACTGCTGTGGGAAAATAAGTTGCCATCTGCCTCAAAGTATGTGACTCTGCAAGTAGTTATACATGCCACAAAGTTAATGATAATTTGAATCGAGTGCATATGGAGCAAACACCTGAGAAAGATCTGCTTCAACAGAAATATTTTAATAATGGAGAATAAATGTTTTACTTAGATATACATACACTGACATTAGATTTTAAAAAGCCTTTTGTGCTGTATTTTGTTGTAGTCATACTTTCTGGTTTTTATTCTCTAATATCTTTCCTCATTTCCAGCAGCTTAGATTGAAGGAGGAATGCCATGTCTAACCTTGAGACCCCTGTTCTTGTTGGTTTGTGTCATAATCTTATTATTTAAAAGCAATTCTTGGTATTTAACATCTCACCTCAGCATGCAAAGTGATTATGGATTAAAGTACATTTCCTGGGGGGTAAAGGATAGAGTGACTGTGAATTAGAAATGCAGCTGTCTGGTTGTGCCATAGTCTCACATTCCGGCTTCTGGATGAGAAAAAACTGTCTGTGACCCCCTTGTCTACTCTGCCTACGTGATTATTTCCAAATTGTGATTACTAGTCAAAGACTGTTTAGTGCAGGACATGAGGGTCAGTTTTTCACAGTCACTGTAAATAGTAGGATCCAGTTACAGCTTACCCTTAGAGTGTAACCAATTTTTAAAGCATAAACACAGCATAGTTCTGCCCTACATATTCTGCAGCTTCATCAGTGTTGCAGGCAAGAAAACCACCTTCCAGGGCATGCAGCTGTGTGGGTCTGGCTTCTAAATCCCCAGACTGAGCCACCCACAATTCAGTTGCTCATCATTTGGCTAAAAAGCCGAGATCTGTTCTGACATGCAGCGTATCCTAACCAAATAACCTGGAGAGCTGCTTAGGAAATGTCAGTTCCTGCTGAGTGACGTGGTGGGTGCCCCGTGTCCCCACATCACAGGTGGCCACAGGCACTGTCTGATGTGGCACCCAGGGCACAGACACCCAGGCTGTGCTCACAGACCTTCCACTGGGAAATGGGGCAGTGCCCGAAAGATCTCCTGGGGGACAAAAGGGTAAAATAGCTGATAGCAAGAGCATTGAACATTATTTTGTGTCAGTATTTCTTTGAAGGATTCTTGGGGAACCGGAGGATGACAGTTGTGTGGTTGGCAGTTAAACATTCCTTTTTTTCATGGTCAGGAAACAAGACTGAACCAACTCCCCATTTCACAGACTTGCTAACCTTCTGTCTTGATGAAAATTAACAGCTACAGTTTCTTATAAATAAATTCTGTAATTTTTACTGGATAAGGCATTCCTCTATTCCTGTCAAAGAGTTGTGCAGCACAGCTGTTTTTAACAAATTCCTATTTTTACTCCTCGACATTTGACTATCATTATGTATATGAGTTTCTTCAGCCTGCAAAGCACATTCTAACAAGAAATATTAATGTCCCTCCACATTTACCATCTTTTATCCTTATTCAGCAAGAATAGGTGTTATACAAAACAGAAAACATCTGCTTACTTGGATTATAATTTCTTTTGAACTCTTTAGATTGGAGATACAAAGTTAATAGCAGACGTTAAAGATGAATTTACAAAGCAGAATCATGTTTCTTTTAAAGTAGGTTTCAAAGGAAAAAACACGAAATTCAGTATTTTTAAGAGGCATAAAGAAACAATTATGAGGGAGCTTTTTATTAAGACATGTTTAGTGGCAAAATGAATATCTTAAATTTCATAATCCTTATAATGATTCACAACTAGCACAGGAGCTGAATAAGGGTAGAGAATTTTCTTCTTTCCCCTTCTTCTAAATATCTTACCTCTCTTGGACTTTGCGGTTGTATTGTACATCTTTAATTTTCATGCCAATAAATTGCATTATCATGATGTGGACACTGTTCTCCTTGGCAATTTTAATCATGGAATGTGAAACCTTCATTTCCCCTCATTGCTCTCAAGGGCCGGGGTTGTGTGCGAAGAGCTGTGATTGCAGGATTCCTGTCACAGCACAGACTCTGCTGGAAACAAACACTCCACAGAAGTGCTCCTTAAAGGTCTCTCTATAAACCCTTGCCTTAGTCAAAGACAGAAAATCTCCTGCTGCATTAAGATACAGTGAGTCTGATTTCTTGTTAGAGACACAGGCGGCTTCAAATGAGCCAAGTGGACTCATTAGGTTTATTGAGCAGTTAAGTGTTAATGTCAGAGCCCTGCCATGATCAGCTGCCACCAGCAGCAAGGGAAGTTCTCTGAACATCACGGCTCTTTCCTGGGTGTTTTCTTCTATTGTGCCAGTCCAGGGATGACAGGGAGAACAACATTTCTGAAGCTGTGACTTGGATTTGGCAATCTGCTGCTTTCTGACACAAATTAAGAGCCAGGAGTCATACAATGATCCAGGCACAGACTCCTTCCACAGAAATAGCCCCACTGTATCAAAAATCAGAAGATTTCAGGGGGTAGAAAGCAAACAAAGAAAGAATTGTCTTTTTCTAACTTCAGAATAATTCACAGCCTTGCACTTTTGAAATCTTTCTGTAGCTTCGCAGATGTGAACAAAAATATAATGTAAAATTGAAGAGGAAGTACCTCATCCTTTTCCCAAAAGTTAACCACCCTTTTAATTATGAACCCTTTAATGGAAAATGGTGGTTCAATATCCAAGCAGATTATTTAACTGTGAATATTCTTTAAAAGATACAAATCCTAGATTAATCACTTAAACTCCTTATTCTCATCCGATGACTCAGACCCCACATACAGACATAACAAATCCTATTCCATTCCCAGGACAGAGCAACACAAGGTAAAGGACCTACTTTATTTACAGAGCTTCCAACATACATTTTTTTCACACTGCTGTGGATATGCTCCAGTATTGGAGTAGGTCAAGGCAATGCTGACTGATAATGGGGCTGATGGAGAAAGATTCTTGTGATCTTCACGAAAAAGAGAAATAAGGAGCTAATTTTAGAGACAGATGGACAAGAGCTCCACCCCAGCAGAATCTGTAATTGGTGATATTTGACCCTCAGTAAAAAAAAATTATAATGTGTCTAAAGAAAAGCTTTAATATTGGTTCTAATGAGATAAAAAAAAAGAATCGCCTTTATAGTTTTAAAAGTGCTGTCTTTCACCACTTCTATTTCCCTTTATTGCTGCTATTTTTCTTTACGTGATCTACTACTAAGGAGGAGAGGCAGAGGTTGTCTTTCTATTTCTAAATAGTCTTTGGAGTATGGTTAGTATGTGACATGAATAAAGCCTTTCTTTCTTTGAAAGTATTAGATGAGGGCCAGACTTCATAACATCTCACCCTATAGAGGACACATCTTCAGGGACACTGGTTTTGGAACATCAGAGAAGATAACCAGATAAAAGAACAACTATTGAAATAGTGTGATTGTTCTTCCTGGTGCTTCACAGAAACAGACTTATTTCTGAATGATAGGATTTGAAGTCCAGTAGACCATACAGAATCAGTTAGCCGTGTTCTTATCCTGGGAAGAGCATTTTAAATTGGATCACTTGTTGCTTCCTGGTATTATTTATGGAGAATTTTAATTTGACACCCCAAAGTTTGAAGCAGAGCTTTAAACCCTGCAAAGACAAGCATTGCAGCAGTGCTATTTGGCAGTAAGGCACAGCAGCAGGCAGTGGTGCGTTCAAAGCACAGAGCAGAAAAACGGGAAGATGCTGTTAAGTCCTGTTCCATCTCACTGTCCCACCCTACTGTCCCATCTAAGCCAAGCTGTTCAGGATGCATCAGTGTCATTCACCCTGGCAGGAGGAACTTAAATCTGAGGAACATAAAAGCATTTGTGAAACACAATCCTCAAGTTGGTGTCACTGACACGCACAGATGCAGGTGAGTATTTGCCAAGCACCTTATACAGCGAGCTTAAACCAACTTCTTATAAGAACCTCCAAGAAACAGTTGATCTGGCAGTCAGATGGCTCTCTGAATTAAACCAGCCTGATACTGGCCCACCACAGCATTGCCCCAACACCTCTCCTTAGTCACACAGAGCTCCTGTCTCCTCATAGCAGGATAAATTACCCAATTAACATCATCATTAACAGAGGAGTTGAACTTAAGGAATCAAAACCACCCCAACATAACCATTTTTACTGAATGAAAACAAGACCTGATATGCAGTTAGAAGCATTGCTGGTAGAGCATATGGTTTTTGTCCAAGTCTGCATCACTTCTATTAAACAAGTATTTGTGATGATTTTTACTGCAACTGCGTTGGGAACAGAAAATGAGAATAACTGGCACATTGTGCTCAGAGCCCCACAGATACACAGGAGATTTCTCTTTGTAATCCAAGGAGTTTACCATCTAATTCCAACTGCAAGATGGGAATGAGTATGTACAACCATCCAAGATAGTGTGAGATCAGGCTGAGAATTAAGGATACACAAGACAGTAACTCCTGGAACTGCTGACATCAGTTACACAGAGAGTTAAGTCTGAAGACATTTAGGAGCAATTACAATGTCACTTGCATTAATAAGGAAGGTACTGAATCACACAGCATTATGAATAAAGCACAACCCATACAAAATCCTGTCACTAACTAGAAAGCAGCAACATTATTTATGAGTATTAAACAGAAAGGTGAGAATCTCAACCTCCGGTGTAATATAAATCCAGAAGTATCATTATAAATACTTTGCCTACATCTCTCTAGTTCAACTCAGACAAATATATTTTATGTTTCACAATGTGTATATAATATCAGTGACTGGGTTTCAAGAAAAAGTGGTGCTACACTGGCTGGGTTAACAGCAAGCACAAGGACACCAGCTCTGTGTTCCCCTGACGTGGAGCCTGCACAAGGGCTTTGGACCTTCCCTTGACCTTCATACAGCAAAGTCCAGGTTTAAACAGTAACCAGAAAATAAAAGGATCACAATGTCAAATATACCTAAAAAAAAAATAAAATTAGAGAAACAGCAGTTTATTAGGAGCATGCTGCTTTTCCAGAAGGCTAAAAGATATTTGAAGAGTAAAGACAAAATTATTTCCCCTATTCAGGAATATATAAATGCACATGAGCTTTTTGGAAGAACAGTTCCAGTTGTTCCTAATGCACACTTCAAGATTGGATCCCATATCCCTACCAAAAACCCAGTAAAAATGAAAACATCAGATTAAGGGATGACCACATCTCTAGGAAGAAAGCACAACAACCACGAGGTTAATCGACTCAGCAAATGCCGTGATTTTAAGTGCACTGTCAGTCAGGAGTTTGCTTTGTTCAATAAATACAATTTTTCTATTTAATTTCTAAGAGTGACTAGTAGCTACAGACATTAAATGTATTTCCTGATATACTTTTCATTAATCACAGTGGGAATCAAGTAATAAATTATAATCGCGTAATTTTTGACATATATAAATGGGACAATCTTTTTTTTTTTCTCTAGATTTCCATTTTTAAAACAAGAACTCAGTGCTAACAAACACCTTCATATGTCATATTGCTAAAAGCACCTTCTGGAGCCACTGATTAGCTTGATATCATAAAAAAAAAAAAAAAGGGAAGATAAATTGAATCATCAGTGTTTTCCTACCCTTAAAAGAAGAAAGAAGAGAAAGTTTGAGACAAAATAAAAGAGACAGAAGGACATGGAAGGAATTGCTTTGTGGCTCATAACTAACAAACATAAATGCCTTATGAACTTTACTTCACTGTGTGGGTGGCCAAACAAAAATTAAGTGCAAACAAAGGGTTATTCTCCAGACACGGCCACAGCTTCCCTTTGAAGGGAGCCCTGCAGGGTGGGGTGACTTTGCCACCCCAGACTCCTGCTGCCACCTGACATTTGTGCCCCGTCTTCACACTTGTCATCTGCAAACCCCGTGGACAAGATAAGGGATTGCTTTGCTTGCAGAGGTCTGCTTGCCTGTGATAAACTCCTATCTCATCCATAACTAGATTTAAGATACGTTGGATACACTCGTCTTCAAAGCTGTCACCAGAAGGGAGCTCTATCAATGACTTCAGCTTTCATATGCTCCAGATAAACTTCCCGTTTTAATCTGTGCCCTTTGTGACTTTCCGAGCTATCGTAACCATCAAAGCCTTAATACACTCCCGGATACAGAGTGCTCCAAATTAGATTCCATTTACCCAGCCAAACTTCAGGGCCTCTATTTACTGCAAATATGACAGCTAGTCAGATCTCGAATGAGTTTGAAAAACTAGAGGGAAAAAATTTGTTCTCTATCCACCTCTGCCCCACCAGTCTGCTCGCTAGAGCAATATATTTTAAAACTTTCATAAACCTCAAACAGAAAAAAATAGGATTATCCATTATGATGTCAGTTTAAGTGATAACATAAATATATATCACAGAACATCTGCCACTAAATCACTGTTTAGAGATGTCAGATCTCATTTATTATTAAAAGAAACCCCAAAACAAACACTTTAAAGCCTTCCTTATTATTTCACAAGAAGTGACGGATTTCTCAACTGTAAGGTGGAGCTTTTCTTTCTAATCATTTTAGACAGAGTAATTTCAATTATAAACCTCAGTCAAGAATTACATTAGGTGGTACTCACAAACATGTTATTATTGACTGCATCACTTCATCCCAGTATGTAGTCTAGAAAACCCAACATTTTTCCCCATTGATTCTCCTCATCAATCCCCATTGATTTTATATGAAAGAATATGGTGCATCACAGAAAACTTGCTTTTATCTTCCTTTTCTTCAAATCGTAGAGAATGTAGATCATGGCTTTATATTCTGATTTATTTGGGCAATAAAGTATCTAAAATTTACTTTGAAAAAAATTTATGGAGAGTGCTCCTCACACAGAAAGTACAAGATTTTAAAACTCAGAGTCTGTGTTTATAGCGATGTGTTTGACTGAGAGGGGCTGAGCAGGAGAATCTTTTTGCTTTTGCATTTTTGAAATTTAATTAGCTTTGTCCATTTTCCCCCCTTTGCGTTGGCTGATTTAAGAACTCTTAAGTTAGGCACTCAGGGAACAAATTACAAAATCACAGAATTATTTCTTTATATGCAATCTGTATCCTCTCAGGTACAAGCGAAAACCTTCTTTCAAAAGCCACTCATCTGTATCACTGTAAATTGACCTTTCCAGTCTGACCTCTTCCCCCCTCTCCACTCATGAACAAATCCAGGATATCATAATGGTTTGTGTTATGGGAGTTTCTGTTGGCTTGCTTCACTGTATGTGCCTATGACTAGACAGTTATTTTAGAAACAGACAGCTAAAACATCTGGAAAATCCACCTGGTTCTCAGCCCTGTGGCATTTAACGCCCTCAAACCCGTCACAGGCACATACAAAGTTGTACCTCTAAGGGAGATATACTTTAAAATGTGAGTGTTGAGCACATCCTGATTTTGATCTCTGCCAGTTCCCCCATCTTTTAAATCACACAGCCACTTAATGATTGCTGTGGTGGTTTGTAGAGACGTGATTCATGGGCACACACGCAGGAGGTCACTGCAGAGGTTGGCACTTCACAAAGTGGTACAGTACCGTACTCAGCCATTACATTCTCCCACCAACGTACAAGCTAATTTGATTAAAGGTAGAAGATCAATCAAACCCTATTGCCTCAGAAAGATTAATTACCTCAGCACTTTCTGACTTAATTATTAGTGTTCAGCCATGGGGCCAGAAAAACTCAGTACAGCAGACGTAAAAGGGCCCAGTGGGCAGATGTGGTAGACTGGGATGTGTTTTAGCCCGAGATTTGTTATCTTTAACTAATGACAGAGTATTTCTTTTTAATTCAAATTAGATCTAAGTGCTGTAGTACATTAATAACTCGGTCGTAACTGAATTAAAATATTACTGTTAACTTTCAACCTTACTGTGGAACTAGAAGTACATAAGATGAGAACAAAAAACTGAAAACAACATTAAAAAAAAAATCCATCTGTTGGCAATCCAGTTTTTTGGACAGGGAACAAGAAACTTAAAACTTTGCAGTTTTATTTTTTGCTCATGCCCCAGCATGAGGTCTGAAGTCCAGCTGCCAGATCATCTTATTGATGATGTTTAAAGAGTATATTTCAGCGACTGCAGAGTTTCTGATTATCAGACAAGTCAGCATGGCAGAAAACACAGGCATTTTCCCCAGGGAGAGGAAGTTTCCTGTCCTCAGTGTGCAGCACTGACCCTTTCTTCTCCATCACGACATCAGTGAGATTTTGGGACCCCACAAACCGTCACCAAGGTGAGCTGCTGATGGCACTGGGGATGGTGGGACAGCAGGGAGCCCCATCACACCAGCACTTGGCAGTGGAAGGGAAAAGCTCCATGGACAGGTGAGACACCAGGGCACCAGTCCCATGTCCAGCCAGACCTAATGCAGAACTGAGACTCAGCAAACACATTCACCCACAGATTTTATATACCCAGTGTCACACACCAGATTTACCATTATGGAGAGCAGTTTATTTGCCCTCTCATAAGATTATCAAGGTCCTTTTTAAAACCAGTTTACATACTCATGCCCAGCACTTCTACTCTTCCTCACTGATCTCCTCAGCAGCTCCCAAATTTCCAGGCTGCTCATTTCCCTGTGAACCAACCCATTGCTCCGTTTTGGTCGCCCCCTCTGCTATTACATGAGAGCAGCCCCAGTACCCACCCAGCCTTTACCTTGGAGTTCAAATAAGCCAATATTAATTCCTTTTTCTTTATACAGGCATTCCATTCCCCTATTATAAATAACATTTCTTTTTACCTGTTTCTCACGTGAGTTCACCTTTCTTTAATGTGAGAAGCCAACACTATTCGTAACAGGCCCATTATGGTATCAGCAACACCCTGGGATTTTTCCTTTTCTTCTTTTTTCCCCTGTACTAGGAGGAACCTAGGATTTTTTCACAGTCACATCAGGCATTGGTGATTTATAGTTTATCTTTGTAATACTCAGTTGTTTTTCTTCCCTTATGTCATTTTTAGCTGGTGATTTATATACTAGTTACATACACCAGTTCCTATGAGAATGACTCTCAACTATTAGATTTCATCCCACTGCTTTTACTTCAAATTCTTAGCAAAATCCAATTCCTGTGTCATGCACACCTCCTCCTCTATTTTCAGCAACGCTTGGCTTTGAGCTACTAGAATATTTCATTGACATGTTCCTGCTTTTTAATGCCAAACTCATTAATGAAGATAATGATGGAGATTTTTCCATTCTTGTGTTATTCTATGTCTTTTCATTCTAAATTACTAATGCTCCACCCTAATGTCATAATAACAGTTATTAGTTCTTAAATATATATAGATTATACATGTATCCCCCAGTATTACTAATACATGTAGTGGAAGTGAGATAATGGAGCTTATCTAGTTCTACTCGTGGGAAACCTATAATGCCATTTATTGCATTATGTTTACATATGTCCTAGTTTCTTTCTTGTAAATGTTTTCCAGAAGTGAAGCTTGACTGACACTTTATTTTTCTTGGCACCTCGTGCCTCAAAATCACAGAAAATAAAGGAAACACTATCAGTTTTGATATCCTGGGAGGAAGATTATCTCCTCTCCTCCACATGAACGCACTGAGGCTGCTCTGACTTTTAGTGCCATTATCATCATTCTTCATCAGCCCATCTTTGCGCTTGTCAACACCACCCTTATCAAAAATTAAGGCAAGGTGAAAGTGTTCTTTTAATTTTGGAGAAGAAATATATGCTATCTTTAATCATGAACAGATGTCATCCTTGCTGAAAACCTCCCTCTTCTGGCAGCTAAATACCATAGATTGCAGTCTTAACTCTTCTTAAGACTAATTCTCTTGCGATTTGATGATCATTTAAAGCCAGAGTAAGCTTTGCCCCAGCTACTCATTCACTTGCTTGCTGCCCCCAAGTTCCAGGTAGCTTCGTTTATACTTCCATTTTCTTTGTACAAAATGATTACTATTATTTAATTGCAGATGACTTCCAGGTTTTCTGGTTTCCCACACTGCATCCCCCGCCCCAAAACTGCATCATTCCTCGTACTCTGCCCAGTTTCTTGGCTAAATTTCTTGGCATATTATACTTTGTCCAAATAAAAGAAATAATTTTATTCTCTAGAGGAAAGAAAATAGTTTTGATAAGGCAATAAAAATGGGTGAAGCATGAACGTTTATCATTAATGCGTTACATGTGTTAAATAACTCAGCATAACTGAGGTTTACCTGTACCTTCCAGACTCTGCTCAGCATCTCAGCTTATTGTCACAAAGAGGGCACCACTGAGAGATAGTTTGCCAGGGAAGAGAGAAATCGTTACTCTCTGTCTCTGTTTACAGTGTGTTTTTTATTTAAACATAATACAGAGGAGAAAAAGGGAGAGGGGAAAGGTTGTTTGACTAAAATCCTTATTAATTTGAGCAATTTATGAGCAAAAAAGGAATTAATACCATGTGTAAGAGTGCTGTTACTTAAGGATAAAGTGCTCTACAACCCTACATGCATTTTTTATATTACTATTTATTTAGTATGACAGTTTATTGGCATCTCTTCCTTATGATGCACCTACCACACTGCACAATATGTTTTTCTGAGGAAGCAACTAAAGTAAGACAAGACAAATTACTTTAAACAGCCTATTTCTAATTTTAATTAGTGCAGTCCATTAATTTTAAAGGTTTACATATAAATTTTTCATATTTTTCTAGCCACTATAACCTTGCAGTTATCATTTCCCCCTTGTTACAATCCCATACTGGATGGGAATTTTTGAAGCTTCCTCTCCCCAATATTCCTCAGGTTTTGTTATTATGTTATGCTCATCTTTTTCAGTGCTCTGCAATAAATGCTTTGCTATTGCTAGGAAATGGTAAGTTTCCAAAATACTATAATTTCCAATATTAGAAAAACCAATAACACCGAAGAACTATAATCAGGAAAAACAAGAAGGAGAAAACACTTTTGAACATATCCCTGTGTGAATTCACATCTGTCATCATCTTTCACAGGGTATGGAATGTCTCAGTCAGCTCTAGATATTCCTGTTGTTTCATCCCAAATCTGTCTCTTTGGTAGCAAAGCTGATCTAAATCACCATCAGCCTTACTGTTCTAGACAAGGTTTCAGATTAAGACAGGTCAGATATTAAAGATCTTGAGACAGAATGAAGGCCATGCTTAGTCCTTTGTATGAACTCTTCTTAGACTATCTGACTGTATATTCTTTTCTCTTTTCATTCTGAACTATTTTGAATCTTTCCCTATTGACTAAATGTGTCATGTGTGCACAAGTGATCAAAATGAATGTCAGGCTGAACATTTGTGTGGGTCAGTACACAAACATTTCGGTTTGTATATTGAACACAAACATGTTGTGGATCTTCCCTCTCTTTTTTACTTACACGTATGAGAATACAGAAGAGACATCTATTAATCTCCTTTTTTTCTTGTCACTAGATGCTGCCACTAATATAAGCATGAAAGACTAAAAAGGGCCAGAAACGACGCTTTCTGTGCTGTAACCATCACCCAACATCACGTCAATTAAACTGTTACAATAAGACACAAGTTAGAAGGGAAAAAACCCCTTCACATAACGTACACTAATTAAACTGTGATTTCAAGTTTAAAACTGAACTGTCAGATCATTAGACAGGTGATTAAACTTTCTTCAACTTCACACTTGGAAAGACATCTGATGCCTGCTTAGCCTCCACACAGTGATTTGTGTCAATGCCATTCAGATGCCAGAGTTGTGTTACTAAGAGGGCAACATTTGAGAAGAGTCACGTTCCGTATTTCCCCAGAAAAGGCAAAACCTGAGCACAAAAAGCACTGGCTTATCCCAGACCTGAGCCTCTTTGTAAACAGCATGACAGGATCCACACATCTGTTCTAACAACTCCTCATCTACCAAATCCTGTCCCACACACTCTCTGCAGGAAAGGACCCAGACCCTGACTTCATGTACGTCACGATCACTTCAGTAGAGCTTAAATATCAGAGTTCCAAACAACAGGAGAGAGCTGGAAACTCAGTTGATGACTCAGATCATGAGTATGTATAGCAAAAGCAGAAAACACAACATCTAACTTGATATTTTCTTTCTTTGGGGGTATATTTGTAGTTGTTTAGAGTTTCATTCTGTGAAGAATCTGGTTTGACTGCCTAAAATACGCATAAGGGTATATTACAGCCTCAAATACATAACCACAAACAAAGGCAAGAAGCCCCTCAAAATCCAGTTCTGGACAGCACAAGGCAAAGGCAGGGGTGTGATTTGTAAGAACCAGGTTGAATATGTCAGAGTCAGCCCAGAATCAGAGGGAATGCTCTCTGCTGGATGCTCTATTTGCCATTGCAGGGCATAACTACCTTCTCACACAGCTATTTCAAGTGCATAGCACTTACTAATTCATTCCTCATGTTACACTAAAGCAGCTGAAATAAACCTTTTGGGCCAAGTTTTGCCCAGAACAGATGTATTTTCAAATCACTTATTAAGCTGTTAACAAGGCCTTTGAGGCTTACAGACATTCAGGTGTCTCTTTATCAATGGCACAGTTCAATTTAACCCAGATAAGGATCCTCTGGACAATTAACACTTGACTAAAGTTCACTGGAATCTCCAACTTGCTATCACATCACAGCACAGGAAGCAATGCCAGTATCCACAGCTCCAGCACGGTCCAGAGCTCGTATTGATTTTGCCTGACTGTTTTTGACATCACAAGAGGGCAATGGTAATGGCAGATGTAAGATGACAAACTCTTTTGAGATTATTTCTACACACCACTGCTGTTTTCAAAAGACAAATCAAGAAACCCTTATTTTTGGAAAATGTAGGCTCTCTGCAGATCTACTCATCATCCTTGAGTTCCTCCTGTTACACTATAGCAAGGAGTAGTGTTGGAGAGGGAAACAGGTTAAAAAAAGTGAACTCCCTCAGCACAGTATTTATGACTGTAAGGGCAACAGCATTAACCTCATCAGAAAGTTCCTCTGTGTATAGAACAGCAGATCTATAAAAATACCCCGTCATCCATAAACTCTTAACAGCTCAAAGTGTTTTATTTCCAATGGTCAGACTTCACATTTTCAGAAATACAGGTCTTCTGCAACATTAAAATCAATGTTCAGCTTTAATAATTACCTGGGGAAGAAAAAAATAAAAAGCCCCACTGTTGATACTCAAATGATTTAACAACTAAGATGGCCAGAGTTCATCACTTACTGGACTCCGGGTCCGAGTTTCCATCTCCTTCTGTCCGGCTGTTGGGGGAAGCCTGCTCATAGTACTCCTCCTGGGGGAAGCCAAGGGGCAGAGGGTGTGACGTGCTGGCACCGCTCGCGGGTTCGTGGTCTCCAAGGCCGCTGTCACTGCAGCTTTCCTGGGAGCCATCTGGCAGGTGAAACGTGACACGGCGCTGAGGCTACAAGGAAGGAACAAAATTATATGGTTTCCACTACAGTATCAGTAATTGCTTAATGCAACCAATTTAGGAAATGTATTATTTCGGTTATCTGCCGAAGACGCATTACCTAGAGTTGTGCACAATTTCAGGCTTTCATGAGCAGGCAGCCTGCTTTCAAACCAGCCTCACCTGACAGCACTGCTTGCTGCTGTTTTTTAAAAATGTAAGCCCTGATGCAAAATGAAAGACACCTCAAACTAAAGAGATTCTGTCAGACTTCACAAGTCTTTGGATGCCTTTTGTATATTGACTTGGAGATTTCAATCACTTTTTGAGGCTCAATTTATTTCCCTGCTCAGTTTTCTAGTTTTCAAAAAAACATTTTCTTTCCCATTAAAAGCTGTTCCACACTTTTAGGCCTAAAAAATGTCACACGTATATAATGTTGTTGGATTCTTCTAAGGCAGAGAAAGAACAAACAATAACAAGTCTCATGTATTGAAAAAAAAATTTAATAGATTTCACACATCAGCTAAGCTAATGAATGAAAAGTAGATTCCACTACTCTTCTTCAGACATTTTATTACAACTCCTTTGATTTTCATTATAACACAGACCTGCACCTTAACTGTAAAAGCCTGGAGGCTGGGAAATGGTGAGCTGAGGAAGGAAAGAATCATGGCCCAGCTGCAGAAGGAAGGGCAGGTGAAATGAAGCACCTGATGCACCAGGCACTCAAAATTCCATTTGAAAGATGATGCAAATCATTCTAGATCCAGAACTTCTGGGATTAGTAAAGTTAGAAATCAGATTTTGGATGTAGTTATGCAAAAAATATGTAGTGTTTATAATAGAGAAGATGTCAGAGGTCTCCAGACATTTTGTTCCTGTGGGGTGACGGTGTTGAAAATATTCAATTATATTAAGGTTTTGCTAAACAGTTCCATTCCTCCACTTCTCAAAATCTCTTTTTGTCACTGTGACATTATTCCACATGCCCACAGACAGCTGCTGTACAGCGTGTACAGCCAAGAACACGACAGAATCAACTTTACCTATGCAATTCCTGACAGATGTGAGTGACAGCTCTTCCTAAAACTACCCGTAAGACATGCAGGGCCTTCCCCAAAATCCTGTTTCAGTGCTTCACCACTGCTAATGGAGAGGTTTTCTTCTAACGTTGAACCTGCCTCTTTCTTGTTACAAAATAAATCACTTCTTCAGTCCCATCCATCATGGTCTGCTTATTCCCACTCATCTTTCTGGCACTTGGCACTTTAGTCTGCTTCAGAATAACCAAACCTTATTATTTCAATGTGTCGTGTGCTTCTGATAGGTTGTCCTGCTCTCCCTGCACACTCACATACAGTCTGTGCACTGCTCAGAACTCCTTACACAGCTTCAGCCAAGACCTTTAAAAAACAGAGTATTGCAGAAGGATCATTTCACATCTCCTGCAGGCTCCACTATTGCTTTGCCTTTTCCAAGGCAGTGTAACACATTTTCCTTGCCAAGCACCACAATGCCCAGGTCCTTTTTACTGATCTTTTTCCTTGTTGTTCCCTTTTTGGTTATTGCCATTGATTGCTGGAGCCCAAGAGTGGCACTTCACATTCATTCTTCCTGCCATTTTGTTTTTCCAGATGATTTCATCTGTTTTCGTAAGTACACCTCGCCTTCCAGTCCTGCTTTTCTGTTTATCAAGTTTGCAGATTTTAGATTTTTCCTCCTTTGGCAGATCTTTAAGAAAAATTGGAACAGATCAAGCCAAAGCATCGGTTGAGGTCTAAAAACCTGAACAAAGAATGAATTCATGGGATAGAAAGGAGGTAAGACATCCTTTCTGTGTCTGCTGGGGTAGCCCTGTTCCCACCATCAGTGTCAGTCAGCTCTTTCCTGAAAGTCTAAATATCCAAAGTCTTGTTGAGATGATCCAGTGAAAACATTCCTACAGTGTTTGTGATTTATTCCCTGCATTCAAAACTGCCTCAAGCTCGCACAGCTATGGCACGAGGAAATGGAATATTCTATTTCGTTGATCTCGAAATACTCCGGTATTCAGAGTATCTGGGAAAAAATCCACTTTCATTGCATGAGCCGGTTGTAAAAGCTGTATTTTGTGAGGTTGGCATTGCCTTTTTGCTGTCTCATGTTGGACATGTGCTATTTGGTACTCACACCAGGTTCTAGCTCCTTCCCTCTGACCTACCAGTGAATCCTGAGGAGAAAATATTCTTGAGACATTCTTAGCCCAGGTTAGTGTTAGATACCTGTATTAGCTTTTGCACATGACTGGGAATACAATTTATTACTATGTGTCACTGGGATTCACTAAGTGTAAACAAAAGGATATTTCTTTTCATGGTTCATTGTCAAAATAGAGCAGAAGTTTTTAACCAGATGACAGTAAAGGAGACCAGAAAGTCATCACCACACCCCCCCCCTCTTTGTTTTAACTGCCCAGTGAGAAAAAACAATACCCCAAACAAAATTAAAAGTGTCACTAAGGAACCCTTATGTTCAGTAAAGAATTGTAAAGATTTAGTTGCATAAATTGAGATATTATTAGATGGAAAGATAAAACCCATATGATATAAAATCAACTGGCACCAGCTAAAGGCTCCTGATTTTTAATTTGATAGTGTCCCTGAGTGTGTCACACCTGATAACGCTGATGACAGAGCACTTTCAGAAGAATTTTTCAAGATGAAAAAAACCCCAGTTATTTCTCTACATGGCAGTGCTGCCATTTTCTTAATTCATGCAGGCATCAGACAGTGATCTGGAACAAGTAATGCTAATAAAATTTTGCCAAAAGCTGGGACTTATCTTCTGTCACAATTATTTTGGAAATTTCCTCCTTGAGGCATTTAAATTTCAATTTATAAGATTACAAAATATCCTCAGTCTCCAGCTGCTTTTCTAGTTATCTCTGAAGGGAGTTAGCACCGATAGTAATAGAATAACAAGGATTATGGTTTGTTTTATTTAGTTGAATGACAGTTAGTCTACTTTTTCAAAAGGAGAGAAATGCAAGCAAACCTATTATGCATTCTTAGTGGATTCAGATGCAGGAGCTTGTAACACAGACAATTAAACTGATAGGAGACAATGAAGTGAAAACTTAAGGAAAAACGTACAGTAGTCTATAGTTTGTGTGACACGTTCAACAATATTAAATTACCCTTTATTGGTATGAAAAAAGAATTTTGCTTCCAGAGATGTCGCGAACCCAGACACAAATGCTGTCAGAGGTCTCATATGGCATTCATGGCATTTGGCGAAAGCAGAGTGTGTCTGGAGGGATCAAATTATCTCAGAAAACTGCAAACCTTTTACTCTCATTATTGAAATTTATATGAAGACTGATCAAAGCCCCAAACTGTTCTGTGTTCAATCTTTCACTACAATAATTAGACTGTGGCAGTGGGAATAATAAAAGATGAGTCTAAGTAAATAGCTTTGGATACACTGAAGGGATGATTTCTGGAATTATACACCAGGGGTTAGCCAATTTATAATCAAAAAGGGTAAAAAAAAAGGTAATAGAAAAAGCAGCAGATATCAACTGAGGAACATTAAACTATTAACCTTATTATCTTCATTCATTGAAGCAAATTAATATCCTTTTAAAAGAAGATCATAAAGAAGAAAACATTACTTTTTAATTTATGCTGAGTTAATTATATTATTTAGATAATAATTCAGATTTAAAACAGACATTACTTAGGAGATGCTGTAAAACAGAACAGGACTATTTCAGCATTTTTCTCCACTATTAGCAGCTGGTAAATAAAGAAAAGGTAAAAAAAAAAATTTTTCTCAGTTGTTTGTGCCTTTCAAATGTTAGGAAAATATGAGATACCTTAAATAACCAGAAAACTATCTCCAGGTATGTCCACTACTTCTCAGTTATTAAAGAAACTCCTTAATCAAACTACAATTTCCAGCTCAAATCTTTTTACACTCAACTATCACCTTTTGTTCCAAAACAACAATCTCTTTTGCCATAGGCTTACACAGAGACAAACAGGACTCGGCTACTAACAGCGCAGAATTCTCAGAATAACATGAAAACAAACAGCTTGAAAGGATCCAACTACAAACCCAATGGGAAATATGTCTTTGTGTTGAAACTCAAAGACAAGTTAGAATTTTCATTTTTCCTTTCCCCAAACTTAGTAGTTACAGCACAACTGCTCTGGCCCAAAGAATTTCTATCAACTGTTTTATGTCTGTATTTTACATAAATTTTGCAGCTTGGAGCATTAAGTCTATGATCTTACTATGTCATTTTGATTACTTCATAATAGACAAAATATATAATTTTTTCACTCAAATTAAACTAACTTTTATATTTTCACCAACAATTATTTGTATTTCTATTGGAGAAATATACTCAACACTCTTGGCCACCATTGTTACACACAACTAGAAACATCTTATTATTTATTATTAAAATACAGCATCTAGCTTCCTTCCAAAGAAGAGAAAGCTTTGATAAATACTTTTACTGTCCCCCACTGTGATTAACAGTCTTACAGTTCCATAGTAGCATGAGACATGTAAATAGTTTTAGACTTTTACTTATTATTCATTTAAATAACTCCTTCTGCTTTATTAATTTATTTAGATGCAGGAAGCATCCCCTATTCATTTCAAAAGGGCAAATAAAAGCTTGGTTGGCTGCCCAGATAAATACAAATTCAATATGGGTGATTATCTTGTACATTTTGAATGAAAGAATTTCTACCTCCACAGCAAATCAGCGGAACAGATGGTGCCCCTACACCTGCTGAAATGGAAATTATTTGAAATTGTCAGATCTTGTAGTTTGATTCACTCACAAAAAGAGTTGGCTCAAGTGACAAGAAATAATCTTGCAAGACTATCTTGTAACCACCACACACTCACTCAGGGCGCCTTTTGGAAATCACACGGACGTGTCCCTGCAGGCATTTCTTGCAGGCGTGTAAAACTGCACCGAACTGATAAGCAAAAATGTCAGATATTTCAGCTACTGGCTATTGCAGAAGAAGAATTCTGGGAAACCCTTCTCCACGTAGGTAAGCAGAAGAAGGGGTTGTGTAACACCACTGTTTCCATTTTCCGCTGAAATAAGGGAAGGCTAAATTGATACTCTCATCTCCCTCTCGCACCACAGAGGTCACAGAACAAACTCATTATCCAAATCATTGCTGAACAAACCCATTAGAAACCTGGAACTTCACAAACTTCTGATTAACAACTTCAAAGGGTATTTATTTTCAGACGTTAATCCTCGTTGTACCAGAGAGTATCTCTCATGTGACATTTCCCAGCAACATTTAGCAATTAAATTGTATTTTCTGAGCTTCTTGAAATAACAACAAAGAACTGAAATAAAAAGGAAATAAAATTGAAAATAACATTTAAAGCATGTCAAACATTTTATTTAGCTTTTGAAAGGCAGTTATTGTATGCTAGATGTCAAAATGATAGCTGAAAGCATGCTTTTGAAAGTTTAATTCATGTAAGTCTTCAATTTGACATGTGATTAAATAAAAATTACACATGAAAGTTGCACTATGGCTGTGCTGTTGCTAAGTTTGAAAAATAGGAAAGTCTCAACTGACTTTTTCTTTAATACATCCTTCATATCCTATCATCTCTGATGTTATCATCTTGAATGCTGGATTTGTGATAGGCAAAGACATTTTAGTTGAAGAACCTAATCATAAACAATAATTCAGAACAATTTTGGTCGTATTTGACATCCCTTCTGACTGCTGGCCCAACAGCATGGGCCTTTTTTAGGAGAAATATTGATGGTGTGTTATTAGCTGTGAATACATATTTCTTTTAAAAGCAGCACTGTTGCTTACCTAGCATTTTCTTGTGTTAATGCTGAATTAGAGCAGAATTTATAATTTCATAAATGTACAGAGAACTCCAACTCTAATATAATTTGGTTAATTTATATATTTTAGTTGTGGCTCAGACAAATAGATTTCATGTTCCTTCATGAGCAATGTATAGATTCATGGAATAATAAATGTTCCAGTGAATTACTCATTGGCCTCCAGCCTCTACTTTTGCATTGTAGCAGTCAAGGCTAAGCCTTTAAGTGCGACCCTGATGAGGTTATTAGTGCTATAATAGAGACCTGGTAGACATCACAAGAACCTGATTCCATTTCCATTTGTGATTTTTTTCTGTTCAGTTTTTCATGTAAAGGTCAGACCTTGCTGAAGCAATACTCATGTGTGTAACTCCACCAGCCATACAAGAATTCACGTGAAGATGCCTCAAAACGTGCCTTCACCATTTCTAACCAAGAAATGGAACCATTCTTATTAGTGTTTCCCAGAAAAAGGGACTTTTTTCTAATTTTGGGTCTTTGGGTTGCAAGTGTGCAGAACTTAGAAAGAAAATACTTAAAAGCAAAATACTTTTCAGCACACATGCAGCACAAGGAGTATTCTTAAACACTCCAGTCCAAGCAGTTGTGCAACACTTGAGTCGCATTTCATCCTATAAAATAAAATATTGGCTATGCAAGGTCACCTATCTGAAGAACATTGTCATAACAACAATACTTAGTCCGTCTTTAGGTGAACTGGTTAAGGAAGAAGCAAGAAAGTACAATAACCCCCTGCTGGTCTACGTAAAATAAAGCTGTAGGCCAAAAATTGCAAGCAGTGATGCAGTTCATGCTGCATTTGATTAGCACAAAACAAAACTCAACATTCTGGTATGGGCTTTTATCAGCAGCACAGTCCTCAGTGGACTCCAGTGGTCCAGAACAATCTTCCTGGATCGAGAAAACTTTCACCAGAACAAGTATCCTTAAACTCCAATTGTCAGATAAATATTTTACTGTCAATATAAAAAGTTCTTTCATATGCTGAAACGAAGCAATTTTTGACTTGTAGGTGCCCCTTTGTTTCAATCTTCTGTTATTGTAAATAGGAAAGATTCCATGTGATAAATGCCACAGTGAACAATACTTTGGGTTTGTTTCAAATATTTGAAAGATCCATTTTTATCTCCAAGTTGTTTTAAGAAAAAAGATTAGACTTTCTTTGAATAAAACCAGAAATCTCCCATTTGCATCACTATTTTCACAGCTTATACTAGCAGGGTGATAATGAATAAGATTTAGGTGTTATTTACAGTAGAATACATGAAATATTCGAAGTTACTAGACTCTAACTACATGCTAATAATGTATTCTTAAATGGATGTCTGAAATACCTATTTGTAAATGGGAAAAATTTTGCAAATTGAAGTGCTGCATTGTATCACTGATATCATCCTTCGCTCCTCCAGAGCAATGTCTCTGCAATTGCCCTTTCAGATAATCAGAATATATAACTGTCTTTCAGAATTCACCACTTGTGTAATTTCAGTAAAGCAAAATATAAAGCCATTAGCCTTCCCTTGTTCCTCAAATCTTGCCAGCTTATTTCCATATTCAGCGCAGCCATTCTTTAGGACTATTAAGATTACTTCCCCATCCTTCTTCATGGAGCAAAACATACAATACAAATTGCTGAAGTAATGCAGCATATGTTAGTTTGCATAAAGAAATAACGTGGTTCTGGGCAAGGGAACAGAGGGGCTCAGCCGAGGGCTGAGGAATGTCACACACCACAGGCAGCCCTGGTGCTGCAGCTACCCCAGTCCCAACCCAGCCACGACCCACATCCGTGGGACTCATGTTCTGAAATCGCAGTGAGAGCACGGCTGAAGGTCAAGGTCGAGCTCTGTGAGGTTCAGGCGTCTGTCACCAGGGGCATGGTTTTATAAAGCACAGACTTGTGACCTTGGGCAGCTTTCCTGACATGAAGTGAAGAAGGAAATGAGTGAGCTCCAGCCACGCAAAGTAACGAGAAACCCAGGCAGAAGTGAGGTTGTTCACTTAGCAACTCAGGCAGGCCAGAGAAAGGTGCTAATGCAAAAATATACAAAGCACCAAGGGGAAATAGTAGAGAAATTGGTAAGAGTGAGGACTGGGAATATCCTGTGAGGCAGGAGGAGAACTCCTCCTCACAGGGCTGCCAGCTGTGCAACCCACACAGGCACCCACTGCCCCTGGAGCAGCACTGAGCAGACATCATGATGGTTTGCTTGGCCCCAAGCCATTCACTGGATAAACCCCAAACCTGCACTACATATTATATACTCATAAATACCATAATCCCGAGTACAAGTACCCACATATTTGGAAAGATGCCCAAGTTCCTCAAAGACCTGAGAAGCCAAAGGGGCTGTGGTGGGAAGGCCAAGGGCACAGTGAATGTTGCTCCTGCAACTCCTCGAGTGTACCCAGGGGCTACTTCTATCACCTCACCTCATCTCGCCACGTAGAACATTAATACCATGTTAGTTTAGGATTATTTGAATTTCATGTAAAGCTCACTTAAATTAGTTAACCTTCATACAAGCCACACTGAACTTGCAGAACACAAATCTGAAATACTTTTGCAATGCTGACACCAAGGTCATGACCAGGAAAGGCAACTGCATGCTCTAGTTGATCCAGAAAAGGGTGATGGTTCAGAAATCCCTCGTAACATGCAGCCATGCAAGAGCAAATTCAAGGTTTTGTGTCTACTCTCTATTCTTACTGCTGAGGTTAAGAAAAAAAAAATGCGGCAGATATTTGAGAACTAGGGAAGACTCTTGAAATAAACCAGCAGTAAAAGTGTGTGTGTGGAAGGATAATGATATTAATGTCAGCAGTGTAGCCATAAGTCATATGGGTAGCAGGGAGAAACTATGGGCATGGGCATATTCCACGCACAGCTATAGAACTGCACTCCTGCATCAACTACACGATCAAATACCCATGGTAAGTGCCCTGGTTGCTCACCCTGAAACTATCGTTATGCATAAATTTTCCTGACCAAAGAATTCAAATTAATTCTACTCTCTAAGATAATTCTTAGCATTTTCTTATTTTCATTGGCATACAGCATCTGTGCTTTGCACAAAATGAAATGCACCTCACACATTTTTCAGGGAAAAGGTGTAAATACAAACTTGCAGCATTAATTATGTTCTTTCTCCTACTGTTTTTAATTAATTTGACCTTTGGTCCTATTTTTGTCAATTCAAGAGGCATATTGCAGTCAGAAGAAAGCCATGCTGTAAATATTCTATTCTGCAAGTCACCAACTGAACAAGCAAGGAATGGAGAAAAATCTATAACATGCAATTAGCATTATCCTTTCCAATATTTTTTTCACTTCACAGAACTCATTAATAACTTTTAGTCGGTAAAATTGCAGCCAGGAACCCTCCTACACCTTAAGTGTATTATATTCTACCTTTGCCCAATAGAAATTCTTTTGATGTACTGGAAATCTTATTAATAGATTCACCAGCAAACAAGCATGTAAGCTGGCAGAGGCAATTGCAAGAGGTAAAAAGAATGTAAATGACAGATGAAAGAAAATTTCCATGCCGTTCAGATCAATATAAACAAAAGTGCTGCAGCAGCCACAGAACAGAGATGAAGGGAATTCATCAAACTTGTATTTCATATTATTTGTCCTGTTCCAAATGCACCCTCTGTGTTTCGGAGCTATGTTCTTCCTTTTCCCAATTAATACTACATTAAGATTCACTCCTGCAGGGGCTTCTTCCTTCTGGTGCTGAACAGAAGTTTCTCAGTGCACTCAGATATTGGGGGGTGGGGGGTGTAGAGCAGAGCTTCTTGCTTCTAAATACTGCCACTTGGAAGCCTGTAATTGCAGCACTCAATAATTTCCTAAACACTTAAGCCAGAATTAATTATCCCTGCTATTATTGCAGGAGTATGGATCTTATATTGGGTACGATGAAGAGAATGTGTGACAGAACATTTTATTGTACTCAGCCCATGCAGTGGGTGTGCAAGGCACTTAAACCATCAGAAGCAACAAGCTTCTCTACTTCAATTATATCTCAGTGTGATCTCCAGATTTCTACAGAATCACCTTGGCTCATTTCATGCCTTTTGTTGTTGCCTAATTAAATACTTTCAGGACTCTTCGTCACACCAGGGACTAATCATAATTTTTAAAAGAATCCTATTTTATTTCAAATTGTATTGGTTCTTGATGAAAAATTAGAGGAAGGTAAATACTTATTGTTAACTAGCTGCCATTTCACTAGTCTCTGAAAAGCATTTTCATTAGCAGCCAGAAATCAAGGCACCTCCTGAACTTCAGCAATTGCCTTTATTGGAGTGAATTCTACAGTTCCACGTGTTGTTGAGGAATCAAAAATTAGTAGCCACTGTTACAGCTAATTGCCCACATTTCTTAAAAATCCCTTTATTTAGAGGCTGAGGCAATGCAGGAGGTGTGGTGGAGAGGGGAGGAATGGCTGCACAATTGGTTGTAGTTGATTCAGCAGCAGAAATACTAACTGTAATGTACAAGACATTTAAGTATTTTGTAGTATATAACAAAGGAAACACATAAACATGGTATTTACAAGGGGGAAATCAAAGCCACAAGAAGATGAAGCTTCACTTCCAAAACACTGGATTCAGACCTTTGTACAGAACATAAACTAAAGAGACTTTGATCTTTTTCTTTTTTGAAAGAAAAAAAATTATTTAAAAAAACCCAAACAAACAAGCACTCCCCTCTCAGAATAACCAATGCCTCCCTGAGAGTCAGTGGAATAATTAAACTGTAGAGGCAGGCTCATTGTTTGAAAGAAGGCTGGCAGCATTGCTTTGGTTTCAAAGTCATTTTGGGGAAACTAGAAGCAAAACTGCAGCCTGAAGCACACCAGCTGCCTCTTCCCAGAAGTTCAAAAGTCTAGGAATGTGTTGCCGTAGGTACCTGAAGCACAGACAGGGATATATTTGCTCGAGGAATAGAGTGTCACATCTCAAAGAACACAATCAAAACCAGCACAGATTTCTGTCAGTGCTCCTGTATGAAAGCACCAAGATACTAAATGCCAACACGAGCAGTGAAACAAAGGGGATGCAACACTTCGTCCCCCTCACCTACATCTCTAGAGTTGCCTCTGAGACTCAGGGTTGTGATATGTTCATTTCTTTCATAACAGAAATAATGACTAATGCTGCGAGTCTCTGATGGAAGAGATCGGGGAACTCTGGAAGTAATTTCCCTAGTTGGGAGGAAATAATTTCCTCTTGTGTTACGTGTCCTCGTGCTGGCTCACTGTAACCCAGCCAACACACTCAGTCTCTGTGATTGTTTACATCTCTGCCTCAAAAGATATACCCCATTTTTTCCTCCACAGTTAAAGATTATAAATCCACTCTTGGTATAGACTACAGCCTAATTCACAGTTGATTCCCTCGGGACTCACAGAAGAAAGAGAAGACAACAGCTACAAGAAGAAGACTCTCCAGCTCCAATTAATAATTTGCCTGTCACTCCCCAAGCCCATCGTCCCATCAGCATAACTGTGCAAAGTTCCTTATCAGTGATGTGCCATTACAATTACCTGTCATCACCTTTAGTTGTGTCTGATCTGCAGTTGCACTGACAGCAGGGCCAGTTTGTCCCTTGGTCCACAAGAAAAGTCTGAGTTTTAGGAGAAGCTCTGAGGATGGAGCTTGCAATCCATCATGTCCAACAACTTATCAGCTCTGAAATACAATTCAGAGCTTAGACTAGAAGCATGGGTGCTCCTTTTAGCATTTCAGTCTCTCTTACAATCTGCTCAGACTGCTAAAATCCTTCAAAGTAACACCACCCTACCCCGACAGGTGCATTACCTTTGTTAGAGTTTATCCCTCCCTCAGGTCTACCTCCTCCAAATAACTGCTGGGTGAGTTATGATAACAGTCTCAATAAAATTCAGATTCATAATTTAAAATAAGGTAACAGTGACCAGTTTGAAGGTATACAAAACAGAACTAAAGCCGGAGTTCCAAGAGGCTGCCACTGGCAAAACCAAATCTAGAAAAAGAGAACATTATTTAAAATCTTGAGTTTTCTTTCACAAAGAAAACATTTGCAGAGAAGTATTCTGCAATTCAACATTGACATAACTTGTATCAAAATGTCAGAACAAATAACACTCCACAGAAAATGACCAAAGCCCCTCTAACCAAAGCCCTGTTTTATAAACAGCATTAGAGCTTCCCCTGGAACGCCAGCACAGAAGTTTCATGAAGGTTCATAATATTAAATGAATACTGAAATATTATATTGCTGTCCATTTCAGAAACAGAAATAAAACACTAGAGCTCTGCCCAGCTCCAGGCCCAATCCAAATTTGTTTTCAGTTAATTTTTCAAGTTGCAAAGGCAGGCGGGAAGGGAGCTGGGGGAGAAGCCTGTGGCACATATCAATAGGACACGTAGGTAAGAGCCTAATGGGGGATCAAACAGAAAAGCCCTAATTTCTAATACCAGCCTGGAGGTAATCAAACAACAACACAGGCAAATCAATGCAAATCAAAACCAGCCAAAAGGCATCATATCCCAAAGTGACACGTCTGCCCAGAAAGGTTTGGTTTTGTCCGAGCCTGCACCTTGGACAAACACGCAGCTACAGATCCAGGCACAAACACTCTCACACAACCAACTCAAGTATTAAAAATAGCAACAGTGAAAGTGGAAAGAGCAATTTTATCTTAGGTTACATGTTTAGATTGGATTACTGCACAGGTACCCAACCATTCTGCTTAATTTTTAACATCAACCTGTGCAAAACCTTCAATCCTTGCACTCCTTCTCCCCATAGCAACGGGACAGCCAAGAATCCTCATCGTCTCATGGATAAGAGGATGGTGGCAAAGAACTAATTCACCCCCCAGTGCCTGTATGAAGCTGCTGTGGAGTCACGCTGCTGGGGATGGTTTTCTCAATAGGCTCCTGAAAACCACATTAGTTCTCACACCAGCATTTCTTCAATTATGTTGTGTTCTTTTTCATCTCGCCACAAGCAGCACACAGATTAACCAAGTTCTTCAGCCATTTTAAAGCCTTAATCAAAAAATAAAAATCCCCCCAAAGGAGAAAGCTGAATAACAACAACAATCAACAACAACCCCCACATCAAACAAATAAAAAGTCCCCAAAAAACAACCAACAAAAAGCCTCTCTTTTTAAGTTTGATTATAATTTGCTTGTTCTGGGTAACTTCCTGCAATATTTAGTGATATGGTGGTTAAGCCCAAAACAGGAGCCAGAATGGATCCAGCTAATTCCCAGACAGCTGAAGACATCATGCCTTCAGATTTTTAATGTTCTGTTCATCCAAAATAATTATACTATCATTGTGTGTAGTTTGACTACAAAACTATTTAAAGAAGACTCTTGATAATTCCTTTGATAAAAACCAATTAATTTGGTTTTCTCATTGTTTCAGTGAAAGAAAAATATTGAAAACCAATTTGATTTTAGACATATTTTCAATTGCAAGTGAAAAGATCTTGAACCTTAATGCAAACACGCAGTTAGATTTTTCTTTTTATTTTAAAACAAAAATTGCAAAATGCTATGCTCGTTAAAAATAACCCAATAAAAATAAAAAGGTCAAATTCTGTTCCTAGTGATGGCTGATCACCACCTGCAGACTATTCTTCTCCCATGGTCAGAATTCACCTCCCTTTGGCTTTGTTCTTCTTCAGACCAAGGCGTGCCATTGAATTAGAAGATGCCAAATAAAATACTTGTGATACTTGTTGTTTGGGCAGCACGTTGTAGAGGCTGTGCTGGTTTTGTCAACCTTCCATCAGTGCTTGAAGTGTGTGTGTTTGCAGAACAAGCAGGAATCCAGATCAATTTACAGAGGTGAGAGAGGACCAGCCAATTAACCTCAGCAATGGAAAGTTAAGACAGTTTATCTCGATGCATCTTAACATCTGACAAAAGGTTCTCACTGAGACACCCCACCAAAGGCAGAAGCTTCAGTTATTACAACTCATATTTTACAGTGTAATCATTTGTGTTATCTCAGTTGTGTTATCTCAGTTGTGTTAGCCAGTTTAAAACTTCAGTCAAATGATCGATAAGGTGAAAATAAAAGCATTAGGTGCCCAGGGTGGGTTTGGGTGGTTGTTTGTGGGTTTTGTTGGTTGGTTGGTTTTTAAGTTCACCAGAATGGAAATTCAGGCAAAATCCAATTTTCTGACCCTAGGAAGATCCTAAATAATTGATCAAAAGTCATTGAATAGTAGTACTGAGCTTCTGCCTGAAACCGAACCAAAACTCAGTAACAGGAGAAATCCTGAAAATTCAAGATTCAAAACACTTTACCTTGGCTTTCCATTATTATATTTAAATGATATAAAAACTCCCAAACCCTCTCCAAACCTATTCCCTACATTTAATCCAAATGACCATACTTGTACAGTATTATTCTGCCTCCAGAATAAATCCAAGGCCTGCTGCTCCTCAGGTCACCATTTGGCACAGAAGCTCAGTCCCTCACCCTTGGGCATTTTGTAAGAAGATTGATTCTTTCATGCACAACAAAACTGTTACAGCGCAGAGGTTTTGCCAGCACGAGGCTTCAGCAGAGCATCAGGAGGGCACTAAGCCCCTCATGGGTCACACAGGAGCCCTCAGGTTTCTTTGTTTACAGCACCTGGGTTACACCCTGACGTGTTTTTAAGTTGTCCCAATAAAGTCAAGCACATTCCCCAGACACTCTCAGGAGCAGAAGTGTGTGAAAGAAGTTGACTGCACAGCAAGGATAACTGCAGCAGGAAGAAGAAAATACCTCATTCCTAAACCATGTGCACATGTTCATCTCCGAGCAATTATATGATCTTGGTAAGAAAACAAATGAGATTTAAAAATGGGGATGGGGCACAACATAACCTCAAATTATACCCATCAATTGTTTAAGTTCAAAGAGACATTTATCCCCACTGATTAGCTGGTTCAATGGTCCATTTCTATAAATAAAATATATGTTAGATATTCTGTTTCTCAGCAGTGTTTATACTGTGTTTATGCTTTTGACATATCTGTATAATTTGTCTGTCAGAACCACAAAGCTTGGAGCAGACTGTGTATACATTCCTATGTGGATGGAATCACAGTAGGATTTACAATAGGTAATGAAAATTTATGCTTAATTGTGGAATAGCATCCTGCATCATAATCTACCAAATCCTATTTTAAAAATAATCATAGAGCAAAGTACTTTTTCTTTAAAGATGAAAAAATAGTAAAAAAAAAAAAAAAAAAAGATGACTCCAAAATTTGCCCAAAGTGGTTCAGCTGCTTTTCCATTCTCAGTTACACACAGGTTGCTCACACTTTAATCCAATCCTAAGATCAATGTAATGACCAGTATATTGGCCAGCCATACCTCTTAATAAATGAAGCTTCATTAAACAATCTCCTAAATCCTTCAAGAGCAGGTCTGGCACTTGTGCTAACGAGAAGTCAGCAGTAACTTCACAAATAATAATTTGTGACTGAACTGCAACCTCTCTTCTGCATTCGTTATTTATTGTAGACTGTGACTCAAATCAGACCATTGCAAGCAAAAAGACCCTTATTTGAGATAGTGCTCAAATGGACAATTTACCTTAGTGCATCAGACATTAGACTCCTAAAAAATTAAGCAGAAATCTACATAACCTGACCTTTGGCAAAACGCACGAGTGGCAAACGGGGGGAAAAGCCACATGGTATGACATCTCCACTCACACAGCAAGAGCGTAAAAATAGCACCTGGTTATTCTCAAGAGCTACAGCAACTCAATAAGAAAAACAGGGATATTTTAGGGGCAGGCTGACAGTTTAACTTGCTCCAAAAAGCTTATTATTCATTGGGGTCTATTACTGCGATCACAGGTTTTATTGTCAGGCACAGAGATGCATTAACAGTGTGATTTTGTCCCCTACCCTGCTCACGTGTGCTTCTAACTATTCCCTCAAATCCCACTTTTACAGAATCACTGACCCATTCTAATCTATCATACAGAGTTCTCAAGCCCGTAACATATGACAAAAGGATATTGCTTCAGAAGTATGGCAGGAAATGTTTTCTTTTCCCTTTTTTGCTTTCCCCCTCTCCGGGTAAAAACAAACAAGCAAAATTACACAAAACTATCCCAGAATTGCTGTTATTGGAAGAGACCCCTGGAGATCCTCTAACCCAACTCCCTAGCTAAGGCGTATTGCACAGGATCACACCCAGGCAGTTTTTGAATATCTCCAGAGAAAGATTCCACAGCCTCTCTGGGCATCTGTTGCAGAGCTCTGTAACCCTCAAAGTAAAGAGATTTTCCCTCGTATTCAGATAGAGCTTCTGGTATTCCAGTGTGTGCTCATTACTCCTGTTGTGAGGCACCACTGAAAAGAGTTCAGCCCCATTGTCCTGGCATCCACCCTTAAGATATTTGTGTGCATTGATGAAATCTCCTCTCAGTTGTCTCTTCTCAAGGCTGCGAAGGCCCTTCCCTTGTAAGCGGGGTGCTTCCATCCTCTCATCATCTCTGTAACCCTTCCCTGGACCCTCTCCACACTTCTTTCTTGAAGTGAGGACTTCAGAACTGGACACTGATCCAGATGTGGCCTCACCAAAGCAGAGCAGAGGGGGAAGATCACCTCCCAGGAACTGCTGGCCACACTCTTCCTAATGTAGCCCAGGAAGCCATCATCCTCCATGGCCACAAGGACACAAAACCCACCATAACACTTCCAAACATGAAAATCAATGCAGAGAAGCCCTAGGCAGCACAGAGTTTGTGAAATGGGACACCACAGTTATTTAAATTGTACTCAATTCAGCATTCCATTTATTTCCTTAGACTTGAGGGACAAGTCCACTCAATAGACTCTGGAATATTTAGCCTTTGACACAGAAGGAAACATTTTCAAGCTACTGACAAGAAGAATTCTATTATGTAGGCATACAGTGATCAAATTACATGTTTTGGTGGAGAAGTACATATGAGAGACTGCTCATGGACTGAGTGAGATTCATCAGGAAAGCATTTCTATATGCGATTTGATTAGCAATCAAGGAAGAGAAGGAAAAAATGGGTGCTGAAAATCACAGGGGAACTGAGCAGTTACACTTAATACCTGAAATTACTTACAAATGCTCATTGCAAATTACTCAGAGTCCAGACTTTTCTCTGTGTGCTCTGTGCTCAACACCCTCACCAGAGGGCTGTTGCTTCTGCCCAAAAGTGAACATTTAAGGGTGCAGGGAAAGTACACAAATATACATTTAATCTCCATTATTCATTATAAAGAGGGATCAACTATCAGCATTCAGATATCTCATTGTTCAGTATCTTTCAGGAATCATCCACAGGTGGAGGAGCTGGGCACAAGTTTTGGGGTTAATAAGGAGAAAAAAGAAGTATCCAAAATTGTAAAAGACACTTCATACTGTAAATTTGGACCTAAGCAGTCCTATGAGTAAAAAGCAAGGTGCAGAACATTTAACAGTACATAAAGATGACTGACTACACTGAAGGGCAAGGAAGGAGGAAATATCAACATCAGCACTATGTTTCTATCAAAGGACTTGAATGCTCATGACTCACATCCCTCCAGAATTAACCTATTGAGCAGGTGGAAAAATAACAGAACAGTTGAAAGAAGGGTAGATAATAAGAAGTGGGCATATATTAGTTTTAACTGCATATGATTTGAATTATAACTGGGCTAATAATAATTCTTTAGACCACTAAGACTTCAAAGAGATTAATAAAAATTCTGATTTTCCAGAGAAACAGTCTTTTTTTTTTTTTTTCCTCCCATAATAAGATTTTGATTGCAAAGTGCAGGAGAATTCAAATAACCACCTCTGTAATTTGGATGCAACAAACCGGTAACAGTGGCAGTGTACAAGCCCATGTTTGTGGAAGCAATTGGGAAAGATGCTTACTCACTTGAGTGACTATGAAAACAGTTACATTAAACCTCTGCCCATACCCTACATCAGTTCTGTTTTCAGAAAATGGAATGGTGAAATTGAATTGAGAAACTGGAAAACAACAATATTGATCTCAGTCCTTACTAAGTTAATTAGTGTTGTTCCTTCTTCCTAAATACCTTGGTTTACCATGCTTCCCAGATTAACTAAATTATGTAATTTGAGATGATATAATGCAATTAGAAATACCTGTTCAGCCTCAGAAAAAACAAAGAGCATGAAATAACAAGAGAAGTTTAGCATCTTTCTACAGTGAACACTCCATAACCATGTAAACACTATTAAAAAAAAGGCAAAGAGCAGAATTTGTGGTGCTAATGCTTGTATAAATGTAATTATATTTAATTAGTACATCAGGACCTTTGCCCCTTGTTAATTCTTCATCTCACTCTCCAAGGTGTGCTCTTAGCAGAAACACAACGGGTCCCTCAGAGCCAATTCTGCAGCAAAAATTTGTACTTTGCTGTTCAGATCCCCCCTTCAAGTTTTGACAGGCAATAATTTGAGTAAGGGAAGGTGAAAAGCAGCATATATTCATGACGAAGATGAGATTTGAATTCTTAACAGGTATCTCAGAAGACTGGAAATTTTTTCTTTTCAAACTCTTTATGAATACTAATTTTGATAGCTGATAGCCAGAACCTGTAGCAAACAGATCACTGAAGTTATAATCATCCCTCCATTGCTAGAGGCTGCTCCAAACCCAATGTCTTGAAGTCTAGCACCAGGCCCAAAAAATATAATTAGCTGTGATAAAAAGTGAGTTAAGCCCTTAATCAATACTGTTTCAAGTCGTTCTGACAGAATACAGCAAAAGAGGTGGTAAAACTAATGAGATGGAACCCCAGCACTGAAGGACTTCCACCATCAAGGTAAGGGGGAATCATTTGAGCCCTGGAGCTCTGGGTGGTACCAGAGCAGAGCAACCCTGAGCCCATTATAAGAGGAAGGAAGCAGTAACCAAATCCCTGTAAACTTTCTCATAAACATCAGGACTGATATACAACTAAAAGGGATAACTTACCAACATGCCAGGACAGCACCCTAATACTAATCATATGCCTGGGGGAAAATTCAGTAACAATGTGAATGAAACATCTGCACATCATCAGTAACATATGAACATGAGTGAGTGTAACATCAAATCAGGATCAACCTGATAAGGGAACCATCACTGTGCCATCTCTGCCTTAATTCCTTTACTCGGTGGCAAACATGAGCACCAGCATTTTGGAGCAGGAATTTTATTTCTCTATGCAAACAGAAGGATTCTGGTTAAAAACTTAGTCGTGGTCTGGGGTCTTTGCCTCTTTGAAGGTGTGTTTTGACTGGGGGTATGAAACTGGAAGCATTTAGCTAAGTGGGCAGACAGTGAAAAAATATGTGAAAAACATTAGTGAAAAAATATGAACATCTGAGCCAGTCACAAGCCAACATCTGTCTGAAGGAAACCACTGAACAGGTAATTCATGATAGGAAATTCTTAACAATGAAAGCTTGCAGATGAGCAGAAAGGAAGGTGAAATTTGTCAAGTCGATTTGTTCATTAAGCCCAGTCCTGCTAGGTGTACTCTGGAAGGTTCTTCTCCTCAATGTATGTCAGAGCACGACCGGCTGCCTTTGCAGGTGCTCGCTGTGGTCTGCTGTGCTTTTCAGCTGTTGCTTGTCTGACTAATTTCACATTATTTATTATTTCTGTGAGGGTGGTGACAAAGTAATAAAATGTCTTTTGGGAAATGGCCTGACACATGCTAAAAGATGCCTGCATGGTCCGGCAGGTTCTGTCCAGGAGAAGTGCTCACTTCCACCTTTCCTCCAATCTCCCCTGAGTGCTTTGGCTCCAGAGTTTTTAAAGGACTCAGACAGAAAATTGGCACATATAGTTCTACTAAAACACACGGAACTCAAAGGGGACACTAGGAATAGAAAATGTTATGAAAATTGTTTTGTAAAAGTTAAAACTCACACATGCTCAGATTCTGTAGGGTATGATCCAAAATTTGAAGACCTCAGTCAGTTCTGATCACAGGGCTAGAAATCAACCCAAACACTGTCCTAGGGATTGCTCGTTACAAGGCAGGGATCTTCCTTTCTTTCTAGAACCGTAATCTGAATCCTTTTGTTAAATTATGACGGAAAATATTCTGTTAAAGTACTGTAGAGTATGAAAGCTACTTGGTGCACAGTGTAACAAAGGAAAAAAATTCAACCTGGAACATTCAGTTCAGCCTCAAAATAATTGCCAGAATCTATGGAATCTTATTTTGAAAAAGGTTTAGGTAATAGAATATTTTTTATTAAAAATGAAATGCCTGGGATGTAGAAATTTATTAATAATATTTTCTTTATTATATATTACTCTGGATGTTTTTAAGTGCATAAATTCAACGTTCTCTTAGATGCAATTTGCTGTCAGGATTATTTTCCAAAGACTTCACCTACTCTTAAGAATGAATCCTCAGAATGTTCTCTCATGAGGAGAAATCAATGTTATCCTCATTCAACCAGAAACACAGCAAGAACAGGTCACTAAAATGCAATAGTCTGAACCAAGACAGAAAGATTCCAGAAGCTTCTACAAACCCAGCTCCTGAACACAGTAGTTGGCATATATTAAAAACTTTCTGGAGGACAACACTATTCATGGATTCTGAACTGATGTGATAATGAAGAGGAATATCTTTTGTCTTCTGATCAGTATTGGGGTGGGTGTTCATCGAAGAAAAAATTATGTTCTTGTGACTGTTCTCATTAGACAAGTTGATCAGAACAGTGGTCACGTATGTCTTGGCAAAAAGTCCTGCAGTTCTTTCAGAGCTGCTCATTCTCATACATGGCACAGAGCACTCCACACCACCATTTGAGTCCTAAAATTTAGGCGTAGATCCGAGCAAGGTAATTTTGGGTTTTTTAATTAAAATGTGCTAACTATATCTTCCACCAAAATGTGAACATAAGAAGACAGAATGTAATCCACGCCAAATGTCATTCAAGAAAATACAACTGTGCTATGAAAAAAAAGGTAAATTATATTTTTATAAAGGGGAGCAATAATAGAGCATCCCCTATAAGAAAGGCAATCATAACACTGAGAACTCAAAAGACCACCAATTTACTTTTCAGTTTTCAGCTGAGTGAATTCCAACTGCAGTTACAACTCTCTGGAGCTCGTTAGTATCTCTGTTTAACAGGAAATTAATTTGAACTATGACAACAGCACCTATAATGACAAATTCAGTCAAAGGGAAGTGTAGAATCCTGAGCAGACAATGCTCAGAATGAGGGGCATCAAATATATTCAGTGCATAACCTCACATGAATAGTCAGATAATTTTGCTTGAATGAGAAACGAACACTGAAAAACAATACTGGATCTCCACAGTGGTTGAATTAAAAAGCACAATCAAAGCACTGGGAGCATTCATTTCTTCAATGATTCGGGTCCCTTACGGTCATAGGCAATCAGATTATACATGGGCATTATAGACAGATCTGCAGAACAGCTATTCCACAAGCCACTGCACAAAGAGGCCACTGAATGCATTCTAATGCCCAATAGCCAACTCTGCTGCTGCAATTAAAAAAAAAAAAAAAAAAAGGAAAATAGTGTACAAAAATGTCAGCCTATGGTGTGCTGGAGGGAGAAGAGATCATCAAGCCACAAAAAGTGAGCCTTGCCTCATGTTACCCAGAAGTGATACATCAAATTAACACCTGATCAACCACAAGCTCTTAGTTGGAGTGATACAGATATGGCTGTGCATGGGTGGGACCTGGCTTTCCAAAACCACAAGTTTGGAAAAATCAGACTCGTATCTGAGCAGGAAAAGAGTTCTTTGTACTAAATTCATTACTACTTCTCCATTAATTAATGATTTATTAGGCATTAAATCACATCTAAGAGTTTGGCATTGCCAGAGACCATTCACCAACACAACAGTGACACAAATAAATTTGGACATGCAAAAGCCTCCAGGATATTAGGAAATGAAGGCAGGAGGACAAACAACATCAACATTGGTTACATAAAGGGAAACCTCTTGTCAGTAAGATAAAGCAAGAAGATAGGGAGACACAAGTCCCTACTGGAGGCAGTAAGATGGTTCTATATCCACAATGGTAACCCATCTGATTTTCTTAGAAGGTTGGCTGTTCTACTCAGTGCTCTGCCCTCATAAATTTTGACTTTGCTAATTACCTGAACCTTAGAAAATCAGAAAATACTGTACCCATCACGATCCAAATTATTCCTGTGTCCAGTATCAGATGAAGTGTGTACTCAAATACAGTATTTTAACATTACTTACAACTCACTGAAACCTTAGAACTCTGAGTTAACAACATTTATAGAAAAAGGAAGTGTACAGAAAATAATGTAAAGAAATCCTAATAAAGTACACATAACCAAGGTCAATGATGCTTGATGTGCCTGAAATCTGAAATTTCCACAGCACTATGGAAAACTACTGATGGTTTGTTTTAATACTTTGACCATCAGCATTTCGTAGACTATTGGAATGACAGCTGTAGAGGAAGCAACGGATTTATGTCTGCAGTCCCAGGGGAGTAACAGTGATAAGGGCACAGACACGCAGCAGTGAATTTCATGTGTACCTTGAGTATTCAGCTGACTCATCACAGTCTATTCTCTCTTGGTACTGGGGGAAAAGCCACCATGAAGCAAACAAAGTAGTTCAAATACACAACATCTTGGGACATGCTTAATAAAACCAAGAGCACTCTTCAGGCAGGAGGACGACTCCAGGCTCACACAAGACAGAAACGGTAAAGAGGGGACATTTTTTAAGCCAGTTAATGTAAGAATTTCACCCTGAGAAATGAAGATTCGGCTTTAAGATACACCCTAAATTGATAATTAGCTAAAGAGGTGACTGCTGTGTTTTTGTGCATGTGTATATATATGTATATACAGTAGATTTTAAGTGTATATATATGTATATACAGTAGATTTGAATGTAAATAAAAGCTGATATCCAATTTGCCGGAGATATTCTCATCCTCTGACACACCCTGGCAAAAATAAATGCAACTTTACAGTGGGGTCCCGAGTGAAAAATACAGAGTTTAGGGTGGTTCGTTACTATATTTTTTTGTTTCTCTGCAAATCTACAAACAAATCTGGTGGCTGTAATTCAGAAAAGGTAACCTGTTATAAAAGAGCAAATGAAATGGAGAGAAAAATAACATTTCTTGCCCCAGGCATGAAACCCTGCCCTTGAATTATGTGTTACAATCAATTTCTAAGCTTACACTGTAGATAACATCTTTCAGTGATGTCTCATCAAGCAAATTAGATGTGACCAGTGAAACACTGTAAGTTAGCTGGAATTGATGAAAATATTAATGCACTTGCTTTACTGAGCCCCCACTGTCTAAAGTATTAACTCCTTTAGAGACCAATTGCTACCCAAAGCTCTTACCCATGGACAACAGAATTCAACAAAATCTGGGGGGATTTACAGTTAAGAAAGAATAGAATTCTGCATTAATCAAGTGCTCTAATTAAAATCTGAAGTGGTAGAATGTGTCTTTTGCTTATTAAACAACAGTGTTTCAGGAAAAGAAAAGAATCCCAGCACAGACATGAGCCAGCTTTAGAAAGAGTGGAAACTTAATGGGCAGCTGCTTTTGGACATCCCATAATTCTGACAGAAAAGGCATATAAACCTACAGGAGTCAAATGACAAAGTCTGATTTGAAGGCAGTTTACAGGTGGAAACAAGCTTTGCTTCAGAATTAAACCCTCACTATTGATGTCACCAGACTTTAAATACGTTTTAATGAAAGGGCGTTCAAAGATTCAAAGATTATTCTGAGTTGGAAGGGACCCACAAGGATCATCGAGTCCAACTCTTAAACCATACCACTGCCTCCCTAAACACTGCAACACAGAACAGAGAATCATAGAGTGGTTTAGGCTGGAAGAGACCTTAAATATCATCTAGTTCCCATCTCCCTTCCATGGACAGGGAATCCTCCATTAGATCAGGTTATTCCAAGTCCAATCCAACCTGACCTTAAACACATATTATGGGGCATCCATAACCTCTAGAGCATCACCACCCTCTGAATAAAGAATTTCTATCTGCTATCTAATCGAAATATCAGAGATTCAAGCTCAATTCACAGATTATTCTGAGTTGGAAGGGACCCACAAGGATCATCGAGTCCAACCCTTAAACAGCCCCACTGCCTCCCTGGTGGAAATCAAACCCCTGATCTGCCATATGAGAGGCAGGAACACTCACCACTGCACTAAAGTGGATTTGTTAATTCCAAATGTAAAATGTTTATCTCACTCAATTTACAGAATGTAGTGTTTAAAGCTACATTCTCACATATATTTTTAGCAAACCCACCTGTCCTGGTGAGGCAGATGGGAATAGCAAGTGACTGACACTAAGAAAAATCAGGTAAGAACTTACTTAGGAACCTAAACCTTGTGATGTAATTTGTACATCTAATTTGATGTGCCTGCCTTTATGTACCCTGGCTTTCATTAACTTGGAAGTCAGAGTTTCCACTGATAAATCACAGATATATCACTGCTGCTCAAACAATTTGGGATGGCTTAATGGAGTAACAAGATGCACCTTTGCATCTTGCTGTGCTTTTCTTGGGACATGCCTATTGTGCCTCCAGCATGTAAAGACATGAGAACATTAACATTTACCTGCAGAATAGGATAAACCATATTTATATTAGCAAGGTATTTGAAAGAATAACTTGACAAATAAATTGTTTGCAATTAATTAATTTTTAATTTCAATGAATCCAAACTAAACAAGTCATAGAGAAGCCCATGCTTCAGTCTGACCGGAACAAAAATAAAAGGGATAATGACTAACCCACAGCCTGTTTTTATAGACATGAAATACTTTAATACTGATAATGGGATTTCTTAAAAAAAAAAAAAGAAAGGCAATCCAAATTGCATCTCACCTCCAGGTAAAGTTAAAGAAGTTCTATGCATAAAGTAAATTAAGTTCTAGTGCTTCAAAGAGGCACAGAAAGAGCAGTTTGATTTTTGCTTTGCTTTGCTATTCAGATTATCTCCCAGGGACTATTTCTCCCACGGATCAAAGGGTGACTGTTTGCTGGGAGCACTGACATGGAAAAATGTCTCGGGAAATATTTGCACCATAGAGGAGCCACGTGCAGGCTCTGTGCTGTTGACTCAGAGCAGAGACACACTCAACACCATCTACATCCTCAACCACATAAACCAGCAGAACTTTCCATGGTGCTTCGTCAGGATGCTCCAAAAGGGTAGAAAAACCTTTGGTTAGTTTCACTGGGGAGAATTTAGGCTGAGAATAACAACAGGATGGGTTTGCACAGACGTTAAAATCAGACCACAACGCTGGAGGTGTTGGTCAGAAACCCACAGGTACTCAAAGTAAAGACTCCCATCACCATAATTGTACAGTCACAATCTGATTTAATTTCCTTCTGCAAGCACTAAAAAGGAGCCCATGTACACTGTATGTACACCCCTGAGCAGCAGCACTAATTGTTTATGTTACAGCCAGCCCTGATTACAAGCACACCACAATCTCTTCCCTGCAAAACTCCATCTGAGGGAGGCTTTAGCGCAGAGCAGCGCCATTCCTTTGGACAGAAGGAATTGGCAGTGCCCCAGAACTAGTCAAGCACAGAGCAAACAAGCAGCCTGCAATTTGCTGATGCAGTGATGAAGGCCACTAGAAAGATCCTTACAGATTAGCGGGCAGTCAGGGAGAGCTTTTCTGGGGTGCTAAATGCTCCTCCACTGGCCAACGGGGAATGTGCTCAGTTGTCCTAATAAGAAAAAAAAAATAACAAACATGGTGGTTCCTGCTTGCTCCCTTGCTAAAGCAAGCTTTTAAACCAACACTGAAGAAACGTGTTGTATACGATGCTAAAACACAGGATGACATTTTAAAAGGCCTCGATCCCAACTAGCAAACACCATTGGTTGTGTTAAGTGCAGAGCAGACACTCAGCCACTCACCTGAATGCAGATTAATAGCACAAACAGCTGCTGAAAAATAGGAAAACAAAGGGCAGAGACAGTGAAGAGAGAAAAGAATGATTTGTGATGCCTTTGCTTTATTTATAAGGCTGGATTAGCCATGAAACGGACTTGTTTGCCTGTCAGTGATCATGCAAAATTCACTCCCACTCCTGCATTTGAACTTGAGAACTTTCTTTATTTCCCTGAATGTATATTTTCAGAGATAATTTTGCAGAAAATCATGGGCTATCTGCGTTTGAAGAAAACTATTCAAATGGTAAATAAGAAAGTAACTCTGTTGTCTGGTACCAAGTAAATAAGGTCAAAGAAACTGCAACATCAGGTTTTAAACTTCCAGTAACCAGGTTTGTGATGCTGATATTTACATTATTTGCCTCAGCATTAGTCAGATTCATTTTCATTTGTCTCCTCAAAAACGAAAAATCAAATCCCAACTCAGAGAAGCTAAACTTTCATTGCTATTCCCTCTGACCTCAAGAAGTCAAACAAGTTTATACATGGGATTTGTGTGAGTTCAACATAAACAGATTTCAAAGCACAAAACGTCGGAAAGGCAAAAACTGAGAGGCATTTATGGCCTGACCTGTACAAACATGTCAAGAAATCGCACTTTGTCTGCAGTTACCCTGAACAAATCACAGAAAAAGTTTTCCAAGATCAGTATTTAGTGGAGAACCAGAAAACTGTGTTTCAAAATGGTTTTATTTTTACCAAATCAAATACTTGTTTCTGTAAACCAAGTTTTAAAAAGCTTTACACCAAAAAAAAAAAAAGAGGATAAAATGAAGTTATAAGTAAATTTAATGAAAACATCACTTCCATTTTCAAATTGAATAAAAAACGTTAATTTATCCCATAAACCCGAAATATATTTCCACAACAAAAAAAGAGGAAACTTCTACCTCTTCTTTTTCAGAGTTCTCCAAAGTTTGAAAAAAATCCCGTTTTTCAAAACATATATTCAATCTTGATATATTCCTCTGGGAAAACACAACGCAAAGATACCGAATTTATTCCCTGAAATTTCCACATCATAGAACCTGACGATATACAAACTATGCAATGTATGTCCAGCCTTCCCAAAGCATCAAATCTCCAAAGCTCCAGGGCACGGCCAGGAGATGCTCAGCAATTTGGGAGCACTCAAAGCCTCTTGGATTTCCTGTGAAAGGGCAGATCACTGCCCAGCACACACAGAGCTGCTCCACTCATTCACCTTGGTCACTGCTAAAAGAACCATTTTCTCTGTGTCTGAGCCACTATCAGGGGCTGCCATATGTCAGATAATTATTCAGAGAGAAATAAATCTGGCCTGCCCACGGAAAAAGGGAAGCACGGAATAATTTGTAAAAACATGATTACATGGCATGACCCGAAAGCACAACAAACAGTTGTTAGCATCATCCGATCACTATTTGCATGGCTGCATAATTTGTATCTCATACAAAAGGTCTGTTCCTGACGTTAATTTTTGGTTATGCAAAGATTTATACAAAGCAAAGACAAAGCCAACACAAAGGTTGCCCAGAGAAGCTGTGGCTGCCCCATCCCTGGAAGTGCCCAAGGGGAGGTTGGAGAAGCCTGGGATAGTGGAAGGGGATGGGACAAGGCAACCTTTAAAGTTCCTCCCAACCCAAACCATTCCATGTTGCTTTGATAAATTATCTTTACTCAAAACCACTGAGGGTGTTACAAAGCTAAGAGAGACTAAGATACATTCCAGGTCACCTCATGCTATCCCACATCAGCTACTGCTACAGAGGCCACTTTCCCCAGTAAATCCCCTAAGTTGCTGAATTCAATGAAGCTTAGCAGATGGTTCAAGAATAACATTAGTTTCATGTGAAAAATGAACCTTTGATAAATATTGTTAATATCTGGCATAGGGTTGATATATATTCTCATTAACTTGAGTCAGACAGATTGGCAATAAAATCTTCATTGCTGAAGTAAGAAAAATGCAAAAGTGTCTTCATTTTTTTCCTGACATTAAAAACTTGAGGAAAACAAGAGAAAGCAAATCTGCAAGATAAAGGTTAAAGCCAATCTTGCAGAAGTAAAGATAATTTTAGGTCCTGAATTGCAGAAATATCTGATTAGGCATTATTGTTTCCTATAGTCCGGAGAACAATAGAACTGTGATCACTGTAAATAAATATTTTGCTTTGTGTGTTGGTTAAAAGCTGGAAATCAACTGCCAGGCTTACTTTTCCCCTCTGAATTGTGAAATGTTGTGTATGGGTTCAAAGCTCCTCACAATCAAAGGCAGAAACACAGAGCTGGCTGCCAAGTGCCTGTGCCTGTTACTAAGCAAATATTTTATGACAAAACAGAAAATAATCAAGGCGGTTGTAGGGAAGAAGGAAACATGTTTAATAACATGGTAAAAGGATGGAATATAAAACCCATCAGAAAAGTCACACGCCTACATAGATTTTGAGTCTCCCAATGGAAGTCTCTACAAGATTCTCTGGCATTAAGCAAAAGCCAGTCACATTTGGGTTCTCTGTGCGGAGCATCACTGAAGCTGGTGGCATAAACAGGCACAGTCTCAGGGTGCTGAGATGTCTGACCCACGACTCAGCTTGGCTCTATGTGATTATTGATACTAAAAACAAGTTTTGTCAGACAAAATGTAGCAAACAATTCCCATTTCCACGGGAAATTCTTAATATTTCACTATTCCCCCCAAGTGCTGAGCAGTGACAGCTCTTCTCACAGAGAAGGTGATGTGCCATTTTTACTTTCCCAACCTCCACTTGAAATAAAGGATGAAAGAACTTAGCAGGAATGTTTTGACATTAAATTTAGGAGAAAAACTGTAGCATATAACAAAGCATATTTTGAACGAAAGCAAAATAGGGATTTTTTTGAGGTGCAAAAATAAATGAGCAAACAACTAAAAATCATGTGATTTCAAAGACTAACTCAGCAGATCAACCATAGAGAAGATTTTAAAGCACTCAGTTTCCAAACCCTACTTTAACAATAGTGCAAGAGCATCCATCCAGGAGAGGGACAGAATTTTAAAAAACAAAATAAAACAAAAAATCCACAACAGAAATATTAACCAATCTAAGTTTTTCCTTTGAATTTTTAAACAAAAATCATGAGAAGGATATAATCTTATTCAAGAATAGGTTTTATTATCTATGCAATGCTTGTTTGTAAGCTGCTAGGTAAGTTAAATTTCATTTAACTATAATATTAAAACTAAATTTTCTCAGGAGCTAAATGTTTAGATTACTTAAAAATTATCTGGGATTATGAGAAGAGTACAAAATTCCAAATGAGAATTTACTGAAAGGAAGAGGAAAAATATTTCCAGTATTTCTCAGGTAGGGACACCAAAGTGAAACATTATTTGGGAGTTGAAAAGAACTTAGTTAATTATGTTGAGAGTAAGAAATAACTTTTTGTTGTTGTTTAAATGCTGAGATTTTAATAAATACACAGTTACATAAGGCTGCTATTGTTTGCTTTCTCCTTATTTCAATTTTTGAAGGAAATTTCCATGCCGTAAGCAAACCTTTAATGGACACGTTAATACAAATTATACAGATGGGGCAGCTCTAGGATTTATTAGGAACTCCAACTGTTAAATTTCCTTTGAAGTCTTCAGACTCAGCACATCCACTCTATAAACCCAGAGGTGAAGTGATAAATTTTGTAAATTGAAAACAGAGACACACTAAGCTCCCAGCTATTTAAATAGTTGCTCAAGGGATTTAGGGGAGAAATTGATTAGCTTATGAAAGAAAGTTATGGGCACTGGGGACAACCACGCTCTGCTCATGGGCTCCTCGCCTGCTGCAGCTCAAACGCACCTTGTGTGACTGTCACAGCCAGGCACTGAAACAGCAGAGATGGCCAGAACCATCCTCCTTCCTAAAACTCAACCATTTCCTTCCAAAACACGCCGTATTTGCCTTCAATTGCTATTATAGCTTTAACTCTACTATTGTTTTTATTTCTCCTTGAGGTTCAGAATCAGATGCTTTGTTGATTGTAAATAGCAAACATGAAAGAATAATTATTAATGTAATTACCTAACTTATCACGAATGTCAAAAAACAACAACTCTTCAATAAAACCTACTTTACAAGATTAAAGCTTCCCAAGAGACCCAGAGACACTTACATGTTTTGATCTGGAAAGGAATGTAAAATCACACTAGTGACAGAAAATCACACCGTATATGAACAACTCACTGCTGCTGACGAGAAGGCATCGAAAGGAAGCAAAATTCCAGAATGATAGAGAAGAAGGCAGACAAAGCCCTCCTCATCACAGGCAACTCTTAGAATCTTGGACAAAACACTGTGAAGGCACCTGTCTGTGCAAAATTGACTTTACTGCTGTAACCTGTGCTCCACAGACACAACGATTTTCTTTGTGGTTTGCAGGGACTCAGAGTTGGTGCATGTCTTCTCTTTTTATGAAAAGACCCAATCCTTCAAAATGTGGGAAAAATTGGGAAAAATATTGGTTTAAGTATGAAGAATTAAACCTGAGTGCATAAGGTGGAAGGAAAGAACTAGGAGGAAAACTGATCCTGAAAAGTAAAGAACCAAAAAGTTACCACAGGTAAAATGACGGGCAAGCAACGACATGGAGGCACTGCAGGAAAGTAGAAGAAATAGGAGAAAATTAAGGAAAAGGAACTGGTGAAGAAAAATTAGAGTAACATAAACCAATTACTTATGTTTATTTTTCCTAGAAGCTTAGCTGCCAACATTGGCCTCACTTGCTTTATGCTATCAGACTCCAGAAGACATGTAATTAAATCCCCTGCTTGATCAAATAAGCCAAACTTCCTTATTTTCAAAAGGTTATTGCTTTGCCAACATACCTAATATTAACAAAGACATCGGCTGATTGAAGTGTGTGGCCAGGTCATTATTTCTAAAATTATAGGATTAAAAAAATTACATTGAAAGTATAAAAAACATTTATAAGCAATTAATTTCATATTTCACATTAAACATTTTATTAAATGAAACTGCATGAATATGCAATGCAATATAATTTGCCATCACTTCTGAAATTCCTTAATAGGTAATTTCTGTGAAAGAGTTATTTCAATCATTACTTATTAAATAATATTCACCAATTATTGCCAGATATAATGTGAAAGTATTAGCTTTTAAAAAAGTGTGTCTTTCTTTGAAGGATATTCCTTATGTAGAAGGGCACAGTGAGAAAAAGACATGTAGCTCATTAAAAACCACTGCATGTGCACACACAAAGAAATACACTCATTTGCTAAAATGATTTTAGTTTTTGATAATATCAAAACTTCCTAAAGCATATTAATTTGCAGGTGGTTCAGTTTTGCCCAGTCTTTGCCAAGCCCCCATGTATACAAGCTATTCAGATTCACATTTATACGTATAACTTCAAGCTGGGCTGCAATTAAATCCTTTTTATTTTCAGGTAGGCAAAAGTAATAGTTCAGAACCATAACTCCACGGAGTAAAAGCTATTACCATCATTGAACTGTCATGAGTGCCAACGATAATTTTTTCCCCCATTTTTATACAGCTAGTAAAGTTCAGAAGGAAGACTAGAATCTTATTTTATCATTAAAGTATTTTTAAATAAATAATTTAAGTAAATATATACATGCTAGAAGTAGACTCCTAAAAGGAGAGAGGTAGAACAAAAGGCTGTACAGAAATGAAGTTGCTCCTTATACAGAGCTCAAAGGAATTATGATCTCAAACCTGCTGTAGGTGATACGCTTTTATTTACCCTCCCTTCCTTTGTGGCTTCTAACACTGTGACACTGCTCCTCCTAATCACTTTGGTCAATGATTTTCTTGGCTCATCTCTCTGTACACTTAGCCAGGAAGGAAAAAGGACTCGCAAAATCTGCCCTGAGCAAAAACCACGAGATACTTTTATGTAGTAACACAAGTGTGAGCTCACTGAGTCCTTCGTGACTGTAGACACCTGGTACAAGGAACACTTTATCAGGAATGCAGAGAGGATGAACTTGGAGGAAAAAAGTGCAGAGTGTGTGAAGAATTATGGTGTAATGGTAGAAGAATCCCATCCAAAAATGACTTAGGATTCTGTTATCACAAGGTTTAAGTAGTGTAAACCTTGAGGTGTAAGATAAAGTATAGATGTTTTGCTCCAACATGAATCTCCATCTGGGCTGTTCACTGACATTAAACAGACATTTCTATTTTACAGGAGACTATGACTGCCTGATAAGAGAGACATGACCTTTCCTTTTCCTCTCTCTTTCCCTCAACAAAAATGGTCTACTTCAAAATGTCATGGAAGTGTAAGAACTTAATCTCAGATCTGTCACAGGACCAATAGATTCATTGCTAATGCAGTATCTTTTCTTTTTTTTCCCCCATTCTTAATATGTGGCAAGTACCAACTCAGCCTTTGCTTTCCTATCCAATGACCAAAATAGATTCAACTATCCATGACAATCCCTCATATGCATACGATAAACTATTTTCTTTAAACAAGTATGTGAGATCCTGTTGTGGACGAGATGATTTAATCCATAAGGTACCAATTTTTTTTTTTTTCCTTAGAACACATCAAAAAGTAGCACAGGCTTCTCAAGGGTGACCCTGAAAGCCTTGAAGATTTAGCAGCATGGTACAGACTAATACTGGCACTGAATAGTCCAGAAACCAGGGAATTTTGGGAAGGCAGGGATTTGCTGCTCACCTGGAACAGTGGTGTGTGGGGTGGTCAGCACAGACTAGGAGAGAGGATAAAAAATTAAAATATAGTGTGTTCAATCTCACTCTGCAGTTCTGGATATGAGTTTGTTTCTTCCATATCCTATTTTATAGTGAAATGTATTCCCTCTACTTTAATTCTGCAAGCAGATGTGGCTGGAAGATATTAAGTGCAGTTGTCCCCTTACCATCTCTCAATGACACCCAGTGTTTGGCTGAGTTCTTATTCACAGAGCAAAGTTTAATGAATTACACTTGAATTCTCCGTGTGAATGGTCCGGAAAGACACATCTACTTTTTCTCATGATTTTTAAATATCTTTTTTCTTAGAATAGAGATAATTTAAATTCATTTTACAAAGAAAGTGAACATATAAAGGGTGTAAAAAGAACAGATAATTAATTTGATTTTCCAGTCAGCTTTTCTTTTTGCAAATGATACTATTAAGGAAGGCAGAATTCTTTACTTCCATTACCCAGTAATCCTTGATTAAAATATAGCTATAATACATGTCTTTTAATTGACTCTGGATGATGTAGAAATGTGGCATTATTACAGATATTACCTGCTCAAAAGAGATCTATGGATTATCTAAAATGTTAAGGGCATAAGTTTCAGTGAAGACTCAATCTTACAATGAGCTTGATGTCCTCCGCTTCAACCCAGGTGGCCTTGGCTTCCATTGACTTTAAAAAAGGTTGTGAGAATGCAGTACTTTGTAAAATTGCATCTCAAATGCGTGTAATCCAAGGTAGATTTGTGAGGTAGGATGGAGTTCAAGGACACAACTTTTATTTGATGTCATTACAGCAACTGTGTAACACCATTTTACTCACTTCCTTGCAAAATCATCTGCTTAGCTCCTAAATGCCAGTATGACCATAGAGTCAGAAAAAGGTATAAAGAATTGTATATATTTTGTGACAATTTAAAATGACTGGAAATTCGATTGGAATTTCTTTTTAGGAAAATTCTTCAAACCTCAGCCTTGGAATCAAACCTTTTAAGAATCACTCTGACTTACAAGAGCATGTAGCGACAGGATGAGGGGGAATGGCTTCAAACTGAGAGAGAGTAGGTTTAGATAGGATTTTAACAAAAAATTCTGCCCGGTGAAGGAGGTTAGGCCCTGGCACAGGTTGCCCAGAGCAGCTGGGGCTGCCCCATCCCTGGAAGTGCCCAAGGCCAGGTTGGACAGGGCTTAGAGAAGCCTGGGATACTGGGAGTGGAACAAGATGATCCTTAAAGTCCCTTCCAACCAGAACCATTCTGTGATCTATGATTCTGGTGGGAACAAAACACAAGGATAATCAAAAATCCGTTAAAGGACGGGTTTTGTGCCTCAGTCTAGGACATAATCCAGAAGGGACCATGCACTGATGGCAGAGCACGCGACAGCAAATTGCAAATTAACAACTTGTATGTCGCAGGCTGTGAATTATTTGCACAGTTGTATTTCTGAAGCCTCCTGACACAACAGTGCCTGGGCTGCAGCGTGGGTGAAGTTTCAGACATGCAGCACTGCAATGTAGCTGCACAGTATGTGGGAAAGTACATGGGGAAACATTACGAGGCAGTAAAACATTATTATGCAGTGCAAAGCATTCAACTTTCAAAAAAAGGCCTGGCTTTATTTATGTGCTATCCTGCAAATTCAATTACGGGATTGAAAATTAGCTACAGGTTTTCTGCTTAAAAGTGCTTGTACTCATTTTAGTGTAGACTTCTTTCTGTCCCTCTGTCTAAATAATTCCATTAAACACACGAAGACACTGACAATCTTCTGCAGCTGCAAATTCTACTCCTAATGTGGGCTGGTCAGAATAATACAGCACGTAACTCATCCTCTCTGAAACATCGGTATTTCATTTACCATTAACTTTATGAAAAAATTGCCAAGGCAAGAAGAGGCAGCTCTATAGAAACATGCCTGAAAGGCTTTGGGAGGCAGAGTTGAGTTACAATTGCACCCTGCAAGAGGGAGGAGCATCTACTTTGCCTGGAAAGTGTCTAAAGAAACACCTACAGATATTATCACTGAGTAGTGTTGCACATTTCCATTTAAAAATTGAAAATCAACATTTGCAGATGGAAGGATGAACCTATTTTGTCTTCATCTTGGTATGCTTTGAAACCTTTAGGGATGTAGGACTGTTACAATTTCACCTCAACAGCAAGGTGAAAGGTTGTTTCACCTCAACAACCTCTTGCTTAAAATCAGCAAGAGGAATTTTACAATTGCATTACTTCAAAACTCCAAATTGGAAGAGAGAATAAGGCAAATATCAAGCTAGATAAAACATATATGAAAATTCACAGCTAAGAATCCTAATTGTTTGGGAAACCTTTGGTGTCACATTTTTATGAGCTCAGATAACAAGATCTGAAACTGCAGGCAGTTTCCTCAACCAGATTCACCTCCCTTCCCTGGTCTGATTGCCCTATACCACCCTGGAACAGATTTTGCTGCAAAGACTTATTAGACAAAGAATAAAAATAGAAAAAGATAAGCAGGCTAACGAAGCTATCATTGTATATATTATAAACTAAGCTTGTAATGGGATTATTCTTTGGAAAATTTGTTAAAGAAATGAAGTTTGTGGTGCAGGAAGCTTAGAGAAAAATTAACAAATCCACAGATGTTCACCTTAATGAACAACAGATTGAGAATATATTATTAAATTCAAAAGGGAAAGTTTGCATATGTTGTCAAAATTAGGTTTTGATCTCTACAAGCATTGTGCTCACGTGAATAATCAATTAATAATTGATTAAAGGTTTCCTCCAAATTTATCATGTTGGAACATTTTATTATTTATTTAATTACTCCGGAGAACTTAAGAGATCAATGAGTGAATAGAGTTCTCCTGCGTACCTTAAAATCCATGACAGGTATTGTCATATTGTTACAACCAAGCAATAGCCCAAGACTCCTTTTCCTGAGAGGTTTTCTCACCCTTCCATGTTTGAGCTAAGTAGCAGTTCCATTAGGAATCTGATCTTTCTCTCAACACGGTAGGAAGGATGTACCTGCTCTGCATTAGCCTTGTCGCTGTTGCAGGAATTACTTGCCTTGCAGAACAGAGGCAGGAAGGGAAGCGTGGCCAGATCCCAACCCTGGCTCAAAACCCAGACATCAATCCCTTGCTCCTGGGAAAAGGCCATCCAGGTCACCAGGCATTTAGAAATGTGAAAGTAGTGTCACACAGAACTGTAATGTATGGCATTCTAATGTACGGAATGAAAGCCAACTGCAAATCTGTTCCTCTAGAGTTGCTTTGCATTTAATCCTAATAAAACTTGAAATCCAGGGCTGGAACACAACCTCTACCAAACAAGGAAAGAATTTTATCATTTCCATGCTTCCCTGACACTGCAATCTGGACTTTGGGCCAGTCCTTTATGCAATGTCATAGTAAATTAACAGCACAAACATCATGGAGCTTAACGAGCTCCCTGTGGAGGGCAGGGAAGCACCTGCTGGATCCTGTCTGCTGACAAGGATCACTACCTTGGACAGTAGAAACTGCTGTAATTTCACTGGACTACAAAGCAAACCGCACGTTCAGAGCTATGAAACGTCACAAGAAAACTTCCATTGAAATATTCTTCCATTAGCTACTCCTGTTGACAGTCACAATAGAGACTATTCCTCATTTACTCCCAAGAGTTCTAGTCCTGAACTTTAGCAGGGATCACGGAGCAAATTGCAAAGGGAAGAGCAGAGGAGTCAGTTTGCTGCTCGGTCCCACTCACGTTCTGAGTAGCTGGTCACCCTCTGCAATATCGTAGTAGTTTAAATTTCCAGACAAACACCACCTGCAGCACTTCAGGACACTTAAGTCACTATTAGAGGCTTAAATCAAACTGGCAGCCAACTGAACTGGGACAATAAGGACACGACTCTTGATTGCCGCCTCCCCAACCTGGAGGGTGATGCTCTGCAGCCCCACTGCAGGATGAGCCAGGATCAGCCTCTCTGACACTGACACTTACAGGATGAAGTTTTTGTTTTCTTCACTTGGTTAGGTCTGTAGAGAGACATTTCAGGAGTGCCTGAATGCCCCTGCAGCCAAGGCACCCTCTGTGGGGCAGATAAACAGCTCCTCATAAACAAACACCCAACGGGTTTAGTCCAACTCCTGTTGGACTCAAGGTTTCTTAGCAGCCTTTCTTCTAGTGCTATCTAAGTTTTTAAATTTTTTGTTTTTAAACACACGGGAAATGAAATCAATTTCAAATACACACTTGCAAATACATGGAATATACAAATAATTTTATATCTTGAATAGGAACTGAATGTCTCTTCAATGCAGATGTAACCTGTCCTTACAGGAGTATTAACAGAGTGTAAATAGTGTTTTGGGATAAGTTACATCATCACTGTTACTTTAATATCTCTCAAAAGTTGTGAAGTAATGTTTGCAATTTATAGTAAGCTATAACATAAAGTGAATTTATGACACCATAAAATCAGCCAAAATCTCCACACAAAATCAACCCATCTTGCCAAGACTTACTTAAGTAGTGGAGCTTATTTTCCAAGAAATACAAGATGTAAAAATTCAAATGATAATGTAAGCCAAAACTAATTTTCAGGTTTACATTAGATGACCTGGGTTTTTTTTAATACCAATAATCTAACTTGGATCTATAGAAGCTCATCCAGAACTTTTCACAAAACCATTTGTCACGTAACATTTCATTTTGTAAAATTGCAGATAAGGGCATAATTTAACAAACCTTTCCTCTCCAAAATAATAATTTCAAACTCAAAAAAAAAAAAAAAAGAAGAAAAAAAAAGGAATCTGTCCTGTTCAGAACATTCTGAAACCTGGATACAAAAAGAAAATTAAATCCTCTACTTTGAGAGGCTGATAACAGAGCCTATAACGAAACACTATTTTCCACCTGGCTTTTGTAGACCCCAGAAAATACTTTCAGCAAATTCAGATGCGTATTATCTCAGGATGGAAAATACTCAGCTACTCCTGGAGATTCAGCCAAAACACTGGAAGATGAGCCCCTCTCAGCTGTCTGGGTTTGGAAATGGTCCTGAAGAGTTGCAACACATATGGAGACCGGTCACCAGAGACGTTTGCTTAATAGCTTCATTAATTCTGTTTGTTTATTGAAAGTCCTTAACCAAATTGAATATTAATGTTATTTTCTGCAAGACATCCCAACAAACCTAATCCTCAGATGTGTAGAGACTAATTAAAAAGTTGTGTGGATGAGAACTGGGTTACCCTTCACTTTGTCAGCAGACTTGCACACTGAAGCATAGATTTCCTGTACTTGCTTAGATTGAAAGTGATTTAATTAGGAAACGGAATGGAACTGCAATGGAACTGCAATTTATTGAAACAAAAGGTGCAATTGTAACTATGTAAAAGAGTAAATTTACAGATTACATACAGATAACGTTTTACCGTGAAAGTAAATGTTTTTTTGAAATACTGCTATAAAATCAGCAGTGAAATGCTGAAGACCTGCAGTAAAATTAAGTAAAAGAAAATTAGTGTTATAACAAGAAGAGCTCCTTTTCTACAGAATTGACTGTATTTGCCAGAGATACTGCTCTCATACAACTATTCCTATTATCTTTCCTCATTTTGAAATTACTTTGAGGCATAAGAATAAGGAGAATAAAGATGATGAGTATTGAACAGTTGAGTCCAGACAATAGGCACGGGGTGCCCTTTATCTCCTCTTGAGAGACCTCCTGAGATTATGTGATGCAGTACCTTTTTCTTTTTCTTTCTGAGAAATGGATGACTGAAGTCAGCAAATAATTTAGACAAAGCTCAGCTTTCACAAGCCTAGTCAGAAGAATATTTTTCTGATGTTTTATTTTTTTATAAGGATGGTTCTATTCATTAAATGTATTTAAATACAATAAAAAATAACAAACACCTGAAATGAGGGAGGTTTAGCCCACTTCCTCCCAAGAACCTCAAAAAAGCAAAGCTATTATATAAAATCAAATCAGACAATATTTCCTAGTTTAGAATATTAAGTCTTTTTTTAAACCGGAAAGATGGATGAATTATGACTGTTCATACCACCATTTATATAAATCAGTACTTATTTGCCACTCAGAGTATTACTGCTATACCAGAGATTAATGGAGAGACAGAGACACAAAAGTGCATTTCATACACTTTAAATCCAAGACTAGAAATACAATGTGCTTGCAAATACTGCTTCTCTTTCAAAAAATTACAACTGATATTCATATCCCCCAAGACACCAGAAAAAAATACCAAATAAACAAAAAAAATTACTTCATTTTTACATTTCACGGAGGTTTAACCTTGATGACTGACAATGGGGAAGAATATACATCACACAGGTTTAAATTTGTAGGGAAATAAATGCGACTTAAATACTTAGGAAGGAGTTCACATCTTTAACAGACTCTGACCTTCACGCTGTCCTATTGAGTCTCAGGTTTAATAACACAGGACTGAATCATTGCTGGAGCAGTGGCTTGTGTGGTGCTTAAGGAGGAATTCCCCTGCTACAGCAACTCAGAAATGAACCATTGCTCCAGCAAGATGGTAGTACATGGATGTAATTAAAGTTCCTACTAACTGGAAGAAAAATCAAGGTCTTCTTACATGATTAAGTATCTCCAGCCCCGATTTTTAAGACGAAGTGTCCAACTTGCCTAAACTACAAGGCAGGATTTTGTCTGTAAACTTGGAAGCATAAAGTTGCAAGGTGAACCAAGCAACATTTATTTTTAAATTTACAGCTTTGGACTCCACAACACACTTTCTGCCACATCTAATTTGAATGCAAAGTTGTCATTTTCGGGGATGCAATTTCCTTGTCTAACACTTGTCAATCCAACCAGGCTTCGATATTACCATTATTTTAATGCCTAAGAGTATCCACAGGCAGTAACCAATGTATTGCAACGCACTAAGGAGTGATCAAGACATCTCTAACCACACCCTGGAGAGATCTTTAAATGTCATCCATCCTTTTTTTCCAAAACAGACATTTGTTTCTCTCACACTTTAAAGACTGATACGTAGAGACTTTTATAAGAAATCAGACAATACAGTAAATTAAAGGACATATAAAACATGTTAAAAGCCTGATATAAATGCTCCTTTTTAAAATAGAAAAAGACCACCCAGTGAATTTTGTTCTCAATGAGATGTCATAAAAACAAGGGAAACTTAATCAGTTTATGACTCCACTTCTTGCCATACATACCTAAAGAAAGTTATTTATGCCGCTGGTAATTTCTCTTTTCCTTATTCTCCTAAATTGAATCAAATTGAAATGATGTGAAAGTGGTTTTGACTTCTCTGGATCAAAGATGTGATTAAAAATTAAAGCCAGAGTTCCATTTCTCACATTTCACATATATATGATATGTGACACACGCAAGTCTTTGTATCATTGTGTGTGCACACCTCAACATAAACTCCATGAAGTGTATTCCCAGCTTGGAAAATCTCTTAGATCCAAGCCCTAGACAGAGAAGCAGTCAGTTATTGAGGGACACAAGGCAGCCTTGCAGGTCTTTTCAGCCCCTGCCTGGCTGTACAGCAGTCCAGCGGGCAGTCAGCAGCCTGCAACATCACAGATGAGAAATGAGAAATTTTGAGGGCAATTGAGCACAATGAATTTTCACAGTGGATCAACACAAAGTCATTTAGAATGGGTATTTCTGAAGCACTGATACAATGAACACATTTACAGTGTTCAATGGCCCTAAAAAATCACCCTTTCACCTGTGGCATAGCTACTGCTGAGAGTGAATGCTTAGATGGGTTTTTTAATGTCTATTTTCATGCAGTGTGTATGGAGGTACATGTCCACACACATATACATGCCTTCAATGTACCAATTACATTTTTGGCACATTATGAAAAAAACCCCAACAGCAAAACCAAAAATCTGATCAGGCTTTAAAACCTCTCATGCTTTTTGGCACTTTCCAGTTGTGAAGTAAACTCCATGGTAATGGCAAACCTCGCATCAAGAATATGAAAACGTATAAAACTGGTGAGCTACAGAAATCTGGTTGTCTTACAGAGAATGAACAACATACTGCAATCCTATCCAGCTCTATTCTTACATATGAAATGATGAGTTGGGGAGTGGGTCACCATCTCCTCACTGTGCACATCTGTAACAAAGAAGCCCAACTCCAATATGAGGGAGTTACTACACAGTCTTTCAGCTTCCTACAGTTTTTCGACTGTAGTTTATAGGATGGCACACATACTCACCAATATCCTTATTTTTCTTTGGGATTTTTATGCTTAATCTAGGTTATTAAACAGCAAAGATCAGAGCTTTACTTTTCACTGTTCAGCTACTTCAGCAGCCCTAGTAACTCGTTTGTCAGCGCTGGGTACTTTAAAGCAAATCTGTCTTTGCATCAAAGCCTTGCCTTGGTCCAGAGCTAGTTATTATATCTGCAGGCACGGCAGCTAACAACAGGCAACACCATTCCAATTTATTCTGCACCGTCTCCATGCTTCCCTTCTCAGGGATTAAGTACCTTAAAGCAACCATCTTGTTTCTATTTCTGTGACCAATGCCAGTTATTTCTGAAATAACAATACATGCTTCAGTAATGACAAGTCATTTCCCCTTCCTCTGACTGAGGAATGGATTTGCCACCTACTTCTGTTAGTGCTTTCAAGACCAGTCAAATTAACCTGTTGCCTGTCTAACGGCCCGTCTCAGTGCTCGGTGCCCTCAGCACAGCCTGTCAAAGCAGTGCAGTACAGCAGAAATGGGAGACTCCAAGCCACCATTTAGAGACTAAATAGAATTTTGGCACATCTCTTTTGCCGTTTGGAGGAAAGAACTTAATACTTTTTTTCGTGCCCTGGGGCTGCACACAAACCATAGGAGTTTCCTTTCACAAGTAAAGCATTGAAGAAGACATTGTAGTGTCAATAAAGATAGACTAGGTTTATTCTTCATTACTAAACCATAAGATTGTAGATGATCATCACATGATCATTTTAAGAACAAGTGGATCCTCCTTCCCTTACAATTCTTTCCCTTTTGACTTCTCCAGCTTTCAGGAGGCTGCTGATATGTCAGGTAGTAATGACATGATTGTGTGACACCAAAAGATAACATCTGCTAACAAGAAAAGACACTTTCCAAATTAGGGATCCAGAGAAAGGATATTTAACTTTAACAAGCTGACAATGCCACTTCTCATTTTATGATATACATCGTGAGGTTTACAACCCAAAATTGAAGGTATTAACAAAAAATCCTGTTTGTGTCTGACATCTTTTGAGAAAGTATTGTGATTCCAGTGGTATGACAGTGACAGAAAATAATACTTCAGTGGCAACTAATTCTCTGCAGTTATTTTCAGGAGTGCTGGTATCTAACCCTTTCCTATTACAGAGGTTTTCTTCCACTTAGTAGAACCAAGAACAAAGCAGTAAGTAACCCTCCTAAATCTTGTTTCAATTCCTGAGGCTGCTGCAGGAGCTGCCAAAGGTGGTTCACTGAGGTACCTCCTTATCTGCACGAGCCAGTTTATAAAGTCCCTAAAGGCTCTCGAGGCCCAAAGCATCTTTAGGATATTGACAGGTATTCACTCTCTGCGCCCCTGTCCATTTAATAACCTGATGCAAATCCTCAGTGCCCCCATGGAAACTAATCTTTGTAAGTCCCAGCAACAGGCAAACAGGCTGTGAGAAACAAGCCCAGCCAGGACTGCGAAAGCAGAACTCCATCTGCAGAGCTGTCAGCTTTTTGACTTTGGGGTTTGGCAGTTCCAATGCAATAGGGACGACAGTTGAGGAAATACAAAGTGCATAGATTAAGAAGCAATCATTGGTAGCAAATGCAGCATTCATTTCCACTGCCACCCCATTCTTGGAAGAATAATCTATTTCTTGAGCTTCCCTTATAGAGTTTCAAGATCTGAACAGCCTTCATGTAGGGTTTTCTGTTGTTTTTGGGTTTATTTTTCTCCTCTCTTCTTACATACTGCTTTCTTCCACACTGGCACATAACTTGTTTTGCAATCACCCTTTTTTTTTCTTAATTACTTTTGTAGATAACAAATATCTTTTTGACAGGGTTGATGGGATTAATTAATATTATAGAGGATGAAAATAATTTTGATTGAAAGCAACCTCTGGAGCTCACCTAGTTCAACCTCCTCCTCCAAGGACATCCACCTAGAAGATGTCCTGAGCCATGTCTAGTTGAGTTCTAAATACCTACAAGGATGGAGTCTCATTTCCTGCATTCCTGTTAATGCAGCATGGGATGTGTGTGTGGATTACTATATGTGCAGCATTTTGCATTTGAAAATCTCTTTCCCATCTAAACAATCCTCCAAGTTAAGGGAAAAAAACAAACAAACAAACAAAAGATATTTAGGTCCCACAGTTCAGGCTTTGGAAATCTCTGTTCTGAAGGTTATTACGTCAGTGTCCTCCCAGGAAGGGCTGACAGAAGGAGAAATATCAGAATATGACAGAATATACTGTAAAATGCTATTCACAGCTCACTCCAATCAGCAACCAAGGACACAACCTCAATAAATTCTTAATAAGGTTACCTATCCTTAAACTACAGATGCTCACAGACCATTAATATCCAGCTTCCAGAATATTGCATCTGCTAGTGTATGAACTCTGTAGAGTCAAATAGAATTTCTTTTCTACAGTAAACAAAAACAGCAGAAGAAAGTATTTCAGGTACTGTCATAAAACCAGAAAAATACAGACTAGTTTAGCTGTCAACACTTCAGCGATCCAGACTGTGTTTATTTTAATATTTAATTATTTTCTATAACTATTAAAGAGATGCTTCTCTGAAACCGATATCATCACCTACTTTAAATTACTGCCCTGATTCTGAACCTACGAATTCACTCTGCTGCAGTTGCCCAGACAAAAAGACAGTAAGCTTTGTAAATCCTCTCCCCATACAATGAGAAACTGGGGCAAAATAGCAGATCCTCTATCATCCCTGACAGTGTAATGAATGTAATCAAGGGGCTTGAAGATATGGCTTGTGTTTCTCTGTAGAAACATCGTTTATTCCATAGTGACTCACCAAAGAGAATGGGGTAGAAAAGTGCCTTTGATTACCCTCAGGATGTTCTCTGTACTTCTTAACCAGAGCTCAAGAAACTCTTAAATGTTCACTATCCACTCAGTTTTTTGTTAGCTTGGCTGTGCTCCGAAGTTACTAAGTTTTGCAACTGAATTGCAAAAACTTGTATTATCATCAGATAATGAGTGTTTGAAAAGAATTGTTACAGTTTCTGTCTAGTTTATAAGGATTGTTTAGAAGCAAACACAAACATCCATTCCTTGGCTGCTCCAGTATTTATATCTGTCTATTACTTCTTCAGGTATTTCTGGTTTGATCTCCTTATTAGTGGCTTTCCTAATAAACTGCTTTAAAAAAAAGGCAGACTATAACTTATTAAACTTAAACCACATGAAGAAATTAAACTGAAAATATAGCACCACATTATATGTAATAGAGAAAACCTCCTTCAGTACAGCAAGGTTACCTTTCTTCTCAGCAAATCCGATCAAACTTCACATTGGTCATCTAAAACCAGCTGTCAGCGTGCTTTCTGTTGCTGACTTGACTTAAATCCCAAATTAAACCTACAAAAACTTTAGCTACAACCAAAGTGCAGCACAAAGTGTTGCAATGGACTGAGGTCCATGGAAGCAAGTCAATGCCAGGAGACATAACCACTGCAATATTGTAGTTAGCAGCTTTTCTGGTTATTGCTTCAGCAGCTCTTTGCTCTTTCAGAGAATAGAGCAGAAATAGTGCCCACCTGTCCTTCTCTCCAACTATTACAGCTTATGTTGCAGACAGGGGAAATGGGAAAGCTCAGTGAGGGAGCAACACACAAAAACCAAACCATTTTTTATACCACTATAAAACCATAAGAGTATAAAGACAGTGCAATGCCAGCTAAGTTGGTGTAGATGACAGGTATATGGATTGAAAATATGCTGGCAATTAGGAGCCTTGGCTAAAAAAATAGCAAACATGCACAACTTTCAAAATGATGCTACTACTGGCTACACATTTCAGCCAGCTCAAAGCTCTGGCATCAGTGCACAGCTGGCAAGGAAGGAGGCCTGTCCTGGAAAGAGATCCTGTGTGGTTTCTCTCTGGTCTAACGATCCCAGTTCTCTGCACAGAAAGGGAAAAACACATTTTGTTTCAAGAGGCTGATCTTGACCAAGAGGCCCAAAGGAGAGGATTAGGAACTCTTACAACAAAGGCAACACGGATGAACATTAGTCCTTCTCTGGTACCAAAGGAGCTTTCACGGGAAAGGTGCTCTTTACATGGATAAAGCTCTCAAGAATCACCTGCTGCCTGCTGCTGTTCCTGCCAGACTCGTCCTAAGGAGTGGGAGCCCTGGCAGAGTCCTGGGCAGGCACAGGCTCGAATCCTCCTACAGCTCTCTGGTCCCCTGCAGAACCCTGGAGGAGCTGCTGTTTTATGCTGTCCCTCCATCAGCACGTACAAGCTCTGATGTACAAAATTGAAAGATATTTTCAAGAACTCTTACATTTTCCCTTTTTTTTTTTGAAATAGGCAGGAAGGAGACTGAATGGGGTTTGGAGGCTTCCGAGGGCAGGAAGGCAGGTGATTCAGTCAGGCCACGGGGGCATGCTGTACATGGAGAGGTTGAAGTTCTATTTCCTCCTCCAATTTGTCAGACAGAATGTTATAAAGAGTTACAGGATCAAGAAATGTCAGACAAATACAGAAAAGCTTTGAAACCTTTTGTGATAAAGCAAAATTAACAAGTATAGTTACAACAGCTGCATGCACAACTGTGTTTCCAAGGCAACAACTCACAATTCTTCCAGCTATAAAAAATCCTGAGCACCACAGGGGAGTTGTGAAATTAGGGAGACTCCAGCTAAAATAGAATATAGAAAAACGGACTAAAGCAGGGAAGCAGCAGGAATGCTGAAATTATGAAACTCACACTGCTTTTAGCAGCTGCAGCCTGAGCACACCTTGGTGAGGGTTTGGTGGAGTCTTGGCCTCCAGGCCTGTCCCACCTCTTTCCCTTTGTCTTCCAGGTCCCAGACTGCCCAATCACTGGTGCCACTGGAAAACAACTATTAGCCTTAAATTGGCTGTGCAATTACTGTCACTCTTTTCTTGCAAGGTAATGGCAAAATCCTGCCCATTATCTGCTGGCCTAAGCAGTGTCTGGCCTATCAGCAAACCAGTGGATGGGGATAAACTCATCCTCAAAGAGCTCAGTGTTTTTCTTTTGATATTATAGTTCTGCACATGTGGCAATAAAATGTTAAACCTTAGGATTTAAAAAGCAACTTTTGTCTTGCATGAACTCACAAATGTATTAAGTTACTTGGAAACAACATGAAGCTTTGTAAGCAGCACGTCTTAGATACGTCTTAGATTGTATGTCATACGAGTGGATACGCACATGCACAAATGTATGGACACTTGGTAAGAATTGCTATTTGAAGAAGCCCACAGGCAAACATCTTTCCTCCAAAGCATCTGAATTTGCAGTGTGAGGACACACACACAGTGTGAGGTGATTATGGAGCACATTTTTTCTGTCTTAGTGGCATTTCCTATATAGGCGCTGATCAAAGAATAAGTGACAGACTGTGTATCCTGATCTTACTTCTTCCTGTCACCAAATGAGTATAAATAAGAGATGACTACAAACACCTCTGCAGACATACTTGGAGAATTTTTAGATCAAGATCATTGTTTGTTTTCTTTGTTATTCATGTGAGTTAAACCAGATTTTGATTGGGAGGGAACACTCTACAAAGACAGCTTTAGATTGACTAATGTGAGCTATGATCTCTCCCATAGCTTTTCTCTGTTCACATCCATTTTCATTTTAACAGTGATATCTGAGCCACAAGGACTGATTCACAACCTCAGGAATCCTGGCAGTGGCAGAACTCAAGCCAGTGCTTCTTGCCTGCCCAAGCACTCGAATTTTGATGCTTAAAATCCTTTAGGGGTGCAATCACCACTGTACACATTATACAGACTTATGCCAAAGCAAAAGGCAAGAAAGCAGGACAATATATATATATTCTCTGCAGAAAATTGCTAATTTTCATGAGCTAATGAAGTGACTAGTGGATTTCATTGCTTTGTGAAGTATTAATCACTCAATTCTATTAAAATATCTAAGATATTACATACTATATCATAACCCCTACATATTAAGTAATACATAAGCCTATGAAAAGAAATATGAATACAGACCTAATAGAATATGTGAGTTTTTCAGTCTTTAATGTACCATTTTCTTACACATTCATTAAAAACTGGACCAAGTTGTGGTTTGCAGGTTGAGTTTGTTGTCCAGCCCTCAGTGTGTCCTCATCCCCAAACACAATTGGGTCAGCACTGCTGCATTTCCATGCAGTCCAGAGCTCTAAAGAGAAACATCCTACAGGATGTTTCAGTAGCAGATGTCTCAGTAGCAGAGGTCTTGGACCCATTCTTCCCAGGGGATATTACCACTTCAGAAAATACAAATGGACTAAGAAGCAACACGTACCCCCATCGAAAGCAGATTTTGCTTTTTCTGCTGAAGGTGTTTTTAGCAGCTCAACACAAGGGGAAATATCAATAGGTTCTTGGAGAATCAAAGCAACCTGTATATAACAATGCTTTTGTCTTTGATGATATAGCCAATTGCTCTCTACTTTCTAAAATGCCTCTGTGTCTCCTATAGATTTTCCATACATTATTTTTCAGCCACTTCTAGTGGGCAATGTAAAGCTTTCTTAGAACTGCAGTCAATAAATGAAAATATAAAAGTCTTTATTTACACTACCAGACAGGGGCTCTAATGCAGTCCTTGTAGTGCAATACATCACAGGCCTATGGCTTTCCTTGGGGTTTATTCTCTCTCTGACACAACTACAAATGCAGCTAAATCAAACGAAACACCTGGAGACTTTCCAGTCGTATTTTCCTCTCCTAAATGAGTAGACAACTCTCTGCCTGTCATATACCCAGTTGTACAACAGTGAGTAACAGTTTCAAAGTATTAGGGAGAAAATTAAACAGTCAGACCAGCATAGCCCTCCATTTGTGTGACAACAATTTATGCTGACATTTATTCTTCTGCGTTGACAAAGAAGAAAGGAAAGAACGTATTTTTTAATTCCCTGTTTCCTTCAAACGGAAGAAACCCAACTTTTTCTAAATAAATAAAGTAACACTAACTACTTGCAAAAATTTTAGGATGAAACAGCCCTAAGCCTTTCCAGCAGCATCCGCACAGATTGAAGTAGATTAGATGCTAAATCACTTTCACAATTCAGATACTTGATATTTTATCTGTTTAATAGGTTCTCCATTTCTTCTCTCTTTACAACTGCAACAGCAATTACAAGTGCAATGAATATTGATATGATATAAAAACAACCCATTTTTTCCTCACACAGCTTTTAAAAATGTAACAGATATTTAGACACTCCTAGTGTGGTGAATAACATACTTCACCAGCATAAAGGATAAGATTGTGGACAAGAGGTGGCTAAAATATCAACCATAAGTCCTCAGCAATAAGGACTGACTCCTGGGTAACATGTACACTTAAAAAAGATATTACAGGAAGAAGAAGATTAAAAAAATTCTTCTTTCAGCATCTGAAAATAAACTATTCCATAGCTACTTAAATACCTGAACTCTATCGAGTAATTTAGAAATACAGGTATCAAACACATGTGATACCTTTTACAGACACAGGCACACTGCAATACCTTCAGCACACACCAGCTCTGAAGGCAGTTTTTATCCGAAGTTTCTAAAGATTACGAGCTTTTGCTTTTTCACATGGTACCCGAATTACATACATATTCGTGTGCAGCGTTTCCTAATTCCTGCTAATAATTGGCGTTCTGAGATACATTAGGGATTAAACTGATTGGAATATTTGATTTATGTATGTTGTTTCAGGGTAATTAATACAGTCTAGAAGGTACACGCTATAAAAATTTAAAAAAGAAGGGAATATTAAAAATAAGGAGAAATTCGTATGAATTTCATGAAATGCCACTTTGCATGTAAGAAAAATGGAGGATCTTCTCAACTCCAGCTCATGTCAACTGGTAACTTGACCTCTCCACTAGAATGTCAAAATTTGATCCATCTTTTCATATAGAATATTTACAACTTGCACAATTTTCCAGACCAATTTACAAGTGAAATACACCTTAAAATACAATCTAGCTTAATTCACCCTCTCATGGCTACTGATAAGTCACACACATTTATTTATTTACTATGACTGAAACCGAAATCAGAAAATAACAGCCTGAGCACTGGGTTGCTCTACCACTCCTCTGTTTTCCTCCACCTAATTTTTTTTCTCATGTTGAATACATATCTAGTCATATTCTAAACACGTGCTCGTGATTTTACAGAAACAATATTCATGTTATCAGAACACCACCAAAACAAGAAAAGAGGGAAGTATCCAATAAAAGAGACACACATTAAATTTGATACACTCATGTAGCAGTAAGAAACAAAAGAATGTGTTTTAATACACTAACCAACACTTATATGACAATCTGAGAAGTCTTCTAATGGAAACAGAAAAGCAAGGTGGGATTTTTCCTTGTTGTCTGGTTCTTGTTGAGAAAGTAGATGGCTTTGACCATAAAGAAATCATACAGGGTCATGCACACGGAATAAATGTTCTTTGTAAGGCTTTATTGTAAGATGCATTAATGAGAAGTTGTAGGGTTTTTAAAAATCAAAATCACAGCTCTAAAAGCAGATGAGCACATGGGTAATACCTGTGCAACTTAGCAGCCATTAACCTTACAACTGCATCATTTGTCAAACGTGGAGGAGGATCAATTCCTCTTCCAGAAGTAGCAAAATAATGATATCAGACTTGCAGCGTTAAAATAAACACAGTGAAGACAAAAATACTAGGGAAAAACAAATAAAAATTACCTCATTTATAGCTTATATACAACAGAATTTTTAGAAGGTGTCTCAAGTGACTGATAGCTTTGAGCACCAGGATCTCCCAACATATCTTCTATCCCTGTGACCATGGTCTGTCCTCTACACCATGACCTCCCAGGATTGCTTTCATACAATTATATCTCTTAGATAAAGATAATTCCAATGGCTGACATAAGCACAGATATAAATTTGCTGTAAGCCTTTGTCTACTTTTCTGAAATTTTGCCAGCGCTGCACCTCAAAGATTTTAATTTTCTTCTTGTCAGCAGAACATCTAATGATTCAAATTTTGGCTACTGTAAAAAAAAAAAATGTGATTTTTACCTCTATACCTTATACAATTCAAGTTTCCCAACTGTTTTACTTGAGAATTTTAAGAACTCCCTACAACTGATGCATTTAACTGACATGCAGCACAAACTAGTAAATAGCGTTAGAAGAGCTTAGGGTGAATCCTAAATAGTGCATCACATTTTGATTAATGAAATATAGGTCGCATCTCATTTTGATTAATGAAATATAGGTCGCATCTCATTTTGATTAATGAAATATAGGGTTTTGACACATTCAGAGTCCTTCATTCTTTGCAATATGTATTTTGTTGCTTCCAAATTGGTGGTTGTGGGAAGATGCTGTTTTATGGTTACATCTGAATTCTGTTCAAGGATTTGAGTGGTAAATGGGTTTCACTGCCCAAGTGGAACTTTCTCGTTTCATTTCTCCTTCCACACAAAGGAAATGCTGCAAACTGAACATATTCTTGTCTCATACACTCCCACAAGCCATTTGCTTGTTGTGATGACAGAAGTTATTTTTGTTATCTTAAATACTTATTTTTTTAGACACACTATCAAAATGTATACACATGGATGAAATAATAAGAAATACTGTTTCTAAGTAGTCACCAAAACAATCTCCAGTTGCTCCTGCTATTCCATGTGTCTTCCAATAATTTGATGGGTCAATATCCTGATACACAAATCCACTATTTGTCATGGCTAAAGACAATTTCTTCTCATCAAGCTCTAGCTTATAAATCTCGCCATCTTGTGAGACTTCTGGGTCAGCTTGTCTTGGATACTTCGACCAAAAGTGCAATTACTGTCACCCTGCTGCACTCCCTCCTGCCTGTGGGTGCTGGTGGTTAAATATTCCACACAGATTCCACTCTCTAAAGGTACTTTCTGTATTGAGAGTCCTTGCCACCCCAGGAATGAAGCCACTCAGAGCTTTATGCCACTTCATAAGGGTTCAGAAGTTTCCGAACTCCAGCTCAGCTCTGGCTGCCAGTCACATACAAATGCAGCTGCTGAATATGATTCTCTGCTGAATACGACTCAACAAGGCCCGTAAGATTTACAAGACAAATTGTTTCTGAATTTGGGGTAAAACTGCACTTCCATAATCCAAATGAGTTTTCCTGGATACCTGACAAAGTATGCATCAGTCAGAGTTGTAACATTCATCTCCTAATTGTTTTGTAGACAAGAATAAAACATGGGAAAAGTGCTTTGGGAAAAAAGTTCCTGGAAATAAACCAACAGCTTCAATGAAATTGTCATCCATCTTTGCATCTACAAGGATCAAAAAAAAGTAAAATTTCCTCCAGCCGCCTGAATGACTCTCATTGACATTTTCCCTCCATCCTCCACAATCCTCTGCAGCTCAAATCTACACATCTACACTCTGCTGGCTATTTTAGTTTCAGCAGTGCCTTGGTTCAAGGACTGCTCCACTGTTGAAGTCAAAGGCTGAGCTCAAAAGAAGTTTGTTCTTTTTAAGAGAGTTATGTCTATATCTCCTGGCTTTTTGGAAAACAAAACCGAAACCCAACAAAACCCTCTCACCTTATTAAGGTTCTGAATTACCTTCAGTCGTTGCTCGAAGGAGACAGTCTGTATCTTCTTTTAACCATTCCCATTGTAAAACAGAGGCAGCAGTATAATCCAGTTCCCAAACATTTCTCTATAATTTGCATCTTTCCACGCAGTTGAAAATATTCTGATTTCTGTTCTTTCAAGTACGTAATTTCAGATTTATATTCTTTAGAAGCAAAACAATTTCACATCAGCTCCAAAATTGCTTCCAATAATCTCACGTAGCACATATTTACCTTCCTTTAGCACTAACCCCATTCTTCCCACATTCAAATCGATTCTGTATTTTGAGCTACAACTTCTCCACCGCTGTTTCCTTTAAACTCTGTTATTGTCAGTAACATCTCTGTATAAATAAAATCCTGCCTTGTGCACTGAGATCTGGAAACTCACTGCTAATTGCTGCATTATTAATTGCTAAGTCAACTAGTGGCAACAGGGAATCCAACTGCTGCCTCTGGAGGGCCAAAAGGATTGTCAGAGAAGTCGGGGTTTTTTTGTCAGCTGCTCTGTTTTCTTTCTTTCTTTCAGGGAATGCAGTCTATGTTGTTTTCCTGAAAACATGCAAGCAGCAATAGTCAGAATACAAAGACACCCTGTGGAATGGACTCAGTGCACTCTGAGAGAAGAATACTCTAATTAGATTATGTCACCAGACTTGCTTAGTAATGACTATTGAAGGCACAGAAGAAGAATGCTACAAGTATAATTATAGTACCTGACAGATCAACAAATTAAGTACTAGATACCTACAAATTCACCGAGCTTTTCTTTCGCTGTCTTTCTACTGATGCAATATTTAAAATGCTTCCCACAGATTCATGCATGTGCAGCATGACAATTGATTGGCACAAGGTGATTTGTTTTCCTGAGTGATGCTGGTATGATCCTCACTCACAGTCTCTTATTGATCCTCGAAACAAATATCCTCCTGTACTGGTTTCATTAGACAGGCTCTGTCTTGTTAATTACCGCTCACTCAAATCTTACGGTGTTTCATTAAAGTGAACAAATTGAAAGAATTAAATAAACAATCCATGTCAGCTGCCACTGTGCCATTCTCATTCCTGGTCCTTAATTCCCCAGAATGCCAATAAGGAAAGGTTTCCCCCACCACTCCCCCCCTTTCTTTTTTTTTTAGTATTT
>WEKX01007474.1:79528-166700 GCA_013390025.1 Pitta sordida
TTTTTTTTTAGTATTTCTGACATCAAGTCACAACAAAGTGGTGCAATGCACCATAAGAATTGACTAAATCAAGTTGGAAAATAGTCTGAAAGACTTGGCTGACTACATCCCAAATCCTTTTGGACTTTAGGGAGAGTTCTTCTACCTCACTGCTGATACATACAGTTTCATCAGCTTCTCTGCAACAGATCAAAAGGAGTTGTTTTCCTCTATTCACGAGAGAGAGTGAAGAACTAAGCAGCAGAAATAATTTGTATGGAGATTTCAAAAATGAGTCACATTAAATTGCTTTGATAAAACATTTGAAAATTGGTTTTGCGGGGAAATAAAATTAGTTTTGTTCCTTTACAAAGAAAATAAGCATTTTTTAAAATCTAGAAATAAAAATTACAAAAAAAAAAAAAGGAGAAGGAGAATATTTATCTATTCTCTACACTATATATAATTGATTTTGGAAGACTGTAGGAGACCAGACACTGGAATTAGGAACATTCCCTACAGTCAGTAATACATAATAAAAACTCAAGATTCAAGATGATTAGGAATAGTCAGGGCACTTTTTTATTAATGAATCCTTTACGCTATATGTTCTCAGACTCTTGGAAATGTCTCCATCTCCCTAAGCATATTTAGTAGCTTTATCAGTATTAAGGTAATGATTCCCACACCTCTTTCCACTGTTCCAGCCACTAACAGATTTCCTTACGACCTGCACTGAGCCACTGGAAAAACGGGAAGCAAAAGAATTCAGAGGAAGCCGTTATTTTTCACAATTTTTCCAAAGCCAGAAACATCTGAAAATAATTCAGCTGCTACTTAAGTACCTTTTCTCCTGTTATTTTCCCTTCTTTACTATTTTGCCTTCCCCAGGACATAAACTTTGCTGAAGAAACCCCCAGACCTTCTGAATACGTTCAAATAAATAATGGACCAGGTGGTGATCTGGCTGGAAGTCCACTTTCTTTTTTCATGATAACCCCACTCAATGTCATATTTATACTAAAAAGTAGTAAGAGACTATAATCTTAAAATGGAAACCAGACAGATTTTTGACATCTTGAAGCAGATTGTGACTATCTTGAACATGTGCTTTTGGATTTGGGGGCTTGGGGAGAGGCACAATTTTTCAGCAAATATCTTCATTTTCAGAAGCAGGAACCACAAACCCAAGAATCATTGTGATGAGCACCACTATGAGTTGAAAACTGCAGGAATTAGCAGCAATATTAACACAAATTTAAACGAACTGGAGACCAAAGAAGCCCAGCCACAAAGTGAGGTTGAAACTACCGACTTGTCACCTTCCCTTCCTCCTTTATCCCCCTTTCACTCCCCTTTCTTTTCGGTTTTCTATCTTCTCCTCATCTTTATCTGAAAGGGACCTATCAGCTATTATGTGGCTGACTGGTAGTGATGAGACTGCCAAAATGTGACAGCCTTATCTACAGCACAGCCCTGCAAATTGCCAACCATTGATCCAGCAGCCTGTGCCAGCTGATCAGTGCAAAGCTGTTTTGATTTCTTTTCTTCTGGGAAAGAAATGAACTTCTCTGCCAGCAGCCACTATCCTGCCAGTGCTATTTCCCAGCCAAACAAAGGGCCTGAAAATTAGAATTTAGTTAGATGAATTAACATGACATCCCTTTCTCCTCACTTGATTTTTGCTGTATTATGAATGTTGCATCCCATTCTGAAATGTGAGGGGAAAACAATACAATTGATTATAATAATTTCTCTTCAGGCTTTGTGTACATAAATGTCTTCCAGGTACATAGCTGAGCATTGCCAGATCCTCATAAACTTATATCACAGGAGCTTTCCAAAGCAGTCTTACTCTATTATTATAATCAAATTTCACAACTGAAGAAATTTCAGCTAGTTATGTCCCACTGTGAGAAGGAATAATATTTTACTTAGTTTCTTCTCCCCAAATGATGTCCTTGTGGGATCATTTGAAAAAGTCTATTTACTTCCCTCTTAAAAAAAAAAGAAAAAACCTGAGTCTTAAATGAACAATCTCATAGTTTTGCTTTTACATCTACATTCTGTAGCTTATGTACTTTGATTCCTCAGTCTATAACAGCTTTACAGAAATTAAGAAGAATCTAAATATTCTCTTCATGAGCAGAGGTCCATGGAGAGGTTTCAATTTCTTTTTATTTAAATTAATCAGTGACTCTGTTGAATGAAGTAATAGTCCAAAGGTTGGCAACTGGAATCAGAAGAGATTTGCAAATTACAAGATATTGTGTCAGTCTGGAAGTTTCAACTTCTGCTTTAATATGCAACAGGATTAAGTGGAAAAAACAAAATCCAAATTATTTTTGTCACTCTTTATAGCAGATCACTTAGCTAAACTAAAAGATTTGGGTTTCTTCTTTTTTTTTCCCTTTCCTGATGCATTTCTATTTCATCCTTCAGAAGTTTCCCCTTTTTAGATCATTATTTCCTTTTCTGAGTATTTCTCAGCTTAGCTAAACTTCCTGCAGAGGTGTTCTTTCATGGGCTTCGTTTTTACCTCTGCGGACACTTTCAGATCATTTTCTATATAATTTTGAATTCCTGAAATATTTTCTAGAACTTTTGATAGATTTTATTACAACACTTTATTAACTCAGAATATTTATCAACCTACAGGCTGCTTTGCAAAATCAGCAGGGTGCTCATTAAGCCCTTCCTGTCTTCACAGATTGGGGTAGAGTGTGTCAGGAAACCCACACCTTCTTTCCAGTTGCAAAAGATTTGTTGCCACTTCACCTGAAATAAAACACTTCACATTGATGGACATCTTCTGGCTACAGGCAAGGCTAAATCTGTGCAGCCAGCTCCAAAATGTAACATCAGAAAGGAACTCACACCTCTCATTACATCAGAGGAAGATGTAAAATATGCATCGTGGCAGCTGAACTCCTCCGAGGAAACAGGGTTTGTCACACTTTATAACACTTCTGCCTGACTGCGGTGGTGCCTTCGCCGAGCTGCAGTGTGGGGGATAAATCAAAGGGGACACAGGCAGCAGTCCCTGGGCAAGCGCTCAGTAACACCAGGACAGCAAATGCAGAGCACTGTGCCAGCCCTCAAGGATATTCAAATGCTGTTTTATCCGGATTTCTCTGTGCAGATTGGGATGAGATCGCATTCCTGTCCTTCTGGCAAGGATGTACTTAGCAGTTTGCACTGTTTTTAATTCCTCCTTTAGATGTTACTCATGCCTCCACCCTTTTATGTCCAAAGTCTTCATTATACTTGGAAAAACACGCTAAAATACCAAGATGCTCTATCAATAAAAAATACATGAAGAATGAAACCACATGCGGAAAAAGAATGAATTACTGAAAGATTAGTTCACTAATTAGCAAATATAAGCCAACTCATACTGGTAACACACGAAGGAAATAGCTCCACTTCTCTTCAGTAAGAAGCACAGACTGAAAAATCTGCTCCGATTGTAGGAGTTGTATTCCATATTCTGCTTGAATCCTCCATGGAAAAAACATCATCCACATCTAAATAAAGCACTTACCAAGGACTTCACCGAAAGCACTCGAGTAGCTGAAATTAGAGTATCTAGTTAGCCAAACTTCAATGGACATTTAAGTGCTAACTTAGATTAACATAATTTTACTAATTTCTCATTTTAGTATCTCATGGATGTTGGAGAAATATCAGTTTATAGTTCCAGGGGAATTCGAACTTTGGAATGATTGCAACACCTTTAATTTCTCATTAGGAATTTATTTGCTGACTGCAGATGTGATGGGCTTTAACTGAAGCCTGTGCTTGAGGGTTCCTCAATCACAGTAAATTACAATTACAACAGTGATCTTCCACTTTGCAAGAGAACTCTTACCAAAATAAAAAGTCACTGACTGATAAGAAGCAGTTTGCTAAAGGAAAGCCTGAGAACCAGTGGCAGACAGAGAGAAGAACAACAGAATCCAAGACACCATTACACAAGCTGAAGGTTTAACAGCCTATTGACAAGAGCAGGAAATCCCAATTAACTGCAAATTGCATAAACAGGTAAAGGTGCAGTTGAGAACTCAAGACTCTGTTCTGTGCTCTCATCACACCCATGAGCTCCTGATGAAGCTCTGGGAGTACAGATACCTGTCAAGGGCTCCCAGCACAGCCCAGTGCAAGAACGGAGCTGCTCTCCATTGCAGCCTTCTGTGAACAGGACAAGGAAGACAAGTGTACTGGGGTCATGAGCCTGGACATCTCCTGAAACAGTCAGTGAATTCTTCAGGCTATGGATGAGTGAGGAGAGGAGTGAAGCAGCTAAAGGCAGAGCAGGGTTCTGTATGGGAAGGGCAACCTGTCAGAAACAGGTCCTGCTCACAGTGAAGCATCAGGCTGCTGTTTAAATTGGGGGTTTATTTGTCCTTTTCTAGGCTCATAGGAAGAAGGTGAGGTGTTCCAGGGATGTCACAGGGAGCACAAAGCCTGTCAAAGCACTCCACCCCCGATTTAACCACCCCATTGCACAGGGTTCTTGTAAGTCATTATTCTGCTGACTAAAAAACTACAAAGATTTTCAAAATCCAGGAAGATGAATGCACTCTCTGTGCCTAAAACACTCAGAGTTGTCTAGGTTGAGAAAGGCCTATTTAAGATATACATTTAATTATCACCCATTCTTATAGATGTCATTTTTAAAGATGGTTGAATCAGACTTTTCAAGTACGTATTCTTTCCTATTGAAGGACTTCTGCCATCTCCACTACAGGTCTCCAGTTGATTTGGATTATTTCTCCCAGTTTTTTGTATGTAAAACCTCCCATCAATAGCCAATAATGTCTGTGCTGATCTACTAATATTACAAGGGAAATTTCATTATGTTCATCCACAGTTTCTTCATGAACTCCTACCAAAAGATGATGTAATTTTTCAGCACTGCCTACTAATTAGTTTACACCCTGAAGCAGGAGGATTAAGAATCTTAGTAAACAATATCTTATATAATTAACAATTTTATTTACATGCTGTAAATACTGATCTTTGCCAAATCTAAGCTATTTATTTTATGAGGTTATGCTGTGTTAAATGCTACACTTCCTCACTTAGTTTTCACTCCTCTTCCCTTCAGAATTTGAGATATGAACAAAATGAGAAATAAACCAGAACAATTTTTGTAAGAAAAGACCATTACATACAGCAGTTCTCTCCAGCTCCTTGGGAGCAAAAGTCACCATGGACAAGCCCCAGCATTGATTCAGCAGGGATTCCAAACTGGCTGGTGTTTCTTTGGTCTCTATGGCAAAGTTGGATCATATTTAATAAGGAGTTTATTGACTGTTAATAGCAGATTTACAGAAATGTTTAGTCATGAACCAAACATTACCTGGTAGAGCAACACCCACTGACCTTCCCCACAGGAAAGTCTGGTACATAAGTCTGTTGTCAAGGAGGAACAAAACTGCACAACAACTAAATGCATGCTGAATTTTCACCTTAATTCTCACACGTTTGTTAGAGCTGTGCAAAGTCTGCAATTATTCCCACCACCATTTATTTGTCTACAATGCCCTGCATCAATCCATTATTTAAATAACACTCAGCTCCATACTCCTTTATATATTATATATGTCTTTCAAATGTTGATGGAGGGATAGAAAAGGCAAGAAATAAACAGGGTTTGACTCAACTCTACTCAGGGCAAATTTGATAGATATCAATAATGGGGAGGTAAATTAATCTTAAAATTACTACTGGGTTTAACAGAGTAATATACACCTAAGATTTATTTCCATCTTTTCCTCAGCAACATATTGAACTTTCAGTCTTTCTTCTCACTCTTACCCATGTGATTGCATCTGTTCCCCTGTTGAGTAAACTACAATGATTCCCTTTCAGCCAAAAAATTTCTGCAAGAGTCGTGTTTGTTGATTTCCATGAACAATCCCAAAACATTTGTGCATGATAGAAAAATTTCCCTTCTAAGGGGGCAGCATCAAGCACTTCCATCAGCAATATCTTCTTGGGGTAACTAACTCAGAATGTCATTCATGACAAATATCCAAATCCCTCTGATATAAAAGGGTAAAACCCTGCTGAAGTGAGCCCCAGTTGGACAAGCCTGAAGCAATGTAGGGCTCATTTATGAGAAGGTAATGGCAAAGTTCCTTTCATCAACAGATGGGAGAGAGAGAAGGCTGGAGTATGAACGAAGAACATATCTAGAACTAGAATTACAAGAGCCAAAACCTCAGAGTACATACAGGTATATTCTGTGTTCAAATCAATCTTCCTCCTAGTATACCTATGAATATTTCTGAAATGCATAATTCAAAACTGACACAAAGCCAGACAATTAGGAAAAAATAATCTAATTCTGTTATTAAATATATTCCGGAGAGAAATAGCACTTTGCATTTTAGAAAATACATTTGCCTTGATACTTAATGGTTTCATAAGTTACCATTAAATAATGGTAATTATTTGCCATAGCAACTCTAACAATATGTAATTTATATGTAGTTTTGGGCTGTAGCAATAGGTCCATTTCATTAAGTAGCACAGCCAACGTATAATGAAAATATCTGCACTTTCAATCAAACAAAGGAATGTGTTTGACAACAGGGAGAGATGGCTATTTGTCCTCATTTTCCAAAAACACTTAATCATCTGGTTTTGTCCAAATCAGAGAGTATTTCAGAGTGCGTTATTGATTACATTAAAACAGATCAAAGCATTTAGTTCAGGAGGGAAAGTCAGTAATTGAGATGGTTGCCATTTAGCTTAAAAAACAACAAAACCTCAAAGTAGTTTATAGAGAAGTATTTAAAGGTACATGGTAGAAAAAACTTTCAGAATTTTTCAACCATACCCCCTGGCATGCAGAAAACTTTATATTAAATAACTAATTTCACCACTAGTAGAAAAATTAGAAAACATGGACAAAAAAAACAAAACAAAAAACCAGAACACATTTGGAAAATAAAACAGAGTGCTAACCTTTCACTTGTATCTTTTCCACTTAATTTTACATGTGTCTGATTTCTTTCACTGCTCCATGGAAGCCTCTTAAGAAGGAAATCTATATTATGATAAATAGACCGGAAAACTTGATCCAGACACTTTCAGGGTTGGTTTTTCTTTTCTCCTACAGTTACACAAATCTGAATTTGTCACTACTGGTGGGAGGGCTGGGGGGTATGGAACGCTGCTACTGTGGTGCCAGATCTACGTGGAGCATTGCAAACCTGAGACCATCACAGGAAGGATTAAAGGAAGATAAAGGATTGGGATAAGCCAGGCAAATTTAATGGAAATGAATACACAAGTTGGAGAAAGGGAAAGCAAAACACCGAAGAAACCCAGCAGTTGAACCTTGGAGACAGACCCAGCAGAGTCCTGTGCCCGTTGCCTGGACTGACAGCAAGAAGTGAATCAGCAGCCCAAGGACAAGAAGGTGCAGCAGATTTATTAAGTGTCTTTGATAAATTACTGTAGCTCTCCATAAATTGTTCCATGGTGCTGCTGAGGATGGACTCACTGGACTTACAGAGGAAAAACAAAGTGCTCATCCTAGTATTTACTACTTAGTTCCTACTCTAAACCTGCAAACAGGCTCCTTTGGTGTGAACACAAAAGAGGAAGCACACTCTGCCACCAGTGTACGTTTTTATGATGTGAGAACCTTCTCTGGTGTCACATTCTGCAACAGAGATGTAGCGTTTTATATTTACAGCTTGTGGTAAAATGTTTTCAATGATAAAAAACAGAAAATACAAAAATAAAACCAAGAAAAGCAACCCATCAGAAGACTGGAAAACAACTTTAAAGCGTGTGTGCAAATTCAAAGTGAAATATGAGGTGAATTTCCGCAGTTACGAACCCACGCTCTCCTTTACACATCCGACATAAATCTATCAGTAAACTTGCAGCAGATTTTCTGGTGTAGCTTCTCTACTGTCTTTCCAGTTTCATGTGAATAAAGTCCTACTGCAGTCCAAGGAAACTTCCCACCACCCAAGAATTTAGCTGGGCAGTGAATTACTGCAGAACAATTAACTATATTTCATGGGATGGCTCCACTCACTCATCAGTTGGAACCCTTTTAACCTGATTTTGAGGAAAGCTACCTTTGATCTGCAAAATACAACTAGCCAAGTTATTAAAGCTATCTGACACAGAACACAAATCAAATGATGAATTATCAAATAGGTCTTAAAAATATCCTCAAAAATGAGCATATTTATTAATGTTTTCCATTGCACTCGTAACAGTTTTATTTTTGCATATGAATAGTTAACAAGCATTAATAGCACCAGCCTTTTATGAATTCACAAGATCAATCCGAAAAGAAACTTCTTCCTAAAGAATCATACATTTCCACTAGACATTGCGGTGTAATGGAGTTAAATTATTTAAATGTAATTACAAATCCAAGCAAGGCACTGAAGCTGTGTACCAATATTACAAACTGACGTGGCAACAATATATAATGCATTTCTACGAGGCGTGCTGTGAATGCTGACAATGTGGGGTTTTGTTTTGTCTACAGGGGAGATTTTAAAGTATTTGGGCCCAAAGTTCTTTCATCTTTTTGATTCCCTTCTGTGGCATTTCAAGATGTTTCTTGTAGAAATCCAGCCAGAAGGTGCCAACTAGATGACCAGCTTTGATTTAGAGAAAAGAACCATGAGAACCACAACAGAAACTTCAGGAAGAACAAAACCAACAGCAAAATCTACTGCATTGGGAGGTAGATGACAGCTGACTGACAGAGAATCACAGACATATTTTTACAGTCCCCAGCTTAGAAATAAGTAAATTATGTTTCCCATACAAAAACTCCACGATGACACAGTGCAATAGCTTGTGAAGGGAAACCATAAACCTAATACAACCATTTGACTTCAAATCTATGTTATTACATCTCATTGAGACCATTTCTCCTTTCAGTACCTAGGTTAGGATAGGAAAAGGTGACAAAAATATTTGAAGGATGGTCAGGGAGAAAAAAAAATGAACACAAAAGCAAACAAAACCCAGCAGGCTGACTTCTACCAGTTATCAGCTAGTAAGTCAAATTCCAGAGTTGAAGGTAAGTGGTAGAAAAGGCAAGAAACAGGCTATAATAAAGATGAACAGAAAATGTACAACACAGACTAAATAATAAGTACTTGGAGTCTCCTGACTGTATTGTAATCGACTTTCCCTTTGTACTGAGTCTGAGTGATCAAATCAAAAGCCACACAGACATTGGGACATTTATTTTACTGCAGCTCAACTGTTTTAATGTCTCTCTCTCCAACTCCCTATTCAAGAGAAGCATTAAGACCCACTGCAGAAACACCAGCTGGAAGCCCAGGCTTTCTTTTTGGTATTTTCATTTGGCTTTTGGGCCACCAAAGAAATCTTTGAAAAAACAGTGCCTCCATTTCCTCCAGGTGCCTACTGTGCTAAAAAGGCTTCCAAATGCTAAAAATCTCAATTTTTAATTCATAACACCTATTTAATATTTTCCTTGGATCTCTGCTTCTAGGGGGCTGTGATTACATGACACTCGGAGATTTGAGCGATTGCAGAAGGATTTAGTATATGAATCTTAATCAAAGCTGTAAAGCAAATGCAGAAAAATCTTCCTAAAATATTCAATGCAAATGTTATGATTTTCAATCCAGTTTTATGATCCCCAAACAAATGAAACTGGAAATGTTAGATAAGAAGTTCTTAACTTTGGAAAAAAAAATACAGGTCGAATTTATGCATTTATTTTTTTACAGAGTTTTGACATCACCAGACAGATGATGTTGTATAGTACATGCAACACAGTGCTAAGTAAGAGTTCCAAGAGATATGTCTGAAAAGGAATCTATCCCATCATCCCCAAGGAGGAATAAGACAGACAAAATCTGTCATTTTTTCTTTTGTGGTTTTCCAGGACAACATGTTTCTTGAAGAACAGTTAGTTGTGATTGTTCTTATCCAAACAAAATAGTGAGTCCTCCACATGTGTCCCTCAAGGCATTTTCTGAGAGCGCCTCCAGAGAAGAAACTCCTGCCATTGAGCTGCAGGTCAGGACCTTCCCTGTCCTTGCAACACCCTCCTGCCTGTTGTTTTATTGGTTTAGAGGTTCACAGCTTCATGAAACAGTCAAAATGAAGCTGGAAAGCAAATTCCTTGCCTCATCTGGATGTGCTGGTATGATGCTTTCTCTTTCCAAAGCCAGCAGAGGTCATTGTCTCCTAATCTTCTTTTTCTTATCAAGAGTGATGCATTTAACTCAAAAGCTCTCATTCATAAGCATAGAGAGTTACAAGTCATCCAGACACATTTATCTTAGCTAGAAATGAGGGAAATTGGCTGATTTGCCACTTCAGCTCTTTCCAGAGGATTCCAGCACGTCTATGAAGTGTGAGGCAGCTCTGCAGGGTCTCTACCTGCACAATGTTAAAGCTCTACTTATTTGATTATCATTCTGTAGCTTCTGCCTCCAGGTCCTCCCTTGCATGAGTAAAGCAGCATTCCCGGTGGGGAGCAGTCCCCTTCCGTGCACGAGCATTCCAGAAGATTGGCATCCCTTCTGCTTTGTAAGTGTTGTACTGATTCAAAAGGGAGCCGAAAAATAAACCATCAGCGTGTGGCAGCCCTTAGCAGAGTCCTCCTCAAGTGATAATAATGAGATCAAAGCCATTAAAGTTGAGGGGGGTTGGGGTTTTATAATTCTTTTATGGTAAGGTAAGAACTCTCCATCCACTTTGAAGATTCAATAAATAAGGATACAGGGTGAGGCTGCAGAGGTTCTTGTTAGAAGTAGAAAAATTAAATGGCAATTTGAAGAGTCATCACAAACACAGGGAAGTAGTAAGTTTTCCCTGTCAAACAGGCAGTAAAACTGACGTTTTTCACCTATTGAGTCTGACGTTGTCCTCCTATTCAGAGTATGGATTTTTACACGCCGATTTTTAAACTATTTATGCTTTCAGTCCCTCAGAACTCAGCTCACATAAGGCAGTGCCTTTGATTTTCTTTTCATCATTAATATGCTCTTATTTCATTTACTGCAAGACCATCGATGTTGGGTTTATTTCCTGATTTGAAACATCCTTATATTCTCACTCAGCTACAAGCACAAAGCCCCAGTGCCACATCTCTCAGGGTGCTACAACAGAGAGCCAGTCTCAATCATTTGCCAGTAACAATAGAGTTTTGATTGGAAGTCAAAAAGCTATAAAACCGTGAAGGGTGATTCATATACATGCTTTATACATAATTTTGTCATATTTAATACAAAGGAACCTTCAGACTTCAATCACAGTATGAGCAGCTCCTACAAAAATCAGTTCTGAAATAAAAAATACACTCTTCTGCAACTAATGAAAGGAGAAGAGGTTTGGTCATTATGACCCTACTCACTGTCAGCATTTTAAGGACTTAATTAATATTGTTACATACTACTGCTTTTCTAGGACTTCACAATCCAGCAGCTGTTGTTAAAATTGCTGCAGCAGGTAGAATTAACATTTTGGAAGTGGTGGTTAAAAATTACTTGAGAAAACACCTCTACAGAACATGGAGAGCAAAAAATAACGCTACAGGTCTGTGCATGGAACTGTAGGATCTGAAGACTCCCCTGGCACATTAATATTTGCATAATTTTACTATGAATAAAATTGAACCCCAATAGCCCAGGTCTGGTTTTGTGATTGAGATATGAATAAGGATTTCTAGATTTCAGTTCAAAGTTCCTCACTAAACAGATGGAGTTTGAATACAGTGAAGCACATTTAAAATCAGAATATAAGGAGATTTCACATGCATTTATATTTCATAATTCCAGCATGGCTACAATACCTCAGTATATAATTCAACTCCGTACATGGAAGTCATGCAGTTTATTGAGCACCTCAAACTGCACCTTTTCTGTGGATGACTTTGGAAGAGAGCGAATTGCCACATGCCAAAGTTGATACTATAAAATTGTTTCCTGAGTTTCCTCTTTCACTGTTTTTACATGTTTCCTTACATAATACATCTTATACAGAAAGTCAGATACAAAATAACAAAAATAAGATTGGAAATGATAGTTACAGCATATGTCCAGATACCAAGTATGGACAAGAGTTCACGAGGTTAAACGATTACACTTTCTTTCCATTATTTGGGATAGCACTTATGGGTTCTTAACCTAGTGCAATTACAGTGTGTGCAAGTAATTTTTATCTAATAAGTCATCCCCTTAATTTGTCTCCAGTAAAATAGCAGTGCTAATATAAATGCTACATGATGAAGTGAATATGATTTTTCCCGGGGATTTATTAAATTTGAAATTTCTATTGTAGTATTTCTTCCCACAAGTGTCAGTGTGTAAATCTCTCCTCCATACAACTGAACGAGGAATAGGCATAGGGTTTGCTTTACAAAAATTGTGGCACCACTAAATGATGCTTTGATTTCTATTTTGATTAAATCAAGATTTTGGTTTTGCTTTAACACCAGCTTTTATTTCCATAGCAGGTTTATCTCGTCAACACAACTCTTAAAATCAAGTAATTCACTGGGCTGTCTGCCTGCCCCATGTGCAGCCTTAGGGACCTTTGAAGCTAATCTCACTTAGGTTTGGCATTTTCTTCATTGATATCAGAAATTCTACAATAAATGATATAAAATTGTATTTATTTCCAGTGTATCTTTCACCACCTGTCTGTTTTCATTATCAGAACTTCATCTTCATGCCCTCACACTGACTCTGTGCATGCATATTCCTGTTTGTTAGTGAACAGGATAAAAGAAGGAAGCTTTAAAATGCTCAAATAAAAAAAAAGTTACATTAGACTGAGATTAGATGCAGTTTAAGCATTTTGAATACATATGTGAGAGAAAGATGGTTAACTAAATAAAAGCTTGTTTTAAATGACTTCATAGTGTGGGTGAGGTGTACAAGCACCTCTGAAGTTCACTACTATTAGTGTTTTCAATTTAGAGGATAAATAAATTTCTGATCCAGTTAAATAGGAGGTACCTTAGCTCTGGAACTGCATTTTTTAAAGACCTAAGCAAAAAAAGCCAAGAAAAGCACCTCTTACACGACCTATGGGCTTTGATATTGTGCTTCACACAAGCTGCCCAAATTGTTTCCAGCAGTTCAATATATCTCACAGGGATTTCAAATTAAATGCAAAATATAGTACCTGAAGTGGAAGGCTGGTATTTCATACAGAAACCCACCAAGCAATAGGTCTCTTCTTGCACAGTATTTTGGAGAAATTACAATGCATTACGTAGTAACATGCAATCCTAAAGTATAAAATTGATAGTCTAGAAAATATCCCGTGTAAAATATCAAACTAGATCTATAAAAAGAGGAAAGTTTCCATATAAACAACTATGTCCTATAAACTTCTAGATGAAGGTGAACCTTCACCTGGAGAAAAACTCTTCTGTCAATAATACGCTGGTGTTTGCTGCAGTCAAACAAGCACTTACAATGCAACCCCAGTTTACTGTCAATATAGCCCTGGGTTTTTTATTCTAACATTTTATGAGGACAAAAACATCATTTGAATGTCAAAGCTTTTGATTTGGAGAAAGACTATCAAAGACTCTGGAACAATTATTTTAGAATTTGCTTATGCACATCAGTGTTATCACATGTGTGTCTCATTTTTTGCAAAATGCAGAATGTCTCCATCCCTAAAACATTACATTCATGTCCCAGGGGCTTTTTTATCTCCATCACAATCTACGTTCTCCATAATACTGCAATGTGACTCAATAACTCCATCAACAAATGGATTATAATGGATGGAAAAGAAAATAATTCATATTTTATGATATGCTTTAAGGCACTCAACTGAAAGGCTTTTCAGAAATTCAAAATGTTCTCATTTCTCCAGTTTTTACACAGGTAAAGCACAAATCTAGGTAGGTTAATTCTTGATTCACCGGAAAGACAGGACATTCACATCAGTGAAGTTGCCAGAAGTTAACTTCCATTCTTGTTCAAAGCTGAGAGTCAGTTTGTAAGGGCTAAACCCCCATATATGTTGCTACCCTTTGAAAGAACTACAAAAACGTAAGGAGTGATATTACAGAGGCTTAAAAATTGAGGCATTCAGGTTTTGTAGCTGCATTTTCCTTCACGATGTCAAGGACACTGGAAGGGAGCACCAGCTCTCAGGTCCCTCCCTGGATTTACCTGCCCTGCGTACTCAGCGCAATTTGTCTCCCGAGCACAATTAATTCCAAAGAGCCCATAATACACTGATGTGGATTTACCACAAAGGAAAACAATTTCCTGCACTGCTCTCCAGCTAACTGAAGAGAGGACAAGTGGGCAGATTTTATATGAAATGTGGGATAAACCTTTCTGCTCTGGAACATTTATTTTGGTACCTCTGCAGAACCACTCGTCACAATAGAAGAGGTGCTAAATCCATTGTGTTAGAAAATAATTTGATTCATGGCAGCTGATATGGAATCACCCCAATATGACAAATCAAGCTTTAGGCACTGCATCAAAACCTGTAAGTGGTGAAAAATGTATTTGGAAGCATGGACTCCATCTTGCTGGGCAGTAATATGAAACGAGTCCATATTAAAGATTTGGTGTTTTAAGTAAGAGGGAAATGTATTAACTGAGTGACACCATGCTTTTGACATCAGTCCTTCAGCTTAGACTCCTTCATTTCAGGAGAAGCATATAGAAATCATCTGAAGAGGAAGACTGAAGAAATATGTGGTTACTGGAAGTCACAGGACACCAGCTCCTGCCTGAGGAGATGTAATATTAGTGCTTTCTCTTCCTTCCTTCAGACAATGCCCACCACATACCACCCCTGAAGTTCAAGCCAGGATCATCCAATTAATCATTATAAGTTTCCAGTGCAATTACAGAAGTCTTACTTCTTGCTCCAGATCACAACTCAATGTACAAACACAAACTTTTTTCCAAGTTCCTGCATATCCCCTCTTGGCCCTTTCCAGAAGCTTCACGAGACTCATCTGAAGGAAGTTGCTCTTCACAGACTTCGTCTGATGCCATAACACCTTTCAACACATACCTGGAATCATCAGGCACGTTTGCCAGCAAAGTTCTTATGAGGGAGTATAAAAATATTTCTCTAAGCTGATGGGATTCAGCTGTTCTTGAAAACCAACCTCAGCTGACTCCAGGCATCATTTTCTTGACGATAAACTTAGACATGATGCCTTGTCCTCAAGAACAGCATTATTTTCTGGATGACCCAAACACTATAACAGACTCAAAGCTAAATACATTCACTGATCTGAATTCAGGTGATAAACCCATTTCAACATTTAAGCTAAGCACTCGGTTTAGATTCTAACAGATTCTTTCACACTCTCCCTTCTTTGATCCCAAGCATCCTCTAGCTACTAACCTTGAAGGTAGCACATAGATTAAATTCCGAATTATACACTTAAATAGGTTGCTGTTAGCAATGTGTTATCGTGTGACACTTGGGTCTATGAATTCTTTCAGTTGTCAATGACAGCTTAGTGATAAACTTCCCTCTCAGCCATAACATCCCCCTGATGCACCTTATTTTCCCATTTGCTTTTATGTTTAACAAAATGTCATACAGATAGAAATAAACAGGAATATATTACATCAAATATTTCTCACAGTTGCATTTTTCTAACAGACAATGACAGAGAGATATATTTGTTTCTTTGGAAAATACAAGAAAATCTCAATGAACCGTCTTGTTCGTCTTCAAGTGTAAACTCCCAGAAAAATTGCATACTGATACTCCTTCTCTCCCTGTATTTCCAGCTCTATAATAATTTATACATTTATGGTTTTTCTAAAGCCATTTTGACTGCCTTGTATTTTAAGCAGTTGTTTTCCTCCAGTAACACCCTGGTGATCATAAAGGTTAAAGAATCAAGAGGCTTTTTTAAAGCTGATATCACGGACCTCACAGAAAGTATTCTGAAGCCCTATTAATTAAGGTAACTGCTGCAGAAAAGTGTGTTATGCTGCATCAGCATCGTGTAGCTGACCCAAAAAAAGTTGTTTGTTAAGCCATCTAAGCTCCATGTAAATTATAGCAAGAAAATACTAAGTTGAATCACATTTAAGACACAATTTGAAGCGTATTTTTCTTTCCTCTGAAAAACAAATCTGAGGAAAAAAGAGGATATACAATCTTGGGAGTAAAGAGAATATCAATATTCAGTAGCTCATAAGACAGCCAGTACTGTGGGGAAGCACTGCAACAAATCTGCAGAAGTCTCAGCTCTTTTCTGTTAAGAATAATGCCAGAGATTCTTATAAAAAATAAAATTTGACCAAAAAATCAAACAAATAAATTTAATAAAAGAAAAAGCAACCAAACCCCAAAAACATTGTCATTCTTTGCCACCAAGAACAGTAAATTTCTGTTACCCACTTTAGGGTACAACAAGCATAAAAGAAATACTTTCAACAGGGCATTGATTACAATGGGTTCATAATCCTTTTTGTTGGTTACTGATCCTCAACCCACCTAAAGAATTTAACGGGTCATATACCTACAAACACCCCAAGAAAACACTCGAATTTCCCTGATAACTCAGTTACCTTAACCAGGAGTTTTCTTTCTCTGTGCTAAATTCACATTTATGCGCCCAGAAAAGGCTGACTTATGGTAACAACACTGAATAAACAGGAAAATACATGCCCCATTTCCAGATGAATCTTAAGGCTACTTAAGGATGTCTGCTATGCTTCATTTGCCATGCTGTCCAGCCCACGAGATCAAAGTAACAGCACACCTCAAAGGTTTTAAGAATATGAGCCTATTACAGCATGGAAAAAATAGATATTATATAGGGAAGTACAACAGGAAAATCTCCTAACTAAATAAATCAACTTATAAATGAATCATTCAGCGGTATTCATACTCTGATACTTTTTCCCAGAGACAACTTTCCCTCTGGAATACTGACAGACACACAACTGCATGAAAAGATGGAGTTTTATAATTTCAAACAGCTCTTATTAAAAGCACGAATAAACCTACTTCATTTGTAATTTCAATGTTTCCAAAACACATCTATATTTTCACCTCCCCCACCTATTACCGCTATGAGATGGATAAGCTACGACAGGAACTGAGCAGGAAGAATGTTTTTCAACTGGTATTTCAGTTACTCAAGAGGCATTACAATATTGCTGCTCAGAACTCCAACGCTGATCACAGGAACACAGGGTCAAACAGCAAGTTGAGATTGTGGACTTTAGAGGAGCCTTGTCCCCCTTACTGTTGGCTACTTCCCATCCTGTACTTCAAGCTACACACACTGCTGCCCATCTCCTGTGCTAGTTGTGTTCAGCCAACCCTTTCCTAAGTCTTTTCCACACACGGGACTGGTAGAAAACCTACTATGGTCACCTGGTCCCAAGCTTTTTCCACTAGGTTTAACTTGATCCTTACATCAGTACGCAGAATATCATTGTATTGAGTCCCATTGTCCACATCCTTCTCTCACTGGAAAAAAGATAAAAGCAGAAATGATAACCTAAACCAGCATTTAAATATTAAAACTAGAAGAGTGAAACTAAAGATGTTTTACTAAAGAAACAGCACAGCCAGGAAGCGAACTAGGTGTAGGTTACTGGAAACTCCCAGAATTGTAGAGAATCCTGTACTCAAAAAACCCTTAAAAGCCACCCAAACCCAACCCCAAAAAGCATTCTTTTGTTTAAGCACATATACAGAATCCAAAACCAAAAGGGCTCTGCTCAACACTGAAGCAATAAGTGTAAAAATCTCATGCAAAAAACCCGCTGGTAACCCTAGAGTAACAAGAAATGATTTAACAAAAATAAACTAAATGAATGAATGGCCTGAAAGAACTGACAATATTTGTTCATTTGTTTGGCATCAGTGCCCAAAGAGCAGCCAAAAGAAGGGGCTGGAAGAAGAGATACATATGTTCTCTTTGACACGGGTTCCAGCCTATTAACAGAACCGAAAACATGTGCTGTTGCTCACCCCTGCTTATCAGAACACTCCTTACACAACTGCACTCCTACCAAAAAAGAAAAGAAGAAATCCACACAGATCTGATTTTACATTAAAAGACTAATTACGTGGGCAAAACTACTTTTGGCAAGTCCTGTGGGCTTCCAGCACTTAAAGTACTGGAACAAACTGACAACTTCAGAGTTCATAACTCCCCTTGGAAATCCTCAGTGATAAATAATTTGGGTTTGGTTGTTGAGGCTGGCGTAGGTCATGGTTTTGTGTGTCTTTTTGGGAAAGGAAGAGAAGATGTTTCTGTACTGTTTCTTAAAGTATTCCATTCATTGCCTATTCAGTCCACCACATATTTTTTGCTGCCCCCCACTCCACATTAAACTCAGTGATGCAACATTACACTTCCAATTTTTCTACTATTAAATCCATGAGTGAGTGAAGGCAATGTGTGAGGACACTAATGATGGCTCCTCTCCACCCTCACCTTCCTAAATACCACGTTACTAAATTAAAACCATTGCTACACCTCAGTGAAGTAGTGTTTACCAGTAACCAACTACCTACAGCAATTAAACTGGATTAGTCTCACAGACAGCTCTTCTCATACATGTATGTGCAACATGGTTTCTCATTAGAGATGAAATCCCACATTTGTTGACATGGCTGGTTTCTAAAGCTTCAATTTCTGAAAGAATTGTGTATTTAAAGAAAATTACAGGAAGGATATTTTGGGCTGGAAGCAGAGCGAAACATATCAAACCCTACATAAGCCAGGGAGATACAAGTCACATGGAGGAGTGAAATTTTAGTGCGTAGTCAAAATCTATAGTTTTCCAAGTACAGCAGGAAATGTTTAAACATTAACAGCCAGACATCTGAAACAAATGGTGTTGGATAAAACCTTGCTTGACTGCAAGTATTTGAACTATTTCCAGATAGGGAACATACACTCAGCTAATCAGTTTGGAAGTGCAGACTCCAGTTGCTACAGAACACAGGTCCCTCAGCAATCTGTGGGTTTTGCCTTTTGAGTCAGAGTTTGACTCGAGCTCAACAGGAATATTTGAAAGGAGAGTGGTGCTCAGCATGAGTGAAAGCAATAGCTCAGACAATGCCTTCATTTCACTACTCAAGATGAAGTTAATTCAGCTGTTCATGAATTTTAATGCAGTTAAAGTACCATTCTATCTTGACAAGAAATACTATAATACACAACACACTGTTTTCTCAGATTTTTTTTATTTAGATAATAAAATTAACCTAATGGTTTGGTCTCTTAGGAGGCAACACAATATACTGAGTCAGAATTAAACCAGTGCAGTAACCCAAACATTGTGTAAATGAAATGCTTTAACAGGATCTGGAACAAGATGCTGCTTGAAAAGTTGATATGTCTGTCCCAGCTGAGAATAAAGGACATAACTACAGTCTCTCTGTCCTCTTCTAGCAGGTAAAGGGAGACATACAATACTTCATCCTTTTGACTTGCCATTTTACACAAAGCTTTAACATTGAAATGCCTGCTGGTGCCCAGACTCTAGGTGGCTGGATCTCAGTGAAGCATTAGTGTTGCTACTGTCAACTCAGTCACCGCCCTGTAAAATGTATTACAGCATTATACACCTACCAAGTTGTGCTGGAGACGCTTTCATCCACTGAAACTGAATTTTTGACTATTTGATGTTTCACTAGAAGCCAATATATGTGTCTAATTCCACGACAAAAATTTGGAAAAAAAAAAGGATTTCAATTATTTGCCGTTAAAAACTGGGCTACAAAGTGTCCAAACTACAAAGAGAAATATTACTATAAGATTAATATATGACACCCAAATCCATAATATACACCTATATGAGACAGTCTAGCAGCACTTCATCAGCCAAAGAATTTGCATGTTGGAAATTGCTAAGGCAGACAGAATGTAATGCCTGATGAGACCTGACAGGCAAGGGATTAACAAGAATAGAGACAAGTAATTCCACCGTAGGTTTTACCTGTAACTGACACAGGTAGAAGTATTTAATGAATTATTCCAAAGAGATGAGGAGAGTGACAGAGTCCTCCACCTGCCTCACATCAGCTCAGGCACTGTTTGATGGCTCTTGGCACCTGAAAGCATCCTGGATAAATCCTCGCTGCATTACTCACATAGAAACAGGAATTAGTTTTAAGCAGGTGAAATGCAAACTGACTTTACAGTCCCTCACAGTGGGATCTTGATATAGAACAGGGATATAAACCCATCTTCCAACAGCACTTTGCATTACATCCTTACACTTCTTTTTCGGGACAATGGAGAAACAATTAAGCAACTTGTTCAAGAATATGTAACAATCCCCTCACAAGGAGTCCAAGCACTCTGACTTGCCGGTATTATGTTCTCCATGGAGGATCACCCTCTCATTCCTTTGGCTATCTGCGTGCATTACTGAATATTCATTTTATGATTCACAGGACTACAGCGGCTTTTACTTTGCCTCTGGATCAGAGATAAAGTTTCTGAATAGAGCTTTGTGGCTTGGAGTGTTTAGTTTTCCTGTAACATCATTACTGAGCTAGCTACACACATCCTAGGACATCAATTCCAGATATCCTGCCAAAGATCAGATGAGATGCAAAGGACTGCATTCATTAGCTGCCAAAAAAATGCTGGGGGGAAGGGACAGAAAATTGCCTACATCTGTGACAGTGGAAAAAAGAAATACAACACAGTTGAATATGAAAATAAAAGCAAATATTTACACAAGTTAAAAATCAGTGTGGCAAACCAAATTTTATTTTCAAAACACAAATAAGCTTTTGAATGTTAGAGAGAATGGATTTTTGAAGAAAGTCTTATAAAAGCAGTAAAGGAATATTTCCACTTTATATTTAGGTAACATTTTCATTTGCTTACTTCTGTACTGTGTTCTTGTAACCATCTCCCAGGAAGAATACAAGTCACTTTCCTTGATTGTTCCATTGTAGTGCCTTAATATTCTGTATTCTCTACAGATGGAGCTGTATATTAACAGAGTTGGTTTTGTACAAACAGCTCAATCAATGTAACACAAGGATTAATCATCCTCTGCCTGATTTCCCATAAACGCTGAGGAAAAAAAACAGGGGGTTTCAGGAAGATCCTTCTCAGCCCTCACAGGAACTGTGTGTTTTTCAACCTCTTAAGATACTTGGGCCTCCAGTGGAGTAGAAAACATTTCATCTTTACCCTGCTTGGCCCCCACCTAAGTCCACTGGAAGCAGCATGAAAGGAGCTGGGGCACTAACCTGCTTCCTGGCATCGATTTCACCCACGTTCATTGTGCACGTTACAAATACACACTCCCCTTTTCAAAGCACTCTCACTCTAAAGATGCTTTATTGTGCATCTTCCCGCTCAAAGGACGCATTTCATTCCTGTGAGTGTGTCTCTGCTGCTCCTCCAGCAGCTGCTCAATCCATACTGCTCGTGGAACAGCAGCGTGGAGGGAGCTGTGCTGTCTGTGCTTCAGGAGGAGCTGCGCCACAACCGTGCCAGTGAATGCAAAGAAAACAAGTCAGTCCCATTTTCTACACCTTGCTCCTAATGCACTGTTAACTAATACAACCTTAGCTTTAAAAAATAAAATTGGAATTTTAAACAAACATAAAAAGTTTTGGGATAAGGTGGGGCTTAAAGACCATACTTTGAATTTTTCTCCTAAGTTACTTTATTTAACCTCTTCAGAAGTGGCTTTGAAAGTTGCATGCAATAGCAAGAGAGGTAGAAGAAGGCAGAAGCTTTAAGTGAGTTAAGTATTTACTTGATACAAGTTTGATTCATAGAGTAGGTCTATCAATATTTTGAACAGTAAATAGAAAAACTACTTTAAAAGCAAACATAAAAGAGAATACAGACTTAAATTCACATAAGTCTGTTTGCCTAATGGCTCTCATGTAAGTTAATAATTGCATAACATCTTTGAAAACTAATAGGTAATTTATTTTGATTACAAGATAATTTATTGTTTGTTTTATCTAGTAGTAAAATTTTTAATGCATACAAAAGCATTTATAAAAAATACACATTGTATTAAAAGGAAGAAAAAACCCCTTCTGTATTAAAAGAAACTGCAGAATTTAAGATAATGTACAATTATTTCAGCGTCAACCAAGCCCCAGGAATCTGTCCATCCTTGGAACAGAAACAGATTTAATTCCACGGCTCCCTGTTACTCCTGGTGAGCCCTTTCCCAGCTCCGTGTTGACAGCAGTTTGTTTCCTCTCCCACAGCCCATCTGGGCAGACAAGCAGGCAGGTACAGAGAGATGGTGATTCCTTCCATATTCATCATCATCCCACACCTCCCTCTGGGCCACTGCAGTGTAGGGCTGCACACTGCTCCAGGAGTGCCATAAAGCATCATGGACTTACTTAACAGCTCATCCCGGGAAAGTGGAAGACAATTTAAAGAAGGAAAAAACAGGAGAGGGATCTTCCAGCTCCTGCATCCATGAGCCAAACCAGAAAGAGAATAGTGAAACTGTATATAAGGCTCTCACAAGACAGCACTACCTAAACACAGTGGTTTAGAATATGTTTCACAAGCAACTCTGTAGAGGAAACATTCTTCCAAATGACCTTTCAGAACAGCTGTAATTCTTCCCACTCTCCCTCACATCCAGTTGCCTTACTTTTTTCTGTACAAGACCAATATATTTCGTACTTCAGAAGAGGATGTAAAATGTAGCCCTGTTAACCTCAAAAGTCTACATAATTAAGCTCTAGTTTCCTATTTTACAGGACATCCTTAGCAATCCTCAATAGCTATTGAACAGAATAAAAGCATAAGTATTACTTCTATAAACCATAATGATGTATTTAAATACCTTTTTCTTTATTCACAGATTATTCTGAGTTGGAAGGGAGCTACAGGGATCATCAAACCCAACTCTTAAAAGGCACCACTGCTTCCTCGGTGGGAATTGAACCCCTGGTCTCCCACGTGAGAGGTGGGGACACTCACCACTGTACTGAAGTGGATTAAGGCACTTCACATAGTTACAGAGGAAATAAAATTCCCATAGATTGGAGCTGGACATGCAGTTTGCACTCTTGAAAAGTTTGCCTCACTTAGACTATGAAATACAGAGGAGACCTGAAGGATCTGCCCTCCTCTGATGGCCATAAACTCTACTCCAGCCACTTGACTTGAGCTGAGCTTTAGAATTTCACAGAAAAGTTCAGAGTTTTAAAAGCAAATGCATGGAGCACTGTCCAAAGCACATACTGAAAAGGTGTAACTGAAACAAAATCAGATGCATTTCCTAACATATTAAAGCCGTAAAACTGTTAGTGGGATACCTTAGGATGAAAGGTGCAAGGAGACACACTGGCAGGGAGCCTGGCATTCAAACATATGGTCCCCAATCCCTTGGAGGGTATCAGGGCAGCAGGAGCCCTGCCTCTGACAGCTGCTCTGGAAACAGGGCTGGGGGCAGCACAGACTTTTACCTGCCGGGCACTGAGCTCCCACTGCAGGTACCTGCTCCCCTCCAGGAGAGGAACCACTTTGGAACTCCACCTCAGGCAAACCCGGAGCAGCACACGGGGAGAATCCCACTGCTCTGCTCCTGCCACCTCTGTTTAGCACTTTGGTGAACACACTCCTTTACAAGGCTGGCCATTTGCTCAAGGCCTGAGGGCAATTTAGTTTTAGACATTAGTGAGCAAAAAAAAGCCTCGGCACTGAGCAGGAACCTTTCCACCTCAGGATCTATAGGCCAATTTAACTAAAAGAATGATGATTTCTTTCTCATAGGAATTTTGTCTCTGTGAAATAGCTACACAAAGAGTTTCAGAGGGACAAAACCTCAAGCCTACCCGTAAAAATGCTCCGGAGAGAGACTTTAAATATCCTCATATATTTAAATATACGTGAACAGATTCTTCCATTACATATCTTGTATAAGTAGCAAAATAATTCAACCCTCTCTGTATTTTAGTTGACAAAACCATGGTGTATATGTGTTTATTTGTGTGCTATCCATTGCTCTCTTGTCTAATGCCCTTGCTTGGAGAAAATTGAAACTTCTATTAATTAAGCAAAGTTCATTAGTCCAACAGATTCATTAACCTTTTTTTGGGAAATGTACACTAAGCACCAAATTAATCAGCATCCATAAATCAAGTCACAATTTATCTCTGTGTATTATTTTTTAAAAATATTTTTCCACATAGATGTGCATAAATCCAGCATATATGATTTCGGGAATACTTATTTCCTACTCTTAATTCCCTAGTCAGCTCTCACATGAAAATACATTTTTTACCTTATTTAAACAAAAGAGTAATTTATGAAACCACCTGGGATTTCAAATCTGTTTTCAGACATTATTAATTCAGAACTATTAGGCTGTGCCCTCATTGACTCCAGCAGTGCCCGCTGAAGAAGCTCTTTCCACCAAATTAGCCCAATTCCCACTGATAACCCCCTCCAGATCCGTGTGGTTCTTAATCACTTCCTGCCAAATTAGTTCATTTATTTTAAGCTCAGTTTTTACCTATCAGGTCTTTACCAAACAACTTCATTTGACTTGGCAGGGCACACCAGAGGCTGTGATGATGTCAAGCCCAATTTTTCTCCCATTCTTTTTGGCCGTGGATAACTCCCACAAACCTACAGTGCATTGAGACACAGTGGTGATGACTGAGGCCCTCAAGCCTCTTATATTTGTTTGTAAAGACTCCACCAGATGGTAATAGCTCTGATTGACCTTTTTATGGCCATTTCATCTTAGTTCATTACTCATAGATGCGAAAAGTAGATTAGTTTGACTGTATTAAAATCTTAGGCTGACATTTTATTTGAATTTTAATTTCAGTTCCATAGTTAAGGACACAGAGCTTATGCCAGTGACCTGTTGTTTGTCATGCATGCAAAAAACTGACTATACCATAAAATCTTTATTCTTCATAAAAAATAAGAGCAACAGCCTGTAGACCCAGGCAAGACAAGCCTTATTTAGGATCGATCAAGCCCTTTCAGTGGGAACATCGACACAGATCCATCAGGTGCCCTTGCAGCAAAGGCCAAACCCATCATCATCTTATCACCACATTTGTTTCAGAGTCCCTCACTACATTCCAGCTCCTAGTCACTATTTTTTGGCACAGTTGAACTGAGAATTAACATCACTGTAGTTCCCTTTGTCACTGTGTACTATATTTAAATATAAGAGTGTTTTGAAGTGATGTTGTCACTTGCATGTAGTTTCCAAGCAGCAACAAATATATTATTGCTGGAAACATAAAGATTGAAAACTGCTCACAAGATGAGTATCAAAGACTTATGCTTTAAAATACTTGTTGCCAGAAACCAGCACATTTATATCAAATAAAAGGAATTCGGGAAAAAATTTCTCCTCTTCAATCACATGTAACATTGAATTTTCTGTCGCAAATAAGTTTCAGTCTGAAGAGTTTCTATAATCTTTAGCAAGATCCTAGTTTCAGAAGAAACACTCATTTTCAAAGAGATAATTATTGCTGTCTGATCAGCAGAAGAAATAATTGACAGCTAATTGTATTAAGTATTTTTATATAGTTATGTTAGGATATTTATTTTTACAAGTAGTTTATAATTATCTTGAAATTGGCAACATCCTGGCTTGTGTACTCTGTTAGGATTAGACTGGGATAGACAGAAGTGTACATCTGTCTTGGCTTTTCTTATCCCAGAGGACACAAAGGTCTCCATGACAAAACAAAACCCAGAAATACCCTAAAAATGCTCATCTGGACTTTTGGATGAGTATTATTGCTAGCCAATACCTAATTCAGACCTGATTAAAATGCACAGCGTGTGCCTCAAAGTTTGCACACAATGTTTGGGAAGCACCAGGGATGAATATTCTTAAACTAGTGGATTATAATTTTACATGGAAACTCATTATGAACCTGTTCACTCGTAATTAAGTTTTTCTCAGATATGGTCATGTCTCAGGCCAGAATATAAACCCAGGCCACATCACTCTCATTGTCACAGAAACATAAAACTGAAGCAGTTTGATTTTGCCCAGGTTTGCACTTGTCTTCTCACAGATATGGTGACTTCATGAGCACACAAGACATCATTCTGTACTTGACCTATTTCATCCACCCCTGTAGTAGAAGGTACATTTGCATTGCTTTCCTGTTCCTTACCTTCACAGCTTTTCCAAATTGAACGCTGCGTTTTCCAGTGCCACATGGTTACATTATTCACCACAGACCCAAAACACAAACATGAAGACACTCATATGTGAGGAGAAGGAAATTTGTGCAAAAACCATCTATAATCTTGCATTTTAAGTATTCCTACATCCTAATTTAACACACAGAAATTCAGATGTGGATAAGATAAACTTGAGCATGAAAAGGAACACTAGCCAAGGCATAATAAAATTCCCAGGCTGCAAAACTCAAGACCTACATGACTCTCTATCGTTACAAATTGCGAAATCATTCACCTGTACAGGTGACCTCCCCATGACAAGTGATCCCATGTTGAAGGTCACCAATGTGTCCAAGCCTTGCTCTTAACTGAACATAAGCCTCACATCTCCTTCCCCTTGCCCCTTTGTTTTTTGAGTTTATAGAGCAACCTTGGTAAACTTCATTCTGCTCTCCTTAGGGAAGCCAAACTCTATTGCTTGTGCTCTCTTAATAGAAATATTGGACACCACATCCCCAGAGAACCTTGAAAACTTGCAGTTAAATGGAAAGAATGCACTTGACCATAGATCTCAGACTAAAGCAGATGCACTTCATGCAAGTAATATAAATAAAATATTCATTCTAAGGTAATAGGAAAAGTGTTTTCCTAACTTTCCTTTCAATTATAAAAAGCTTAAGACTTTCTTAGCTCAAGAGGAAAATTCCAGCAAGTTGAGTTTTCAAATAAGCAATAAAACACTTTTAGGGGGAAAAAAAAAAATCTTAAGTCCTCAAAGGTATTTAAGCACTTAGGCATTTACCTCTCTCCTGAAATCTCATAAAATTAGAAGTCATGCAATTCTGAAAATGTGCTTGAAATATGGACTCTCACCAATTTTAATGAGGACTGCACACACCCTCCCAAAACTGGATGTAGAGCTTAAATTTTAAATAATGCAAATATATTATACATCTGAAACTATAAATGTGCTCATGTGGATGGTTAGATACACCCATCTCCATGCAAATTTTAATTACTAGTCAACATTCAGCAGCGTTTTGGTGAGACACAATTTATATTAGTGCTGTTATAGACCTCAAGCTGACTTCATTGAGGTCATGCTCCAAGGCAAAACTGCAACACACAGCAGTGAGGCAGGATAAGAGACAGAGTATTAAATCAATAGAGTGTCTCACACTTGCTAATAAATCACAAGTGTGGCATCTGACCGGCTGCTGAAAGCAAAGCACCCTGAGTTGTACTGATCAGGTGATTGACATTCCGGTTTGAACATCTCGTCAGAATTAGTTCACCTTGGCTTCAACAGCTACCTCACTTGTAATACATATCTACAGCATTGCTCGTGGGTTAGTGGGTAAGAGGAAAGTTCATCTTCATCCTCCCATAATCCTTCACACTTCACCTGATAGAGGCCTCAGTGAAGGGAAAAAGTAAGTGCAGCTTCATTTGCAACTGATTACATTAAGGTAATACTTTGATAAAATTGAATTAGTGGCTTGATAATCCTTCACATAGTTTCTGTGGCAAAAAAATTAAACTATCAAATCAATGGTAAGCCATTTTTAAACCATGAAAGTATAGTTTTAATATGTTTTGTAAGAAGATAGAACTGAAACCTGGAAAGGAGCTACATCTCAGACAGAGATGGAAATCCAACCCAAGTCCATCTCTGTGGAAACAGATGCAGGAAAACTGTCGCTGAATTCATTATCCCTCCTCACTCTCAGCTTCCTAAGTCCAGGACATACATTTTTCCTCATGGAAACATTTTGATATGAGGCTCTGAACTTCAGGTATGTGACTGTGCTGATCTGTAAGAACCTTCCAGGTAACAAAAGCAGTCAGAGGTCCCAAATGCCTGACCCGTGGAGTTCCATGCCAAAGACACCAGTCTCCTCCATAGGTTGTGCCTCTCTGGAGGGATCAGAACCACATCACAACCTCCCTCATGCCCCAAGATGTAGCTCTGCTAGACCTGAATGACAAAAGGGGTCTCAGCTGTGAAGGCGTTGCCCAGCAATAGCTCCATCACTTTTATCTTATGGGAATCACTGCACTGGGGATGGGGAAAGTTAAGGTCAACACAAATATTTAAGAAAACTCCAGTAATGGATAGATTCTCACACCTAGTACAGGGCTGGGGGTCCCAGTTGCCACAGCATTTATGACCAGATAAATAAAAGCACTCTATATTTTAAGAGTCTTCAGGTAAACAATGACAGTAATTGGGCAAGGGAGCTCCCCTCTGATACTTGAATTGCAGTGCACATTAAAAAAGAATGCTAATGATATTATAATAAGATACTACATTTATAAGGCAATGCCACCTTTGTTACAGAGCGAGTAAAAAACACTGCAGAGAGAAAAAAAATCAATACAAGAGATACTGAGACTTTTCTCCTTCTAATAGTGAAATCATGTCCCTGTACTATTTAAAAACTATAAATAACTATATTTAGCTCAACAGAGGACTGCACAGAGAAGGAAGGAAAATCTGGCAGAGGCTGGCAGTAAAGTCAAAATTTGCAATCCATAACATGGCCATGTCTTGACATAAGAATTTCTTTTACTGAAAATGTTGTACATTCTCCAACATAGTTTCAAGGCAAGTTGCTCCACAGATGGCATCTGCATTGAAAACAAACTCTAATAAACATAAGACAAATTCCACATTAAAGCAAAGCACTAGTACAAATAAGAAAAAACTAAAAATAGAAAGCAAGCACAGAAGACAACGACATGGCATGGACAAGACTATAGAGCTGATATCCTATATCACACACTTATACACCACACCTGCTTGTAAATACACCTACCAAAAATGAAAACAAAAACTTGGAGAGATTTCCTCCATTGGTATGCAGCTCCAGCTCAAGGTGAACTTGAAATCCTGAATTACGGCAAGAAAAAGCATCAACAAAATTTACTGAGAGAGCAAATTAAATATGCTTAAATAATAAGAAAGGTTAACTTGAGACTCCTGAGCTAAGGTGGGGGATACAAAACATGTCCTCCTGCTTGTCTAAACAAAACCACTGTATAACTACTAATTACTACATATATGCCTTTTGTTAAGGTAAGTTTTAGAGACTTGAAGGACTGGTGTAAATGCGAAGAAAATTTCCTCATCATTTATAAGAAAAGTTCATACCCTAATTTTGCCATAAGACTTAAGGGACTTTCTATAATGAACGAAGTGTAAGCACCCAAAACTCTTTTCAAGGTACAAAATTTGAAGCTACTTATTCTCACAGAAATAAAATAAACTAAGGGAAAACCTATAAATCCCTTGACTACCATCAACCTGTCACATAAATTGTACAATACACGTTTTTTCTAAGTTGAGGAACCTATGACTGGAAGATACAGTAAAAGAACAATAATAAAGGACATAAAGGGATCCTATGCAAAGGTTTATGAATATTGGCTGTTCCAAATATTCAGCTGTACAGTGATACTACATAACTTCTCTTTATTACACATTCATTTTTACTGTATGTTCATTTTATCAATGTCAAGTTAAAAAGGGTATCAGCTGATACTGATAGTAGAGGGACTTCCTTTTCCCCCTTCTTAAAAATCCATTTAATTTCTGCCTTTCCCATTTGGTAAAGCTTCAGGCTGCAGTAGTTATCATGTTCTGTAGCATATATTTGGTGCTAATGAATCACAGCCCTTCACAACCTGAGCAAAACGAGTGAGTGTAACAACACCTTTTTGCCGCACTATATTTATTTTCCAGCAGGATCCCAAATGGCAATTCCTGCCATAACACGGCTGCTGCTGCTGCTTTTCTCAGTCCCTACAATGAAGGGACAAACATAGAAATTTTATAATTTATAGTACTCATGGAAGAAAACAGAAGTAGCTGTCTTCATGACCCAAAGAGTGCTGGAAATTGGCATTCTCAGGACAACTATTTTCAAATGCACGCCAATAAAAACACATGCATTCACTACAATTTACAACATCACTCATCAAGAAAACTAATTCTGAAGTAACTTTGATGTATGTTGATCTGCAGGATCCTTCCTTGAGGGTGTAATATAATACTGCTTTTTTTTCATATAGCATGTATTTTTTCCACTGCTTTCTTTCCATGCTCTGATCTGCAATTTGATCAGCAAGGCAAGATGACTGTTTTAAGACTGCTTGAAGTTTCCTGTATTACGTATTCTTTACACACCCAAATAAGTAAAAACAGAGTGAAATTGTATGAAAAAGTCCCACTACGGAGTATCAAACTATTATTTAAACACACACCTTCAGGTATCACTTAATATAAGCTGCTAATAACAGAAAACAGTATATTCCTATTCATCTCTAACAAACTGGGACTGAATCAAAACACATTCAGACAAAAGCTGTTTCTCTACCACAGAGGATGAAAAAGAACATTTGCCTTAGCAAAGACACAAGGTGGTAATTCAGTACCAAATATGAAGATGCAGATTATTTTCTATCTCAGAACTGGTTGCTGGGGTCAGCTCCTGCTGTGTGACAACATGCTATCAACTTGATCAAGTAGAATACAAAAACATGTCTATGTCTGTAAAAAGATGAGCCTTTTACAAATTTGAAGGACATGGTAGAAATTCTATAGTGCTAGTAAGCAAAGAGTTTAAAAAGTAATGTATTTTCTGGAAACATTTCTTCTCAAGTGTTCCTGTTTCTTCATGTTCTATATCCATGTCATTATATAAATTCAGCTTTCTTCAGTCATTTGGTCTATGCCAAGACTTCTATTGTTCATAATCTGATTTAACATGAAGACAACCATCCCCATGATCTCTCCAGACTAGTAACCTTGAACTCTGCTTAAAAGTCTCATAATTCAGCTCTTAAAATTCTCAGAGTTCACAGTATTTGCAAGGCTGGAAGAGACCTTGTAGATCAGTTGGTACAAGTTGAGTGAATGTCCCATAAAATCAAATGTTCTTGAGTTCAGAAGACCACTACAACCTTCCCACAGGTGTCCCTTGCCTCCAAGCACCAACTTTTATGCGTGCAAATTCTCAAGGGGAACAGCCTCCAAATTCTCCCATCAGCACAAGTATAATTTACAGAACAGGCTTCTGCTTAAACACAAGAAAAGGGCAAAAGTCTTAAAATTCCACCCAAGAGAACCAGGATTTAACTGTGTCTCACAAAGAGGTGCAGCTCCTTCTGGCTCCACTGAGCCCAGTTACTGAAGAGACAGTTTGTGTTCCTTTTTCCTAAGCACAGAAAGCTTTGGAAGCTGCATCAAGCCCTGCCTTTAAGGCACACGCTTCACCAAGCACTACAGGCAGCAGCACCAACTGAGCTGAAAGGCTCAGATCTCATTGCAGCGAAGCAAACGAACCGGGCAAACAGTTCAGTGCCTCACAGAATTAAATAAAAAACAATAGGAATAGCAAATACACCACAGAAGAAAACAAGACTCGCTTTCAGACAGCTGCTGAATTAAAGAGGAAGCTAAATTCACTGACTGAATTATTTACAATTATATTATTTGCAAAGATTGATTTAAATGACAGAGTGCTTCACCTCAGATCGTTCCTTTCAGCTCCTCAGATTCACCTCAATCAGATGAAATTCACCTAATTATTGCATCAAGAATTTACTTCAGTTTTTCTAACCTATCTATTCAGTTCAAGGACATCTTGAAAAGCAGGTTTTTCATTTCCTTCCACTATTCACTCGGAATTACCTGACACCGTACAACAGAACTCCACAACTTTTCAGATGCCTACAGAGGCACAGCAAGGCACACACTTCCAAAGAAAGGTGTGAGAAAGAGAGAGCCCAGCTCTAGTACTATTCTCTCACATTAACAATTTTGAAGGAACGATCCAGGTGGCACTTCATGTATTTATAGAAATAAATATATTGATCTACAAGATTAGTTATCCCATATGTGATGATGCTGCTTTAAGCATCAAATCGACACCCAAAATTCATTTGCTTTCCCTTGTCTCCCCAACTTTAGAACATTCAGGTCAATAACCTTGTTTCAGAAAAGGTCTTAGATGAAATTTTCTACACATGGGGAGGGTTGCTTTATGCCCAAGGGCTAAGCAATATCCCATGAACACTACAACACAGAATCACCTATAAAATCACACACAATTTGTGGCTTACAACGTGTAATATGGAAACTTTTTAAATGCTCTGTTTTTCGAAGATTACAAGTAATCTTCTATTCAAAACCAAAGACCTTTGCAGAGACTTACCATAACAACAAATTATCATCTTTCTGACAAGTTTCACTTTTCCTGAAAAGAGTTTAAGCAAATCTCTGGAAAATGTATACAACTCCCTGAATTCCCATTTATACAAGGTTCCTTCTGATATCAAATTATTATTCCAGTTGCCTTAGTTACATCATTTCAGTATCTCAGACATGGATACCTCTGTCTTATCTCCACAGATTTTAGAGAATGCATTATTTCTCTACATATAGAGTCTTTATTTTCACAATGTTGCTCACACGTCGGTGGCCTCATTTATTTCTGTACTTAGGGCAGATAAGAGAGAGCCAGTGAGCGCAAAGAACTTCTCTAGGAGATTTATTCAAAAACTGCTCCTCCCAGCTGGAGGCTTGAAATGGCAGTTTAAGATCCATTTCCCTGTTTTCAGTGGAGCTGGACATACTGGCTGTTCGTGCTGTCACAGAGCTGCTCTTTGGTTACACAAAATCAAGCACAGCACTCTTTTCTAATTTACCACTTAACCACACATCTGCTCAGACCTTATCAATGAGCTAAGGCACAATGAGGGAATTGCAACCAGATGTTTTTCCATGCACAAGTTAATAAACATACTGTATCCTTAATTTCAACACTTCTTTTTTTTTCCCCCAGATGGGATACACACCGCCCAGCAACTGCAAACCCAAATCACCAGAGAGACCCAACTGCAACCAACCATCCAGCTTGGAATAGACTCCCTAAGTCAGGTCAAGTTTATTAAAAGCTTTAAACATTTATAAATCTCCAGGGAAGCATGACTATAACACATGGCACTTAGAGGTAAATCATTGTTGTATTAGAGAGGCTCCTTCCTGCAGCCTCCTGGGACTGGGAGACTGGTTCACTGAAATCCTTTATCATCCTCCCACTAATTGTGGTGCATCTTGAAATGATTAGATCTATTGTTAGAACAGGCCTTGTCAGCAGCTGGGACACGGTGATTAATGGAAATTTCTCTTTAATTCCTTAGGATGTAGAAGTCTAAAGTCACAGTTGAGCCCCGGACCTCAATTATTAGGTGATTAATGAAATTATAATTACCACCCTTCCGCTCACATTCATCACTAGGTTTACTATTAATCATTAGAGGTAAAACACGGGAAAAAAGAAAATATTTTACAAGCACTATGCTAGAAATACATGGAAGAGGCATAAATGGGTCAGGAAAATATTCTCTGATGCACCAAGCTGGAGCAAATGTGTGTCATTACCAACAACTTAACAGTGCTGACGGCTCCAGTGAAGGTCAAGCTTGCTAATAGGAATCATTTTCTGCCTGATAACAACAGCTACCACCTCATCCAGTGCTGCAAAAACACAGATACAGAACATTTGACTACCAAGGTAGAAGAAACAGTTTTTAGCACCCATAACAGTAAACGGACCAATCCACCCCAATAACAGGATTCCCTCCTGAGTTTTCAAAATATTTCTTTTAAAATCATGCAATCGAGAGATCATATAACTACATTCTCTCTGTCTGTGGGCACAGGCTGTCTTGCACCATTGGACCTCTGACATCCCATATCTACCCCACACTGTCCATCAGGTGATAGAGCAGCTGGGTCACTGCTCTCACTCTGTCCTCGTGCTTTTAATCACTGGTGCCTCTGAAACTGTATGGGTCACACTTTCATAGCCTCATTATTTCCCAAAGACGACTCAAAGTGGCCAATACTCTTGCAACAATTAGGAATTCAGAGCTGCTTTAGCCCTGTAGCATTAATGTCAGGAAAGGTCAGATCCAAGATTTTTTCCCCCCCCTTCTCAGCTCGTCAGATTCTATGAAAGAATAATTAGTTTTTCACAGATCAAAAAGCTATGTAAGGGAAAGAAATTAAATGCAAGTAAAGGAGAAGACTGAGGATCCTTTGTCTCCTTTGGCACGAACTGCTCTTCTAAAATTTTAGGGCTCAACAGCCATCACTCCCCAAGAGAGACTAAAAGAGGAAGAAGGAAGGTTTACTCACCTGCCACAGATCTGAGCCCTCAAATCAAAAATGAGCAGAGGAATGACAGTTCTCCATCATGCCCCATCCCACAGCCTCTGTAGCTTGCAGCTACATGGTGCAGCCTAAATGACTGTTCACCTTGCACTGATCCGTATCAGGTGAAAAATCACTGTAATTTACATCTCACTTGTTTATGTAATAAATGATTTGTTTATACTGAACGTGATGCTTTACTTCAGCTCCTTGAAATGCCATTAAATCACAAACTACTTGTAAGACCATGCCTAGGAAAGGTAGAAACAGCAAGTCTCTCACACAAGCCCTCTCTGTATTAACACCCAAAGCATGCAACCACTTCACTGTGTTTACCAGCAGAAACAAGTGATTCCTGTGATCAGCCATTTCTGAATATGTCTGAAACTCTGATTACAGGTGTTCTTTTTAGTGCTGATTTAAGCAAATGTTACTCAACTGCCATCCTGTGAGTTTTAATTGGGAGGCGGGTGAGGACAGCAATGCTGGAGGTTCCACAATGCTAAACTTCAGCCTCCTGGGGAAAATAAGAGACCTCACTAAGCTTTGGTGTAATTTATATGAGCATATGCCAAAATGCACTAAATTGTGTATGGGAGGATAATAAATAACTACAGTGCATGGCAGAGTAGGACCAGAGCAGTGTGTAGTTCTATTGCACTGTTCAATCCGATGGTTGGATCAGTTAATGCTCCAGCTCAAGGCTGAACATCAATCTTGGCAGCTGGTGTGATATCCCCCAGCCTGGACACCAGGAAACTCACAGGTCCTCAGCTGGGTGGGAATGGAAAAAGATGTCTCAGAAATTGACAATAATTAGCAATACTATCAATTGCTTTACCCTACTTATTTACTATAAAACAGTAAATATTATAACATTTCTTTATAAATAATTTTGTTCTCATAATGCAATTGAGTACTGGGAGCTTCCAGATAGAAACAAGAGATAACAGATATATAAAGTGGGTAACAAATTTGGCAGAGAACCATGGCTGCTCTAGATTTTTGCTGTAGCAAATTAAAATAAAGTTGCCTTTCCCTGACTTCTTAATATAAAAACTATATATACTAAATACTAGGAAGCATTTAGCTGTCTAAACCTGGAGTACTGCTCAAAATTAAGGAGGATTTTATTTGGTTTGGGATTTTTCTTTTTCATTCTTACTTCCACATCAAAATAAAATATTCTACTCTTTCCTTCCAATTCTGGTTTAATAATAATTTCACGACAAACTAATGCAACATCCCCTAAATGCTGGGAAACATTTTAAAGTTGTATTAAGGTTTTGACAAATCAGAGCTAAGTGACTTTTACCGTGCTAATATTTAGTTGATGCAACATTTTAATCAACTATTTTCTGTTAAAGCTCACAAAGTTTCATACTTAGGAAAAGTTTGATTGTAGTATATCCACCACTCAGAGATTCTTGTGTGAGGTGTTCACTAAACATGAACAGCGTATTTTCCAAACATACACAGCACTCCTTATTTCTCTTAAATACATGGAGCAGTATTCAATAACTCTGAGTAGATTAACTATAGCTTTCTAAATAATACAGCACGTATTAGAAAGGGTCACATCTATACTGGCTGTAACAGACCCAGGAGGGAAACTACAGCAGTTGTCTTTGATCTATTGGCCTATATTAAACAGTGATGTGCTGGAGCATTGGGAAATGTCCTAATTTATTCTTGGAAAATATATATGCATATTGTCAGACGGAACTTTCTTTATACTGTGGTGGTCTATTATATGAGAAGGATTAAAAAAAGAAAAAGGAAGCAGAGAAGTATGTCATCCAGCCGAAACTGAACAGAATCACTGGCTCAATTGCTGAAAAGCAATTTTGATTGAACTTCTTTACATCAAGATACTCACTTGATTTTTGCCCAACACCTTTCTTAAGCTCAGAAGCAAAGTAAAAAGGGGGTGCACAGTAAGTAGCTAAGTTCAGGTCACAGATATGGGAAGGGAAAACAAGATTTCCCAATAGATATTAAGGTCTATGAAGCTGCAAAGAACAGAATACGGGTTGTCACTCCTGAATCACCACTCAGGTTTGCAGGGTTTGGGATGCAAGAGCACAACAAAAGAAATGACCCAACACAACCATTACATGAGAGGTCTGAACACACCTGCAGAAACTTTACAGTCAGGTACTCAGTCATAGCATTCACAAACTTCCAGAATTTTAGTGCTACACCTATACCAAAACTATCCAACCTACACCATGAACTCCATGCTCATTTCAGCATGTTTAGGGGTTTTGTTAACGTATGCTAATTAAAAAGAAGAAAACAAAACCACCCAAGTTGGAAAAAGAGATACAAGCTCTGTTCTCAAACGCTAGACCTGCCAGCCTTTTTTTTATTTTTTCTCAGAGCAGAAATAGCAAATAGATGAAAGAAAATAATTTTTTTCTTTGCATTTTCTAAAATTGAAGTTTCCCACTTTCCCTCACATGCTCACATTGCACTGCAGCTTGACAATGCTTTCTGTAAGGGGAAATATTGCACATCTGTTCCTAATCAGAAAAATTTAATAGCACTACGTCAATAGAGGCAGTTTGCATTTATACCACCATATTTACAGTTTTTATGAGAGGAGTGTGAATATTTCTTGCTGGACAGAATATCTGTGGCCATGAATAGCAGCTGAACAGCTTCCCTCTGCACACAAAAAGCTCACCCCTTGGTACCAGCTGAAATGCCAGTCAGAGTTCCCTCACAACAGATATTGGAGGTGTGCTGTGCTGGTCACTGCTGTTGTTATAAACGACATTTCAGGAATAGAAAAAATTGTAGCTTGTCAGCAGAGGCTCGTAATCATTATCCATTCAGCTGAAGGATTTAGCAGGACTGCTGGTAAAAGGGGAAAAAAAAGAGATTCCCTTCTTGCTAATCTCAGAGGGACACAAGTGGTCTATATTAACAATTACCTTAGACATTGAGGGAGAGGTCTAATAATGCTGTATTAGAATGAAAGTTGTTATATTCTGATGGGAATTTAATAACCCCAATCAGCTTCAGCCTGACCAGAATGTGTGTGGCAGTTCAGTTGCCAGAGGAGCTCTGGTGATCCCTGTCCCCCACAAACCACTTCCCAAAATGTTCCCACTGAACCCCTTCCGTGGTGCACCTGTCCTGGTTATTCAGTTAGCAGAGGGTTCAGGGACACATGGAATATCCCACTCAGGTACATTCCCTAAAGCAAGGAGAGGCCACATGATAAATTTACTGTAGAAACAAGAGCTGTTTAATGTCCTGTGTAACCCAAGAGGATTTCCAGGACTCGCTGTTGTTATTGCAGTCTTAAATGGAAAGTCATTTTAATACAATCCCTTATGATAACTTCAAGTTGCTCCTTAAAATCTAATAAATGAGAAAGATCGTTTAAGCTTTCAGATCTTTAACTACATATTTATACATATAATAACATGCTTGTTATTGTCTGTGCATGAAAAGGGAACTGACATTCATAATCTAAAGTACAAATTACATTAACAACACTTCAAAATATTTAATAGCCTTTCTAGATGATAGCCTATATTAGGCATAAATATTGAGGAATAATTCATAGTATGAGCAGATAACTATGAGATAAGCAGTAAAAAAAAAGATAAGGAACATGATTAATATTAAAGCTTTTGTGGCCTACTGGGGAGGAATTAAAAAAACAGAAAAGAGAGTAATCACTGTTAACCAGAGACTTGAAACAACATCTTCAAAACAAAACAGAGACACCTAAACCCCTGTTCCTAACAGTATTACTGAATTGTCAAGTATTGTAATTCTCTGAGCAGGGTCCCAGCCATCCAAGTTAAGGCAGAGCATCCTTTCTTCCCTGCACTCTCCCGCGTTACTGCAACTGCTGCAGCCCCAGCACTGCTGTCAAAGCAAGTTGAAATCACAGGGTCCACTTAGTCATAAAATCAGAGCTCCCCTCCCCTCACACGAGGCACTCCACACTCTGGTAAGCATTGCAAAAAGTATAAAGCACTCTAGGAAGAATGGCTGTGCAATAAAAGTGTAATTGAAATGGCTACACTGCTGCCTCATTTCATTACTCACACTGGCCTCTGCTTGTTAAATTTTAAGATCTCTTGGGAAACCGATGCATAATATAACAACACTCCAGAGTGTCAAAACAACCATTGCTATGATTTATCTCATGCATGACATCAAGGATCTATTTTAAAGTCAAGATTTTACCAGTAAAACAAGTGCTTTAAACTATCCCAGTTCTCTTAATTTAAAAACGTAATGTTAAAAATTTTGGAAGAACTGAAGGAATTTCTAGATTTGCATTTGGTTTTGCTTTTCAGCAATGTTTTGAGTCTCTTTACTCTTTTGCATACCCAAAGCCATTAGAGTAAGAAATCTAATCTGGGTTTCTTGAACAACAAGGATAAGAAAGCAAAATTTCATCAACACTGGAACTAACAGAAGAAAAAGAATTCAAACAACTACAAAATCCAATTACAAGCTTAGAAATTCTTTGTTTGATGTAGTCTTGTAAATTAAGTTCCATTCAACACAGACACTGCAGGGACTTCTGGGTAACACACACAAACCTCTGGATACCCAGCAGACTTGTCCCTCCTGCCATGGGCTGCTCCCTGCGGCCACCTCCCCACTGGCCACTCTCCCCACTCAGTGCCTTGAAGTTGCCTTTTGAGCTACAGCTTTAGTAGGTGCTGAAGATAACGAGATCTTAAATAAATGGGCTGTTACCACTCTCAGAGGTGACAGAGGCAAAAGGCGTCTGCGTTTCTGCAGCTCCTTGCGAACTTCACCAGCAACTACAACTAAATTGGAAAATCCCTTAGAACCACAACTACCATTTGAAAAATTCCTTCTACCTCATGCCCCATTGCAGCAGGTAAGGTCACCACAGAACATTTTGTGTTATTTTTTTCTGAAGAAAACCACCACAAGCACAGGAACAGAACCATTTCTTCATTTGGCCTTAATTTCCCTACAAAGTCTGCCACGGCCATAGGAAGTTACCTATAGGAAACCTGCAATAAAATTTCTTTTGTCTGGGCTTAATTAGCAGTTTTACATTTTGGTCCTTCCGCTACACAGAGAAGCCTTGACTCTTCTGTAGCAAAGCCTGAGAGTCAGTAATAGGCCACATAACAGACAATATTACTTTTTGCTCTCAGTTCCAAGAGCTTACTGCTGCTGTGGAAGATTGATCATTTCCAGCGTGCTTTTATTTGGAGGAACTTTATTCTTTGTGTTAGGAAGCTCTGGCTAACGCTGAGGCAACACCCTGACAGAAGGACTTTCAGAAGAATACTACAGTAATGATTTAAGCAAGTACTTTTTACACCCACCTGCCCTCACCTTATAAACGCTGACCCAAAGATCAGAAGAGGTTTAGAAAAGACCAAAAGCAGTTTTCCCCCAGGAACCCAGAGCTGCTTTTTCATTCAGTACAATCCAGCTACAAGAGCATGTGTCAAAGGCTTAGATATTGTGTGTCACAATACCCTAACAGTGTGTCTTAGAGGAAAAACAGGGAGAGGACACAAATTATGAGGGAGATGAAACCATCATTTTGAAAAACTCACCAACCATCAGAGTACACACACCAGGTTTCTGTTCTTTGTTTTTCTGTTTCTTCTGTGCAGATCTACCAAACGAAACATGTAATTGCTGACTCCTGTTCATCACTTAGTAGCTCTCAGTTTATTCCAACATTGACTGGCATCAGAAGTGCATTTCCTAGGCACTGATAAGAGGACAGAAGGCTGTCACAGTTGAATTTGGTTACCAGCTCCCTTTCACTCATCCAGCAAATGTTGATCATTAGTCCTGAGCCCTTGGAAAGTGGCAGAACAACCAAGTAACAGATCAATGCACAAGGAAACAGGCAATCGAAGCTCTGAGTGTCCATACTGTTAACACACCCTGTCTAGTCTCCCTGTTTCCTATATAAATTCAAACAATTTAAGCCTTATAGTTTTAAAGCATATTAGGGAAGTAGAAAACAATGGAAGCTTTGTTATTTTAAGAAAGCAATTCAAAAGAGTCTGAAATGGTGTCTCCTTAGCACTTCAGTTTTTATTTTCCTGTAACTTGGTTGCAAATTATTTGGCTGTGGATGAAAAACAAATGAAGGAGCTGTGTGGACTTTCTGTGCACTGCTCCCTATAGAAGGAAATGTATCAGTTACCTGACTCGCACTTGGTGCCAACATTATTGCTCATTATTTAACTACAATTTGAGATTTTTATTGTTACAGATTCTAAACCATTTTGGAACTCTGCAGTTCTGTCAGAGGCATAGACTGTAATGATCAAGAAATCAAGGTCAGAAATATGAAGAACAGAGTAAACCAGTAATTTCACACTGTGTAACAGTCTCTGAGAATACTGGCCCCTGACACATAATGCCATGAAGGAAAACAACGAACTTTCATTTTTGATTTAAAGAGTGCAAGTTTACTCAAAGGTGCTTTGCTATCCCCCAAAGTTTTAGAGCAGTATAACCAGCCTTTACCACTTGTCAACACTTAATAGCCTACACCCCAATGATTGATTTTCTTCAATTGGATTTTTTTTCTCTCCAACTCGTGTATTTAGCTTTTAGCTGCAGCAGGTTGACAAGGCATCTATCATAGCTAAACAGACTAATTCAGAAGCATTTATTTTCTGCAGCCGTGTTTGTTTGGACTCCTGTTATACTCCTTGTTTTGTGTGTTCCCACATACCAACACAGGTTTACCTTGTCTCTGCTTACAATATCACATCAGCTGTTCTGAACCTCCCTCCCCTTCATTCTGGATCTCCTTATTCCACTGCCACCTTTGCCTTCTAAGGGAATTTCGTCGATTTGGAGAATGAAGATTGTTGAATAAGAACCAGCATAAATGTTTTTCTAGTTATTAGAACACATTTAAGTTATACCTATGCTCATGCAATTTAAAAATATGGTCTTTCAAAACATTTTGTAAGTGGAATAGCATCCAAAAATGTAGCTGTTATACTTTCCAACTCTTTGTGGTCTCCAGCAACTCTGATCTGAGTGCAACTGATACACATTGTGTTAAATGTACAGCATCAGATACATTCCTAAGTTTTTAAAGTGAAGAGACATCATGGGAAAAAAGATAATGATAGCAACTTCTGTTAAATTCTTTCAGAGAAGTGAAACTGTAGGTAAAACTTATCCCTGAAGACCTGAAGTATGCTGCCATGAGGGGTGAAGTAATTCAGCAAAATATAGAGTATGATTACCTGCAATCCCTTCAACTAATACAGATGTCACAGGCCTTCACAAAGCTATGGGACACTGAAAAAAAGTAATAATTCTGGTGTCTATTATGAGCTTCATCTATCTCTGAGTGAGGAGACATGAAAAGAGAATTAGAGCCTTCACGGGAAAAGCACAGCAGAGGCAGGAGTGGGGAACTCTTCCAACAGTAATATTTATTCCTTAGGAAAACTGCACTAGACGCTGTGTTTAGGTGTTTTTTAAAAGTTAATTATCTTCCTAGACAGGAGGTGGGGCTTGAGAACTGTCTTTTATCACGTTGCTGCTCGGTAATTTGGTGAGGGTAGGGGTGATCCACAAATTACTTGAGAAGGAGCAGAGTTAAATTCTGCCTGTTTGCAGAAACTAAAATCTGTTGGAGTACTGCTTTGTAAAGTATCACTAATGGATTTGTAGCTGACTGAACAAATATCCCTTGCAAGTAAACTAATATTTGAGGAATATGTGAGAAGCAACTATTTTACATAAAGGAAAAGACTTCAATAACTGCCCATCTTGCAGCTCCCATGGGTATTTCTCTGTCCTTCTATCAGCTCCCTGTAGGTAGTTCTAGCATGCTGCTTTCATTCCTTTTAAATATTATTTTATCTTCTAACTGAGGGTCCCGAATCCTTTTCTTCTCTATCAGGAAAAGTACATACTACAAAAATCATTGATAGAGAAGTTGCCTGCACAGAGTGCAGTTGTTGGGCATGGCTGGCTTACTTTACAATGGCCAGCAAGAGAGATTCATTCCTTCTGAGGGGAAAACAGCATTTTTCCATTAAGTGAACTGTGGTATAATACAGCAGCATACTCTGCTTCTTAGAGCCTGCACAACACTTGCTATCCGTGTTTCCAACCGAGTTGTTTACTTTCTCTCAAATCCCCGACTTGGCAGAGCTTGTGAACAGCCTGCCACGCTGCTGAGCACAGTGCCACAAATATGAAAGAAAGAGGCAATTCTGAAGGAAGCACATCTGAAAGAAGTAAGATAAAATAGCGATGGCACGATTATTTTTATTTTATCAAGTTGCTGTAAAACTGCCAAGCCCAGAAGCTTGGTTTTCTAGCTGTGTTCTGAAAAAGAAAGCAAGCAAACCAGTCTCTCTCACTTCTTCCCCTTAAAAAAAGAAAAATGTTCAGATGTTTCCAAGTCACAACACTTGTAAATCCTGAAGCAGAGAGAATGAAACAGATCGTAAAGCATCATTACTTTTACTTAGACAAAGATCTGTGTGTTAGACACATATATGAAAGCAGTTAAAAAAACAATCAGAATTCAAAAGCACCAAGAGCCTTGTTCTTGCTGAGACCTGCCTACCTTGTCCCATCACCTCCTAGGCAGGCTGCTCAACAGGGAAATAAAATCAGAGAATATAAAACATAAGAACCTGGAGTGGATAGCAAAAATCTTGGACTTAATCAGCTTCTCACTCTCTACCTGATCAGTGCTGCCACAGGTTCAACCTGGGTTTCTCTCACATTAAAGCCAGGGACTGGATCCTCATGCTCGACAGGTGGGTTTCACCAAAATACACGTGGGAAGCTGTTCAAGATCCTCTTGCAAACATATGGCCTGTACTAAATGCATAGAAGATGATGATATTGATCAGATAATGATCAGATCAGATGATGATATTGATCAGATAACGATCTGTTACCTGGCCCACAGACCCAAGAACTACATGAATTTGGAGAGTAAAAACATAAGTATGAATATTGCCATATAAACACAGTACTAAAAGTGTCCCTACGTTGCAAATACTTTGGGAATTGTTGGTGCTGCAGATTAGGATGGTACTTCCCTGAACAGCTTCAACTATAATAAAAATGAGCACCTAAAAGTATTCTTGGGCATTGCAGTAACTGATTGTGGGCACTCAGGGACAGGCATTTTCCACAAATGGTGGTGACTTGAGTATTTAACGTGAATCTTGGTTGAAGAGTGGAGAGGAATTTAGAATAAAATCCTGAGGGAAAACAGTAACACAATAAGAGGGCATGACAAATAAAACAAAGTGCAATTTCTGCTTTGGTTCATAGTTTGCACCATTTGTATTGCAGATATATAGTGAAATTCATGACATTACAAAGTACTGTGAAAATTTATGGATTTAAAAACAAAGCAGTGGAATATGCATCTTTTCAGGGATGATGAATTCCACTACAAACACCAACCACTGTCAGAGTTTGCAACATTAATCCTTTTGTGAATATGAGAAGCTTCTAGTATCTGTTAGAGTTAGAAAAACAGCACAATGCACAACAATTAATTGTGGTATTTGGGAAAGCAGGGAGGCATTTAAAACTAAAGCTGAAATGTAAAGTTTTGGTCATTTTCTCAGCTACAGTCTTGAACTCCAGCACCAACATGCCCGACGTAGAGCCTGGTATTCTTTTTTTAAAGGCATTTTCTCTGATTTAACTTCATAACCAAATCAACCAGAACCAGTTTGTAAAATTCCAGCAACAACCAGAGTTTGTATTCATAACAGCATAGAAGAAAGTTGTAGGAGCCTTCCAAATGAAGTTCATACATAGAAGGAATGATATATACAAAAAAACCCTACTTCCATCATCAAGGCAGTGTTAGCTGCTACATAAAAATATTGCCTTTTCTAAGAAAAGACTAATAATGTATTATACAAATCTATTATAGGCATTTTTAGATGCTTAGATCTTGAGCACATACATTATACTGTTCATTTGTACCCTTCAGTTCCAAGCAGGCAAACTGCAGGCTGGGTGCACCATTTCAGTGGCAATTGATTCCAGGCCACCATCTTTTTGAGACTCCCTGAAATTCGTGTCCAACTGCTACACAGATTTGAGCTCTTGGACAGTGACAGAGGCAGGCTCAGTCAGATGGACAGGAATGGCTTGGACTCATATGGCTTGAAAATATTGCAGGAATATGAAACAGGACAATGTGCACCACAAAAGATATCTGAAAGAAGGTCTTATTTATGGAACTAATTATGAGAGGACACACTTGCTTCCCTGCACATCAGACAGTGGGATGCAGATCAGGGCACAGGAACAGAAGCCATGTGGCCAGGCTGGACTCTGACACTCCCAGCTCAGCACCAGAATCTGCAATCAAAATCTGTCAAACAGAAAAAGTCTCCATACCACCTCTTATTTTTACTGTCTCCCTATATTTTAATCCTTTTCAGATGAATAAAACCAGTAAAATATTAACAAGATGCACCAACGATGCAGCTTTGCTGGCCAGCAAACTCACAAGGCACAGCCTGAGGGCTGAGAACTGCACCTCAAGGCCAGTGGTGCTCTGGACCAAAAGAGCTCAACATGGGCACTGAAAATTACTTGATAATCTGCCCTCCTGCGCCTCGTTATTTACTGGATTCTTTCTCAAAGGCAGATGGAGAGAGCAGTGGTGTTAATCTCATTTGGGCTTTGAATGGATCCATAATACCCATTACTGTATGGCCATTGGGGCACTGAGTTGGAGCATATCTGTTGCACATGCAATCATTTTCATCCAAAAAATTAATCAGCTCATAAAATATCCTTCAAGAAAAACAACTTATTTTGCAGTTGAGAAGCTGCCTGAGAGGGTGAGTGACCTGGTGACAGCAACCCAGAGCCACTGCCTCAACTACAGACACAAAACAATAATCATATAACTTAATGGACTGGTGAAATACCACATTTCAGATAACTATATTGAGTGAAAAAAACATTTTCAATGCTGAGGATGTAGAAGATACAGTTTGGGCACTGCACTGGGGGCCCTAGCAGCAATTGTGAATAATCTGTCCCCCACCACTGGGTTTCAGTGTTGTTCATCCTTCATGACAAATAGTAAAACATTGGGTGCTACAGAATCCTGGCTGGGATGGATTTCTGCAGGTCAACAGCTCATATAGTGCCCAAGTACCTACTCCTGTTATTGCCAGGGACAAGACTTTATGGCAGTGCCTGTATTTGTTATCCAGACAAATGAAGTTTGTGTTGGTAATTCATCAGGAATGAAGACATTGTGCTCCTACTAATCATTGTCAAAATTGACACCAAAAAAAAAGCCACACAACTACCACCAAACCAAAAAAACCCCAAAACATTAACATGAGAAAACGGTTACAAGTTCCCTAAAACCAGTGCGAAAACCTCAGGAGATCAACTGGCAGTTGAAAGCCCAAAACTTCTAAAAGCTTTCTCTCAAACACTCTCCATGCAGAGGCCCACACTGAAGCCAATACCATTTTTAAGATTTAAAACACAGCATGGGAGAGATTTTATTATGCTCATGCATTCCAAAAGCCTTTCAGAGCTCTCCTTGCTCCCGGGTCCATAAATATGTCCAGTGGTGTAGCAGTGAAGAGGATGGATCTGTTCCTGTGCACAGCTCCTGCCTCACATTACAGCTGCCAGTGACAGCCAAGTGGACACTGGAAAAATGGACACTTCAATGAATCACAACTCGTTTATGTTTTCCATTTTAAGATTTATGCATGTTGAGCACAGCTCAGAGCCAGTTAAGTTACAGTCCAGTGCAGCTTAATGATTTTGCTACTCGGAGCTCTCTCCTCAATAAAGTGGATGTTTCTGCTTTCTCGCCAAATATGGTGGGGGATGGCAGAAAAAGTACCAAGGGGAGGAAAGCCCTTCTGAGCACCCCCATGGATAACTGAGCATCTCAGGCCTCATCTACATTTTCTGTGTGATTTACTCACACACCTCCCAGGATGAAGCAGTAGCTGACTTCCCACCCTTTTTAAACAATGTTATTGGATATTTCAGTACTGAGCACCCATCTCCTCCAACTCAGCACAGGTAGTGGACAATAAATCACCTGCCTGTGTTGAGCAGCACAGCTCCCTCCTGCAGCTCCAGCCCAATGCACGCTGGCAGGAGGGTTCTGAAGTTGCCCATTTCCAGGCATACTGGGCTGAATGTCCAGGTGATGCTCCACACCTGAGCTCCCTGCTCATCTTACCAATTTTTTCCCCATTTGCACTGCTGTTCAAGTCTGTAATAACAACACTGACAAGCCAGAAACAAGAGGAAGGAAAAGATTTAACAGTGTGAGCCAAAGAAGTTAGTCAGACATCGTTGTTGTGGTGGACTAAAGGGAAAACATGTTTTTCGAAGGCTTGCTGAATAACTTGGAAAAGATTGAAATACGTATTTCAAGGTAGAAAGAATCTGAAGCCTTTGCTATACCCTAATTTTCCATTCAGCAGCTTTGACATTTGGGTTCTGTAAATACATAGAACAGTCTGACAGAGATGAACAAGTAAGTACCTGTCCTCTGAGATACAACCCCCAAAGTGACAGGTTTCCTGCTGAATGCCTCGAAAGGGACTGAGGAAACAGTCTGTAGAGGTCTCACTTATTTTAATTAACTTATAAGAAAACTGTCCATTGCCTCAAATGGAGAGTTTTTTTATCATAGAATCATGAGCTGGTCTGGAAAACAAAGATAAACTCAAATGAAATGGGAATTCTTTCCTGCTTTTGTAATGGTCTCCCCTGCTGAAATCAATAGTAAATTCAGTGCTCACAACTCTGATAGCCTAGGTTTTTTTGTATTTTCTCCAAGTGACTTTTCAGTTGCATCAGTGACTAACTTACAGTGACCTTATGCCATGGCAAAAGTGGATCTGGAGAATATATGTATTTCATATATATGTATCAAGTCTACTTGAAATCCCACAGGATAAATATAAATAGAGTTCTTCCTTTCGGCCAGGTTATCTTAGCAACCCTGCCCTTATTGCAGATTAAGTCTTCATTTAATTAGAATTAAGACTTTATTTGCCAATATCTCGTAAGTACTTTTTTTATTTTACAGTTGAATACTCCCCATAGTAGAGGCTGATATCCCAATTTATGTGGCTAATTGGTGGTATTCCATTCCATAACTAGAATCAGGGAAGCCACTTACTAGACAAGAAGTGGTTAATGCCCAATTGCACTCCATCAGCTGCCTTTCCTTATAGTCACCTCCCAGGACTATACCCTGATTTCTGGATACATAATTGGTTCAGAATTCCAGGAATGCCTTAGGGATTATAACCTCTAACACAGCTCCTATGAACCCGCCTGGCTATCTGTGAGAACCAGGTCTGTACCTTCTGGCAGCCAAGTACTGCAGTAGCTGCTGCTGCAAAGATTAAATGCCCGTTATGGCATCCACTATAATTATTTTCAAAGTGCAACAATTAGTGTGTTTTTCTCTTAAGTTTCTAATAAAATGCAAATTCATTCCTGCTGGTACTCAAATCAGATGAATGCTACTCTCTGCTTCCAGTTGGCTTTTAACTTGTGAGGCCTCCTTTTGAAGAGGTTAAAAAAGCAGGTTTTAAGATTGGAGTGTTCAAAACCAGTTCAGATATTTCAGTAGGCGATTCTAAATTGCATTTAGAATCCCCACACCTACTCTGATCTGGTCTTTTATTCTTGGGTTTTTTGTGTTGGTGTGCTGGGGGTTTTTTATAAGTTTTTCAAGTTTCAGCACTCAGGATTACAATTGAAGTTCCATTAAATAAGAAACATATTCCAGGATAATTTAGATTTAAGGCATGAAATAAAATACGAATATTTTGAGCACACAGATTCTAAATACCAAATGTAACTTGGGTATGATTAGACTGTATAAATCTATTCAGGTGATTAGTTTGTATTGAAGTTGAAGACTCCAAATCAGAAATAAAGCTTTGCTTCTATTCTGACTTCCACTGATTTTGAGTCCTAAAGGCTGAAGCTGTGAGCTACGCAAACAGAACACACCAGGCTGTCCTCAAAAATAATTCAGTACCCGTGAATTCTGAGAAAAAATATGCACAGAATTCTTATTAGTTGCTTCTCTTCAAATATTTAATCACAGTTGCTAGTATTTCTTCCCAATGTAAGCCACACTTGGCTATTTATGAAAAAGAAATCTATTTGTAACCTTGACTTTTTAAAAACAATATAAAAACACGAGCCCTATTGCAATATGGTCAGTAAAATAACTAAATAAGTACCTTAAAGCATATCTATCAAAAACACAGTAGCAAACATGGTTGGATTATATTTATTACTGGCAGCTCTTTGCCTGTGAGCAGGAGATGGACTCACTCCATCCCTTCCCAGCACGGCAGGTGAGGGGAACAAGGTGAATTGCCAGCTCACCTAATAAGACATCTCTGTCAGAGGGTGACTGGAGACTCTTCCCTCCACAAGTCTTTCTTGCATACTCAGGGGAAAGTGTAGCTGCAGATTAGGGTACAAAACCAATGAAAAGAACAAAAAACCCTGCACATGGCTCTGCCTGCATTGCTGGGCATTTAGAGGGAACAAGAATTACATGACTTGATTTACTTTACAAAAACTGATTAGCAAAACCCCCTGTGGATTTCTTAACTATACTGTGGAGGGATACAAGATTAGTGCAGCAATTCCCATCATCAAACGTATTTACTGTTAAAATATTGGATTAGTGATGTTGTTATCCACTGTTCCAAGATTATAAAGTGATTCTTTAAAACTGAGCAGAAAAATACTACACTCTATCATTTGTAATTAGATTGCAGTCTGAGTGTTTTTGCCTTTCCAGAAAAAGTAATCCTGCTTAAAAAAAATAAAAAAGACACTGCACACAAATAAAGAAAAAATAAAACTAGAGATTCAGAAGAGTAGATAATTTATTTTCTTCTGCTGCTTTTGAGAGGCAAATGGTTGCACTTTGTCTGTATCTCATTGTTCCTGCTTGCCAAACTCAGAGCTGCGGCAATGCCCCTCCATTACACCAGGGGGTAATAAAGCCTTGCTGGTGTGAGATGTGGCTTTATTGCAACAGGCACAGGAACGTGCAATACCTGAGCCCGACAAATCTCACTCCCTGGATACTTAACCCTCTCAGAGAACTTTGAGGAGAGGGTCATCGTAGTCTCAATTTCCACTGACAACATGGACACTGAAGGAGGGAGAGCAATGAGGAAAGGGGATAAATTGATGCGTTCATTAAAGTAATTATGCTACATTTGGGTCAGGAAGATTAATGCAACTGTATCCTGGCTTTTTAGCCATTATCATCAGTGACTAAAAGCACTTGGAGTTCTTACAATTGATAAACAAATAAAAAGCTACAGCACTAATACCACCTTCTCACATTTTATCCTGTTTAACACCTCTGGAAGCCACTTCCATGCAGTATTTCAGATAGACATATAATAGATGATAATGTAGGAGTCAACCAAAAAAGATTGAATCAGAAATACTCTGCAACTGAAGAGTGGGAGTTTTGCTGTACCTGCCATGCTGGCAAACCTCACTATTTGCCACTAATACAGTCTTAAACTGTATAGACTGAAGCATTGTTCTTTTGTTGTGGTAAATACTTATTCTCACTAAATTCATCCTCCTAGTAATCACAGAGCCATAGGATTGCTATGGTTGGAAAAGACCTCCAAGATCATTGGGACCAGCAGTTAATCCAGCAGCACTGAGCTCAGGTGCCACATTCACACACCTTTTGAACACTTCCAGAGATGGTGATTCCAGCACTGCTCTGAGTATCTTATTCCAATGCATGACCACACTCTCAGTGAAGTAGTTTCTCCTCATATCTAGACCTCCCCTGGTGCACCTCTAGGCCATTTCCTCTCATCCTGTCAGTTTTCAGCTGGGAGAGGAGACTGACCCTCACCTTGCTAAAATCTGGAAGAAAATTTGTTTCTGATTCAGAATCATGGTGATCAATATTATTTTGTCATTACCACACAAAATTCAGATTTTAAAACAGCTTTAGTAACTTCAAAAATTTTACAAATCAGATTGCTTTGCTTTTAAATTGCCCTGTCTATAACTGACCATAAATATAGAGCCTATAAATACATAATCTTAACTGCAGTAGCTCTGAACAGCCTTGACAGGATTTATCAGCTAAATGTTTAATCAGGCAAAACAGCAAAAAACAACCACAGAAAAACATGGTATTTAGCATTTAAATAAATCTTGTAAACCAATGACAAGTCTATTTGGGCAACTACTCCCACACATGTTCCTTATCTGTAAAGGTCTTGTCCCAAATTTATCAGAACAAGTCTCTCATACTTTATTTTCCAGGCAGGAACATCAGTTTCCATTCACTGAGTTCACTGAGAAAGATGCAGAAAACTCCAAGTTAAAAGGCATAGCCATGAAAAAAGAACTCCCAGAGTGTCAATGTTTTAGTGCTCTGGATTCTTATCAAATCACAGCCAAAACCCCGAACCATAAAAGCAAAACAAAAAAACCAATAAGAGCAGAAGAAATAAGCTTGACAAAGCACTACAGTTCTTTGGGTTTTGTCTCATTGAAGAGCTGTTTTCAAATTCCCAGCTACCTGGCTGCTTCCAAGATCAAACCTTGAGCAAAGGAGGCGAGAGAGCGCCATGGCAGTACCGGCAACAGGAATCCTTCCCTCCCTCCGAGCAAAAAGCACCATTCCTTGTTTTCCCAGACTACAACCTCTGTGTGAAATTGCCTGGCTGCTAATAGGTACCAGCTTCTCACCTCCTGATATTAAGGGCCAGATGTGGCTCTTTCTGCTTCGCTGCCTGCCTGGCTCTGCACACCAACTGTGCTCTCGGCTATTCCATCCCCTCTCTGTTGATAAAACACATCCCACAGCACCTCTCAACATGAACGCCTGTGAGTAGCCCAAGTAAATGTAGTGAATTCTTTATTGCTATTATGAAGTAGACAGAAGTAGTGAGAGTCTCTCCCTTGTGTGTGGTGTGGGGAGAATCGAAAAACTTTTTGTGAGTAGTAGTTGGTTTTACTCACAGTTCGTTCTAGCAGCTTTTGAATACATTCCTCCTCCTTTTGTAGTTGGGAATCATTTGCTTTATGAGCACCATTTGGATCATTTGCCTGTTGCTCATAAAATAGACAAAGCTTTTATCCATGCCATGAATTTTTACTCACTTTATACAAAATACCTAAGGAGGGATTTGCAGTGGCCAGAATTACATCCATGAAAGAATTAACAACTAATTTAATTTTCTGCTACAATAGTGTTTCCAGCAGGTTTTGATTTTGTTGATTACATATCTTCTCTTCAGCAAAAAACCAGCATATACATGTTAGCTTTATTCCATGTAATTTTTTTTAAAAAGCAGATTTTTTTCTTCTCAAAAATAAATAGAAATGACAAAAACACTTCATGCATTTTAATATCTGTAGTTATTAATTAAAGCAGTGGCAAATGCAGCTTTCAGAAGCGATCAGAACAGTCTGTATGTTCAGGAAGAACAATGATTCTCATCAGCACCGGGACAGTGTAACAGGGTTATTTCCTTGACAAGGCTGCTGCCAACAGTCACACAAACCACCGAGGAAAAGTGGTTGCACAAGCCCACCTCTGTCACCGTGTTCATGCACCAGTGCCCCACTAAGTGACAATCACTGCATCAAGCTGCTTCAGTGACTCCTTTCACCACTCAGAAGCCAAAATTCTCTCTTCTCTGCCAACAACCCAAAGCTCAGCCCTAAGTCCGAGCTCCTGCCTGCTCTGAGTGCTCAGAGTGCAACACACTCTGTGGGCAAGGAAAGAGGAGGAGTCCTCCTGCAATGATCCATCAGCTGTTGGGCAGTAGGTGCTGGAAGGAGACACTTCCCTCAGCTGCTCCTGCACACCAAGAGTTAGTGTCCATCGGTAAGTGTGGAGTAGAGCGAGCTCCTGCAGTCCTGCACATAAACATCATTGATTGCAGGCACAGATCGATGAGCCTTAACTGTTGCGATTAGCAGCTGCCAGGGTAGGGGTGTTCGGGGTTTGGCAGGTGCTGTGGGCAGTCAGGGCACACACTGCACCTGGGAGTCTTTGCTTTAGGAAGGAGGGATGATCCTGGGTTTTGGAGAGCAACATCTGAAGAATTACCCTAAAGCACAAGGCTTGCATGTTTACAGATAACCATCGTCTCTCTGCATGCAGAGGTGCACAAACACGTCTGTGACTATAGTGAAGAATTTACCATTTAACAACTTCTGTTTTTTCATCAGCTGTATAGATTGTCCCATGCAAGCCTGCACAGTCAGCATTGCAGCAATAAAAAAGACACACCACCAAGCATGAACAAAGACAGCAGGAACAGATTTTTTTTTTTAATTTCTCAGTCTAAAATCCTATGCTGTATGTGCCACAAGCTTTGGGACTAAACAGGCCTCTAGAACAAGCCTAACTTGTAGGATTTAAAAATAAACTTCCCCCACTTCATTTCTACACCAGATGCTCAAAGTTTGTCACACCAATAAAACTACCAAAGTAGTTTCGTTTTGTCAAGTTCTGCAAAATTTTTTAAGCACATACCAAATGCAAGCTGAAGGCAAGATGATGCTGGTATTTCTCCTTTAGAAAAGCTGAAACCTCAACGAAAAGGGCACTACCAATAACCTGGGCAGCCAAACACCAAAACTAACCAACCTGACATGTCATGCCAAGAAGTACAGAGTAACCTGTTGCAACATTTCTTTGAGGATTATTTCCATGAAGGCTTCAAGAAACCACCTTTATAGACACAAGTTACCAGAAAAATTGTTCCAGCCTACCTGTGGCTGAGTCCAAGGCTCCAAGGTTGTTTCTTTCAAAGGAGTTGGTGGCCTGCCCACTTCTTTTGTGTGCTTTTTGGGAGAGAAAAGGATGCATCAGTTAAGTGGTCAGTCATCATCCAGCACTACTTTCCCTTGAGGGAATAAAACAGTCTAGGTACAAAATCCATACAGTAACGTATGACTGCATACATTTGGAGGAGGCAGTAGGTAGCTTTTTTTCAGCTGAGTAACTTAATATAGTTGTTTTAACATTCTAGCTGTGGCAGTATACACCATCTGCATGTAAAGATTAAAACAAAATGAAGTTATTTACCATAGAATAAGGGTTAGCAGTAAAAATTCACAGGCAACTCAACTCTGGTTCCTCTGTCATTTCCTCCCCAGGCTGTGCTATGTCACCTTGCAGTGTAACTAACGTGAATAGATGAATCGAAAGGAAGACTATGGGAAATATTTTTAACATCTGCATTATTTGGGCATGGAGCAATGTTTTCTGATGAGGGTCCTTGCTCTTTGCTTAAAGCTCTTTGGAACCAGAGCCAGAAGGCTGAGCACTTAACACCTTCTTGTCTCCTTGGCTTTCCAGTTCTTGGAATGGTTCAAGAGTGACCACCCCAAATCAAAAGTCTGTATAAATAAACAGATTAAACTAGTCTTCAAAGAAGTAGACTTGCTGGCCCTTCAGAGTTCTTTATGATAGTACCAAAACATCCAGCAATTAATTATTAACTTCCACAATAGCTCTTCTTCAACAATAAACGTGCAAGATTTTTAAGTACTGTCTAGGATGTTGGCTACTTTTAGTTTTCTCCATATGAATTTTCCAGGAAAAGAACTTTACACATTGTTGTAAAGAATACAAATCTCACACTTTCTCCCTAATTTTTTTTTCTGCCATCAATCAGAACTAGTGGCATTCCCAAAAAAAAAAAAAAAAGACCACGGCTGAAATGCACTTTTTAAGTAGTGCCAGGATTTTCCACCTCCTGAAATACAGGATCTCTAATGTACTACCCTTTGAACACAGCTTTTAACAATTTGTAATACAAATATCATCTCATCCAGGTCTCACATCAGAGTGATCTGAATACCCATGGAGGCTGCAAGGACTGACAAAGAGATGGAGAGATGCCATTGGAATTTCTGTCATATACAGCAAGGTATGGCCACTTAAAAGGAAACACTTTTTTAAATACAGATTTTGCAGGAAACTTCAGCTAGAATGGAGCATTCACAGGGCTTCTTTCATAAAACCACCTTATTAAATGGCAATTGTGTTTTGGCAGGTTGGATTGCCTGTAATAATAGATTACAGGCAATCATTTTTACCAGTTTTTGTTATCTTATATTTTGGGCTAAGCAATGGAACACGATTCATTCTTGAAATAGAACAATAAGTGCATTTCAAAAGATAAAAAGAAATAACCACAGACTTGGTGAATGCTAAACACAGTTAAAATGAATGCATCTAGAAAAAGAAGGTTGTGTTTTTCATGTGTTCAAAAGCAAATTTATTCTACCTTATAATCTTACTTCAAATGTAATCATCAAGCATCAAAGGGACCCAAACACATAATGTAGATTATTAAACATATCAATAATTCCACATGGGATAACCTGCCAGAAAGTGACATTCGAAAAAATCACACTATTTCTTAAGAAATAATTTTTCTTGGAATTTCACATAATTTCTTTTATACAACATTTGTCCAGTCATTTATTTTTTAGAGAGAAAAAGGAAATGGGTGAGTACACGAAGAAAATGGATGCAAAAGTACATTTGAGTGAAATAATACTTGAAGTGTTTGAGTAACTCTGGAAACAATGCTCTAAATCTTAGATATGACTTAATGAAGACCCAAAGAATGTTGCACATGAGCTGTGAGCACACACACTGACCCAGGGCTCAGACTGCTGCCAAGAGGCACATCTGCAGCAGCTCCCAGCCCAGCAGCTGTGAGACTGCAGTGTGAGTACCTGTTCTGAGCTACCTGCTACTGCAGCAGTTGTACTTCCACTATAAAACTCTTTACCTACCCCTTGCTGAGATACACACACATTGCTAATGGATCACACAAGCAGCACTTAGCCACAAGTCCTCTTTTCTCCTTTATAAAGAAGAATGTGGTAAAGAAAGGCAATCCCCCAAGGAACTTCTCTCTTCCAGCGCAGATAAAGAAGCTCTTACTAAAGCTGGGAAGATTTTTGGAAGCCTTTATCTGCCCATTTTTCTTGGAGCATCTTCCTACAGCCCTCTTGAACTTCTACAATTCCTCTGAAGAAACAATAGACTGTGCCCAAAGTCTTTTGTTCATGTTCCCGCCACTCCCTCAATTCGACATTTAAGTTCCACACACAGAAGAAAATTGTGCTCATAATGAGATAAAGATGGAATGATTTCAACCTGGATATTACATTACGGTTTCAGCAGTGCCATTAAAGCTCCCTTAGCTCTTGTACATGCACTGATTACGATTTCTCTAGCAGGAAAGCTTGACTTCGGGAATAAATGAGGTTCTTTTCATGTCTGACAAACCACCTGTCACTTCTGCTACAGCCAACCACCATTCCACAAGCACAGGGCGTATCCAGACACCTGATTCAGCTCCTGCCATTCATCCAACGCCTTCCAAGATCTCCCTCCTGCCAGAGCTGAGGGAGACACATTTTGCTTGAAATAATTACCTGACACCCCGTATCACTGCTGTGGTACAGATACCGAGGAAGGCAAGAAGAGACAGAAAACCACAGAGGATCTTGCTGGCTGTGCATGTTTCCTTTATCTCAGTGACCCCTTCTGCTCAGAGGGAAATGCAATAATTTCAACAGTCCCCCAAGGCCAGGCAATCCTGTCCATCCACAGAAAGTCAAATTTTCAGGTATTCTCAATACAAAAAGCTTTAGTTTGCTGAGCCATCATACAGCCAAGTCTCATCAGTCTTCTACCTGACCACCTAGAAATTACCCTGATCAATGATGTTGGCAAATCAATAGAGTCCAGCATAATAACCAGGGAGTAAAAAGACTGCACAAAATATTTTGCTGATATTTGGAATTTTCTAGTTACTATCTAGTTACAGTAGCAAAAGAAAGCTACAATATTTAATCAAAGTAGTTATTAAATAATTTTTATGAGAAAAAGTGAAATTCATCATGAATATTTCCCGTTGTTTATTTCAAGATATAAGTTACCAAACATATAATTAGTTATGACAACTTGACAGGTAATAACCAGATTTCTAAAATCTATCAGAGAAAATAAACTGATTTTAAAGGTTATGGAAGTCAGTGTTTCATGTCAGACTTCATTTTTATCTTCAAGATTCTGCAGGAGGATCCTCACTCTGAAACATGAGGGGAAATCTTTGGTGCACCTAAGACAGTTATCAGGGCTAAAAAGTGAAAAAAACCCACCTTGCAACTTGACATTTTCGGTTTACCCATTTTGACTTCTGGAAAAGCCCAAAAATTACATAGATGGATCCTACCACCAATAACCCTAATGGTTACTTCTAATGGTTATTGATTGCTGTGAGAGGCAAAAGCACACTGAAATTCCAAGATAATACAATGCATTTTTCTCTGGTGCCCTAACAAATTGCTACAGCAGCATTAAGATGCTCTGACTCCAAGTGTCCCACTGCTGCATTTCATAGGAATAAAAAAGGGTGCTTTATGTAATTCTTTCATGCTGAATACCTATATGGTTTGGAGTCAAATTTAGGTGCAACAACAACAGACATTTTCTAAGTAGTATATTAGCTATGCTACATTATCAAAGCCTAGTTGGGATTGCAAGTGTTTATTTGGGGCAACTTCTCTCTGTCTGCCAAAAGCTGTGTTTTTAAACAACTTCAGTAATTTTCTGTCCCCCATTACAATCAGGACATCATGTATAGTGATTTTACTGTTCAGGCACAATGTCTTTATTCTCACACTAGACAGAGGAACACTGTAAACCTGAGGAGGAGATTATCTCCATTAACAATGCCTCCTTCTTGTCTCTAAGTTGATTTCAGGTAACTGGATATCTGCAGTCCCTTCTTTCAGACTCCCAAAAACCTTCATGCGAAAGGTGAACAGAAGGGTTCATTTCCGTGATAATAATATAAATTTATGTAACAAATTGAAATCAAAATCTTAGTAAGGATTCCTTTGGAAAAGATTTTGCTTTGGGTTCAAGAAATCAAGCTCTGCTTTTTGCTAAAGGACAAAAATACAAATAAATATAGAAACAACCCCCCCTTGCAGAGGTATCAATGAGAAACATCCTGGCTAGAGCCCTGAAACATAATTTAGAAGTGATGGAAACGATCAGCTTTCAACACTAAGCAGCAACCTGGAATCACCACTGACAAATTCTGCTCTGTTTTGGCTGTAACAACTGTGGCTGTGTCTCAGAGTATCCAAATGCCTTGTGATGTGTCCGTGTCCTCCCAGTGATTCCTTGGCCTCAAAAGCCACAATTTAACCCAGCAAGTCTCTAATGATGCTGCCAACAGGCAGCTTTTCTCTTGCAAGTACCTCTTTAGAGATGCAATAACTCATCTAGCACGTATCCAGGCAGTACCAGGGCATGATTTCCAGAGGTGCAGCTCACCCACAGCCTCCAGCACTTACACTGTTACACAATTCCCAGAGGAAAATCAGCCCTTGCCTTCCTTATTTCCCACTTTTGTTTCAAGATACCCACGAATAAATTGAGTGCAGGGCAGGAGGCAGAGGAACAGAAGACCAAGGCAGGGTGTAAGGTGGGGGTTGAACGTGTACCAGGAAGGCTCAGAGGTTTAACAAAGCCTGACATGAGATTTGCCAGATGGTTCTCTACCGGATTGTAAAACTTCAAACTAATCTTCATTTAAGAGTTTTAAGGGCTGTATCCCTCTTATAAAGCCTCTTGCTCTTTTGCCTGGTTGATTCTGGTAAATTATAGATCAGACTTTAGAAAACTGCTTCCATGAACAGCGGCTCCTTAAATCTCAGCTAAACTGAGCAAGAAGATTACATGTTATTATGATGTAGCACAGCAGGATTTTTGTACAGCAAACATAATGATGTAGAGAAGGATAAAACTATCATTCTGTGCAAGGAGGTCATCCATAGAAGAACAATGCTTTTTATACAGCCAGCAAATCCATCCCTACGTGGTGAATCTTCATGTGGCAAATGCTTTCTCTTAATGGTTCTGCAAAGAAACCCAGCAATAAGCAAAACCCAAATCTGCATTGCAGGATTCAACAATCAAGCATTGCACAGCAAAGGAGATGTCATTTGGGAGAAATTATTCTCAATATTGCTAGAAAAAAGTAGTCATTTCAAGGGCAATTTTAAAGGTAAATGTATCTTGTTGGTTTTTAAGCAAGGAGAAAGGATTTCCTCCAAATCCCCAGGGAAATGTCAGATAATGTATGTAGCATTAAAAATTAAAATGCTCACTAATCTTACAAGTGCATATATATATATATACTTTTAATTGTAAATCAAATACAGTTCACATGGAAGTGCAAAGTCACCATATTAACGTCTAGAAATTCTTTCCACCTGCTGTTTGTATTCTCCATCTTACAGAGCACCTCCACAGTTGAAATTACAGTAGAGAGAATTACAGATTGCAGAGATTACACGACAACCAAGTTGAAGTGCGAACAGCAGAGGACAAACCTGGGTGTTTTGTAACTTGCAGTGGCAAAACTTCAAAACCAAGAAGCTGGGACCACCAAGTTCTGAGACTTGATACATTAATTTGATGAAAAAATTGTGGCCTATCAACCTTTTGAAAAGGTGATGTAAATACTTAACTCTATTCAGCTGAAAATTGCTCTAATTTTCTTCTCCTGTACATGATTTTGAATGCAACACAGTAAAGTCAAATGACCTCCTCCTTTTTTTTTTTTTTTTAATTGAAACATTAATTCCTGCACATGAAAGCTTTTGACTTAAAAGCAATCAGGTGTGATATTCACCGCTCTGGTCTTTTCAAAATGTCACACGCAGGAATTATATGGATTTATCCTAAAGCTCTCTGTAAGAATAGCAGCATTTTGAAATGCCTAAGAAAATGCCTTTCTATGAGAAAATGCTAGTGAAGCCTACTGTACAACTAATTTTTATCACATGTGAGTTACAATGAAATACTGTGTTATCCTTCTGTTCTACCTTGCACATCATTGCTAACACTTAAACAAACTTTCCATATTTAAAAAAAATAACAAAAATTTCTTAAGGCACAGTTAAATGTTTTCTGATGTAACAGTGGAATCCCCATAAATTCAAATAATCCTAAAGGAGAAAAATTACTTGAAGTTGTGATGAACATAGAGCTTCCTTTTTAGTTCACACGTGTAAAAATCACAGTGCTAATAGCTGATAAAATATGCTCATGCTACATGTTCTGGCTTCAAAGTATTTACATACATAAAACTAATGTGACACTATATGCAGAGGTATTCTTACATCAAGTGAAAGGGGGAAAAGAATGAACACAATATCAGACAGCTTGTTTTACTTGCCTGAGCTCTACTTAGCTTTTAAAAAAGGAATATAAATGTACACAAATCCGTTTTGTGACTCAGATATAAAGCATCATGTTAAAAATGTAGTACATGGTAGCAAAACTCCACATTTTTATATTCCTGCATATTTTCTCCGGCATTCTTAAAATTCACATTTCTTGTTATATCCTGTCATAAAAATAATTTCTCTTTCTGCCCAGCTGCACCTTGTCCAAAGGTGTTTTTTTCTAGGGCTTGTCATCTTCTTTTTGTGTTTGTGACTCAGTTAGTCTTCATAAAAATCCAGCTTATTATAAAGAACATTTGCAATTTAAATTACTCTCTCTGAACATTAAGTCTGAATTGGATAAAGTTGTTAAAAGGTAAGTCTTGCTAGGTTTTGTTTTTTTTTTTTTACTTCACTAATCAAGCAAACTAAAACTGTATTATCAGAGTCAGCCAGGAGCAGCACAGAGCTGGTTGATGGAGAAAGGCCTGAACAGGAATCTCACACGCCAATTACAGCCAGGAGAGAATGGCTGACCAATCCTTATGATTTAAGCTTTGAAGTGTGGCAGAACTAAGGAAAATGTGCCACCTTAAATTAGATTTTTCCAGAAAGTTGATAAATAGGCTTACTCATAAAGAGCAGCAAGACTAATCTGCAATTCTCCTGACATTAGAGACAGCATGATCTATAGAAGCCTTGTTGGATCATCAGTTCTTTTCATTTGATGTCATCCTATTTATATTCCTTATCCCCAGATGTGACTATTCATCTTATAAAGTATGTTTGATTTTTTCTAGTGCATATTGTAGCTCTAAGTATACGAAGTAAAATAAAAAGTCAGATTGTTCTCCAGGTAGCAACAGCATGTCCAGAACAGGCAATTGTACCATAAATAATCCCTCAAGAGAGATAGAAATATGCTTGGAAATACCTTTCTTTTTACTTATCATGTCTTTGAGGTTATTATTCAGTCTGTATCGTAACCTATGGCACAGAAATCAAACTGAATGCAAACACTAACTTGTAAAATAGGGAGGAGTATGGAAAGTCATGTGGGAGTCACCAAGGAAAGGTGCAGGTAAGAGAGGATCCAGCTGCTCCCAGGCAGGTCACTGCAAGGAACATCCACTGCCCTGCCTAAGCCAACAATGTCTGTGGCTCAGCACAACTTGGGAAAACATGTCTCATAAACACAGGCATATGTCATCACACACTCTTATCACTTGTTACTTTATATGGGGTCAGGATTGAGCTCAAAATCAATAGCATTCTAGTAAATTTGATTAAAAGTTGTATTGCATTCTTCTTAACCCACAATGCTGCTCTCAGCCTCTCTCTGCTGTAGCTTCTTTCCCTTGGACAGCCATGCACATTGCCTTTCCATCAAGGAAAACAATATGAAGATAATTTCTAGTTGCTCTGAATGGGAAACTGCTATCCCACATCACATTTCCCCTAATATTCCTGTGTTACACCAAGCCTATCTTCCCACTTGGTCAGGAATCCCTTATGAAGTTACAGGACAATCCTGCTTTGAAAGCACATTTAATTGTGCTCAAAAGGTTTGCTGTCTAGAGACGAGTATTTCAGGATGAATTATAAATTTCTAACCTCTATTTTTTTCAGCTAAACATAATAAATAACAGCATTATGAAATTCCTTCTCTTGCTGACCTATATAACCTCTGTCAGGGAGGAAGGAACCTAAAATTCATCAGAACCCTCAGCAGGGTGGGGACATTATACAGAGAAGCCTCACTGAATAAAGAGGTTTTGGAATCCTTGATGGACTGAGGCCAAGATAGTGAAATTCTGGAATTAGTGTGACTCCTAACTGCCTCCATAATTACAGTAGATTTGTGTCCTTGGGACATGGAGGCAGGAGTGCAAATCAGGCGTGCTCAGAAGCTCTCAGTGGACTTGGAGGAGTCTTGGCATTTTGAAGGATTCAGGGAAACTATTACACAAATGTTCTCTCATTATTGTCTGGATGTCATCACAAGATTCCTTGGCCTAGATATTGGGTTGGCTTGAAAACTTCAGTACTTAATTAGTATTGCCTCTGGTTCATCCCTTCTCTTGCCCCTCTCTGATGGGGAACATGCTCCGAACAGTCCCACAGGAGAGGCAGAGGTCACCTGCCCCTGTCATGGCCAGCACTGAGTGTCACCAACACAACCAGCAGTGAGAAAGGCACAGAACAGTCCACTGGGATTCCCAGCCTGAGCTGAAGCTCATGTTACTGCAAAATTCAACTGCTTCTGTAACTGAAGGTGGCTGGATAATGTTTGGAAGACAAAATAATGAGCACAGAAGAAAACATGCTCTCCGTAAGTTTTATAAACAAGAATTAAGAATGGGAAAGGATGGGGGGACATTCAAATATTTTTAAACCGTGTGTGAAACAGGAGCAGTATTCCCAGAGTACTGAAGCACACTGACAAGCAGGAGTTAAAGTAGTGTTACGGATGTCTAAACTTATTCCTGCAAGGTGTCTCCACTTCAGATAAATCAGTTTCTGACTGTCTTCCACCAACTGCATTGTTCAAGTTCAAGTGCAATCTCATCCACTATTTAAATTTTATTTAAATAATCATGACACTATTTCTCAAGTACATTTCCTGACACTTCTCATGTTTTCTATTTTACACGAATGAGAGAGTTTTGTTGTCTCATGGGGCATGGTGGGCGAAAGAGAAAAAGAAAACCTAGAATCTAGTATCCAAAACTGAATCTTCCACAAATACATTAAATTAGTTTTTGCAGGTCAGCTTCCACTAACAACATCTGCAGAGGGAAACTTTTCAAGCACAGTCCTTGTTTCATAAAAACAATAATGAACTCATGTTAGAATCACTCCTCTGGAAGCATCATTTTGCTCATTTAAAATGTGTCAAAGTACACACACAGTAATTTTTCAAGCAACAGGCAGTTTTTATTTATAATGCCAAGATGAGTGACAAAATGCCCCATCTTTGATAAGATTAGTAAGAAAAATACTGCCATAAAGAAAAACTAGAGCATTGAAAGTAGATTTCCCAAGGTAAAAGATGAGAATTCTGAAGACACCTTTCAAAACAGATGCAGCTTGACACACACACTCTGTCACTCTGATTTCCAGAGCCACTCCAGATTTCAAATATTTCAGCTGTGCTGAAAAGTATTTCATGATGAATGTACTTCCTGTACTTCAGAATTAAATGTATTTCATTTTGTTATGCACTTCTAGAAAACAGACTCTGTTGCATTGTAGATCTTTCTGTATCTGAATCCCCTGCACCACATTCCAGGTGCAGGGCAAGTGAAACCCGAGGAAAGGAGTTAAATTATCAGATGCCTCAGTTACAAGCTCTGGCCCTAAGCACAAGAACATGTAACTCTTGGAATTTCAGACAAAAATATTAGCAAAGAACTCTTAATACTGAATCCAGAGCATGTACCTGTGCATATGCATGGTCTGGTTTAATTTTATAGTTTGAACATCAAGAATAGAGAAGCTGTGATAGCAGAGACTTCAGTTTGAGAAAGATGATAAAAAGATACAGAAAGCTTGGCAAGATATTCAAGCCCTTTTTTTCCAAACCTCTATATATTGCTAGAAAAAAGTCCAAAACCTGGAGTCATTAGTGCCGTATGACTTTTCTAGGGGCAATGCTGGTTCAAAGGTCACTGGGAAAAAATTATTCTGTGTCTCTCCTCTTTATTTCATAGATCATTTAATCTTTTAAATGCAAGGATAGCTCAATATTATGTGTAAATAAAAACATCACCACCAAAACAATTCAAAGAAAAGATATTTAAATGATGGATTTCTGAAGTCAGCAAATGAAAAACACTTTGTTCCACAATCCTTTAAAACTTCTTGTCAGTTCCGTTACAACATAAAGATAAACCACCATTATTACACGACTGGAAAGATGTTATGATCTCCCCATACATTTATAAAGCATTGGCACTTACAAGTAAAAATATTTTTCCTTTCTTTACTATTCCAGACTTATCTCAAAGGGAACAGTTGGAGAGAAAGAAGAGGCCATGCAAAATTTCGACTGCGCCAAATGGAATTTTCTAGGCAGGGACAAGCAGTGCAGATGGGCTGGATGTGCAAACACACCAGCTCCACTTCCCTTTGCTCCTCTCCATAGCTGAGCACATGCTCTGCTGCTCAGTATTGGTGAAGGGGAACCCAAACAGCGAACTTTTCACGTCCTTGAGGATTCTCCTGTTCAGTTCTGCTGCAGCACATCAAAACGTGCTGTGTACCTGGCAAACACACCCTCAGCAAGATTCACATGGGCCACCCTCAAAGAACCTCTGCTGCCACATCCTAAAACTACCAACGCATTCTTTTATTCCAGCTCTATTTGCTAAAGAAACAAAGAAAATGAGAAAAATGAAAGCGTCACTGCTGCTCAGTCAGTGGGTGCTAACAGACACTGCTGATTAAGGTATTAACCAAAACCAAACCTTTTCAATCAGGGAATGAAAAGACATTTGTTCTCCTTTGTAGATAAATACTGATTATACCAGGAAAATTTAACCACAGCAAATATAAAAATCACAGCTAAAATAATTAATAAAAGAGGTAAATGACATACAAAGAAAAGGACGTAAAAGAGTTCCCTCAAAACCACCTGCTTATGATACACAGCACCATGAGTGTGCCACACAACTGATGTGAGACAAAAGATAGATCAACAGGGATGGAGGAAGACTCCTGCAAATCTGAAGATCAAATAAGAAATGCAAAACTATTTTCTGTGTTAAATATGTCTAACATCAACTTCAAGACAACAGACCTAAACCTGCATTGTCCTGAATCCTGAGGGTGGAGAATTTGACATAAAACTGCATCTGTTTCATGGAAATCCTCAAAGACATGTTACATCAGGCAATTTTAAAACAATCTTAGAAAGGCCACCAGCAGTAAATAGGAGGTAGGAAAGTGTCGAGATATATTATGCTTCTATTCTTAACACATCCATGAATTTCATGAGAGATTTAATTATCTATCCCTATTACCTGACTCATCACAGAGAAAATATCAACAAAGCAGAACCTGTATTTCAGCTTCCCTTCAGATTACATCTATAAATGCAGGAACTATGACAAAAACCACAAGATTTGCAGAAGGAAACAAAAACCACAAAAAACCCCACTGTGCAAATAACTTCTCTACTTTCCTATTTACTTTAAACAAATTCTCTACTTTAGAGATGATACACTTACTGATGCACTTTAGGTAAACCAGTTTGTTTCAGTAAAAATTAGTGTGGAGGAATTTTATCATTAAAGACTAAAATGGCTATAAAGGAAATTACACAGCTCAAGTAAAGTCTTAAATAGTTATTTTCCTTGCAAAAGTTTAATGCTGTATCTCAACCAGAAATCAGATTAGCTTTAAAAAAATGGTAACATTTCCCTCCTAGAAACACATTGGGGTTTGCTGTTTTTCCTTTCTCTTTCTTCCTCAGTCCTTATGGAACCCATCTCTAGTTTATAAAACCTCTTCAAGTAATTTTCCGCCAACAATTGGCTTCTTCAATTTACCTCGATCATAAATTGCCAACCACAAGAGAAGATTCTTTGCTGCTTTGAGATCTTCATTTAATTCCAAATTCCTCCCTTTCATTTCAGAAACGTCCACCTTTATCTACATCATTTTACTTTGGGGCATCATTTAACTGCGTCCTCCCCAGCCAGAAGTCTTCATAGACCCTCCCACAAACTTCTTGCTTCAGTAATTGATTTGCTGTCTCCTCTAACTATTCTCCACAACAAATCAATCCTTGGACTTCTCCAACTTTTCTGAAGGCTTACCTCTTGCCTGCAAGGGAAAACTTCTAATCCTCCTCCTTTTGCATTTCTCTGTGGCAATGAAGAAAGAGTAATTTAATATTAAGCATTTGCCACCACAGCTGGGCTCAAATAAAGCCAGCTGATCCCTCAGTACTCCCAAGTCTCACTGCCACTTATCCACCAGAGCTGGAAGATGGCAGGAACACTGAGAAAACGCTGCCACACACAAAGAAATCCCTTAACCCCACCTGCTCACACAGCACAGCATGCACCATTTATTTTGGCATCTTCTTTCACTTCTTTCCATGTGCCTTACTGTTACAGTGCAAAAAACCGCAAACCCCTAACCCATCAGAACAAAAACCCCCAGCACCTAGGACTTAACCTCAACTGACTGATGACAAGAAGCAACCATGCAAAAATACCATTAAGCAGCTCTACAGAGAATGACATTCTCTACAGAGAATGACTTCTGTACCTCAACAATCCAGACCATAAGCCCAAATCACTCAAACATGTTGGAGCAAGTCAATGACTTCATACAAGATGGTTTTGTATTTTAGAAAAACCACCAGATTATAAGTAAGGGACAGGAAGAAAAGGGATACAGAGAAGGTAAACATACCTCTCCTACAGAAGTAGGAAAATAAACGCTGTTGTTCATCTTAGAAAAAAATGAAAATCATGACATGAGGATGTATTGACATCCAGGTGTATTTGCAGGTCAAGTAAGTTATACAGTGACTGCTGTAAAAAAAATATAGTTCGAAAGGTGGGGAGAACCAATGAAATGATTCTGTTGATTTTCAAGGGAATAAAAGCCTTGTGCACTATATGTTTGGAGTGCTGGGGTGATAAGGGATTTCACAATATGGCATTAAAGAGTAACAATATTCAGAGCTATAATAATTAAGACAAAACAGACATGATCCCCAGAGAACAGTGCAGAACCTTATTTTCCAGCACCTTTAAGCTATTCTAGGCTGTGGGAGTGAGATCTTTATAAGTGATAATTCCACCCTATGGCACATCTAACACATTTTTTATAAACAACTCACATTTGCCCGTGTTAGTTCTGGTGTATTTTACAGTTTTAGCAACACAGCATTTCTTGTTTCTGCAGATTTGCATTTGTCCACACACGTTTGATGTGAGCTGGCAAACCACAGCTTGTCTCCAGAGTGAAGCAGCCCCTGAACAACACAAGACCTCTTGCTGACAGGCAGGTTGTGCCAAGATGCCACTATGTGTGTGCTCCAGTGACTTAATTTCAGTGACAAAGTCAGAGCTCCGAGGACATGACTCCCTGGGTGTAGGCAGGGCACAACACAGCCCTTGATGGTTCTCATCACCACCCACATCCGAGCCGCTGCAGATCCCATGACCACGGCATCAGCTAAACCTGCAGAATCACTGAATCATTCAACAGTTGCCATTTCAGCGAGTTACACAGTGTGGAAAACTGTATTTTTCAGCAATAATTGAAGTAGGAAAAAGAAAAAAACCCATTAGGCAATAGCAGGAGACTGGTTGTCCAGCCTTTGTCAGAGCATGTTGTGATAGTCAGTTTCCAATTGTCCATGCTAATAAAGGAAATAATGAACTACCACTTTTGTCAAAGACAGCTGCAAAAGCAATAGTTTTAACACAGAGAAGTAAAAAATAAATTCTCAGAGAATTTAAAAGAAAGAAAAAATTAAACATGTGGGGGCATTAAGGTCAGCTCCCTAACGTACAGTGCACATTCACCATTGTGTAAAGCTTTTACGGTTTCCTGAGGCTTGACATGCTCTTTTCTGCTTTCAGATGTCAACAGGTTCATCCTACCTGTGCCCTCAGCATTCGTAAATCATCCACTTCATTATCAGCCAGTGCTATGTGACTAAAGCTAGGGAAGTTAACTACCAAACACACCATCCCTGACTCTGCACGCACTCAGAATGTGAAGTTTGTATTTCTGAGCTTGCCCTCTGTGCTGAGCCTGTGGAAATCACCTCAGTGAGAGGTGTTACGAATGCAGCACCGACTCAAAAAAGGCTGTAAGCATCATGGCCTTGTCAACACAAAGTTAAAAGTTATAGACAGGTTCTCCATCAGAATCACAAACTGCTACATAGCGCAGAGGAAACAACAGCAGTGCAGCAAAAAGGCTCCTCGTGGAGTGTTACCTGCTGGCGGCCCTCCACAGCTCCTCCAACGGATCCAGGGAAAACTATGATTCATGTAATACTGTAAGATTTGCCTAATAACCCTGGAATCCTTGCTACCAGAGATAAACCCAAACTCATTACATGCTTCCAAAAATTCTTCCAAAGCTAAAAGCTTTTCTCCTTCCTACACCATATGACTGTGAGAGAAAAGACTTAGCTCTAATTCATAGTCATTCTCATTTCCAGATGAGATTTCTCCAGAACAACAAATCCATGGCTGCAGCCATTCCTCCTTTGCTTCTAATTTTCCAGGCTGGAGGTTTATTTGCATTCACACCTTGCACAAGTCCTTACAGAGACAGGAGTGTTTCAGTTTCCTCCATGAAAAGATGACTATTCAAGTAAAGTTATCACCCCATGATAAAGTCATATGTGAGGAAAAATATCTTCTGCAATCTGATTTTCAAGTCCTTTTCATTAAGGTGGTATAAAGGGGGTTTAGGTAGCCTATAAGATCTTATAGGAATCTACTATATGAAGAACAAAAGAACTAGAGATGTCTGTGCTACTGTTTATTTGTATTATGTTAGCTGGTACTGGGTGTCCGCATACCATAAAATATTAATAATTATTAAAAGACTATGCTTTATTCCCCTGCAGGGCATAATTCAAACTGCATATGAATTTAGAAGTATTTTATCAATATTTATAGTTAATTTTAGCATATGAATAAGAACACTATTTATAATTAACATTTATTCCTCTTTTGCACTTTTTATACATATGCAGCAACTCAATTAATAGGCTACAGCATCTCAAAGGTAAATAAGCAAAGGTATTTACAAAGTGCTTCAGTGTACAAAAATAATTATTCAACTACTGTGAATTTTGTGATGTCAAATTGTGTAGTTTTGATAGAAAAAACAAAACAGCAAAACTTTCTCAATTAAGTAACCTTCTCCAGTCTCTCAAAAAATATTTTTACGCATCATATGTACAAAATAATTGCAGAACTACAAAGATCCATTAAGACTGACATGGCACTAATAGTCCTTGTGGGTGTATTTTAAGAAAGGATAAAAACTCTGCTTTCTGGCTTTTTGTCAGAAACAGCATTGTTTTGGGTTCAAAAAACATTCTCAAGCACTTTCCTCACAGCTTTTCTTTTTTGAAGCTAAAGATATTCTTCATCACTTACAATATAACATTGCACGTAGGCCTTCTATTGAACTCCAACGATTAAATTACTGAAGTAACCCTTCTTGTAGTAAGAGTTGAACTTGAAATGTTTATTTAATTTCACTTACTCTTCTATCCTTTTAGTTATCTATTACTAGCCATCTGGATTACCATCATCAATAAAAATTGGTTTGTGCTGTTAGGCAGGGGTCAGCATCTTGAAGAGACTCTCCGTCTAATTATATAGATTTACAATTACAACAGTGTAAAGCACTTAACATCCACATGTTCAAGCTATAACTTATAGCCTATACTGAAATAATTACACCAGGGAATGCTGTTATGTACTCTGTTCCCTGGAGATAAGCAGTGTAGGATCCACTCACAATTACTGGCATGACGCCTGAGGAGACGCACGCCCTGCCCAAAGCCATAAAATGGCATCAACTCAACAGGGCACTAGTGCATAAAAGATAAAGCAGAATCACAGGCTCAATTGCTCACCCTTCACCCTAATGGTCCCACCTGGGCTGGACCCCATGAGCCCCTCTCCAAAAGCCTCAGAACCCCTCTCACCTTCACTGCTTCACTACAGTCACCTTCAAGCCACATGGCAGAAGATTTAATGGCAGATGTCACCCTCCCAAGAGGCAGGGCTGTGTCACAGACATCCCCCAGTTACTGGGGAAGACAATTCACAACACAACTGAACGATGAAGCAACAACCTCCTGGAGTCAAAAAGAAAGTAACCAGCAAGAAGCTTCCAAAACCATACCAGTAGAAAGAATACCACAAGAACACTAAGACAATACAACATTTCTGTTCTGAAGTTTTTCAAGGCATGTGGAAACCTTCAGAAGGCACTTTAAGTGACTACTAGGATGAGTGGCTCCAGTAAGTACATCTTAGAAGCTGAAAGATAAAGATCTGAATTCCTCTTTGTCTGGAAAGCTTTGTCTTCCATTGTCTTCCCCCTCCCTCTGCTGAGGCCTTCAAAATACAAAACCCACAGACTCAGAATCGTGAAAGTCACAGACTAAGCTTGGTTTCCTTACAGGCCTGCTTTTATGTGAAATCTTTTTTTCATCTTTACTTTCTCTTTACAGACTCTTAACTACAGAGCAAATTCATCCCTATAGACAATTAGTGCCTGATTTTCTTTTAAATGCAAAATGCTTTGTTTGGAAATAACGAAGATGAAATTAGCAAAATTTATGCCTGTGAGCATTACAATTTAAATTTAGGTAGGTTGCTAAGTAGAACAAGGATGAAATCTTTTCACTTTGTTTCTCCCAACAGATGCAAAGAACAAGATACGAACATTTTAAACTCAAGGTCAACAGGTTCTCTAAAGGTGAAGGAGAGATATCTCTATTACTGATTTTGTTCAAGTGCCACTGTGGGAGAAGGTGAACTCTACCTTACAGGTGATGCATCCACCATGTTGTGTATCCACCATGTATCCAACATGTTGTCACATGTTCACCACATTCTCTTACTCCTTTTTTCTCGACGGGAGTCATCTCCAATCTCTCAGCAAGCACTGTGAATGATATTTCAGCTGAGCTTTACTCACAGGATCCTCTGCTAGAGTGAAAACGTGGCATCTGCAATATTAACTGTCTCTAGAGCAGATAAATAAATTGGTAAATTGACAGAAGTTGTTTATTTGATCTCTCTGGTTTGGATTATTTTTATTCTCTAAGATTAAACACGCTTGGAAATATTTTATAGCTCTTTCAAATGCAACTAAGTAATTAATTCTGCAAAGAACAGACTATGGAGATCAATGAATTAAATAATTCTCACTCTGCATAAACACTATTACCCTGTGCAGTTTTTTCAATAACAGAAAGATAAATTGAGAGATTAAGGGAATTGTTCAAGGAGGCAAATTGAGAAACTCATAGAAAGAAGAGGTGCTCCTTATGTACAATATAACACCAAAACATTCAATTCAGTAGACCAGTAATGTTCTAGTTGAATGATATGCTGGCCCTCCTGCTCAATATCATGTGCATGTTTCATTTCAGACACCAAGAAATACTGCAACAAGCGTTGATTTAACTTTCTAAAATGTACAAATGCAGATATTGCAACAGAGCAGTGAGGTGAAACCATGCTGTTCATGCCCCTGAACTGTTGAATTACAAAAGGAATATGTATTCTGGAGCAGATGCTTCAGAATTTGTGGGTTTGATTAAATTCTTGAAGAGATACCTGAAAATACTTATGGTAATATGGCAAATTCAAAGTTAGTCAGAACCATTACATGATTTCTTAATGCCAGTTGTAGATACAACACACTACAAGAAATGTTGAATACATTTGCTATAACTCAAATTCTGTATCTCTAATTTGTGTCACAGGTCTTGCAAATTAGCTCACTCAATAGCAAACACTTAATTTTAACAATGGCACCTCTATTCATTTGATACAAAGAATTCTTCAACCTGATAGAGGTTACCCAGTTTCACCAAAGTAATAAGTAGTCAGACAAAAATTCTCCTCCACTCAAAGTATAAAACAAATCGAGAAGTACAAAAACAAAGTACAGAAACAAATAGGGTGGAATCTAGGTAATGTCAGGAGATACTTGTCTTGGAATTATCAATCCAATGAGAAAAGAAGAGTTAAAATGTCTTCAGAAAAAACTTGATTCTAAATTAAACATTTACAAAGTCTGATATTTCTCAAGAGATATTCAGACCTAGAAGAATATTTTCCACTCTGCTGAAGACCTCTTGCATAGTACAGAGAGTTTCACAATGGTTAAATTCTACTTTGAAATTGTTTCTTAACAGTAAGTTACTAAAGTTTCCATGACTTCCACAGTTTGTGAGTTTGTATGGTTTTGTTTTTACTTTGGTTTCTTCAAAATGAGACCCCTCAAATTACACATCTCATAGCAATTTGTCATGACAGCACAGAAAACATTTTGAAGGTGTCTACAGTAAAACACCTGCTTCTGCTTAGAATTAAGGGTAATATTTCATTAATGCCTCCTTCCATAATGCTGCAGTTATTTTGGAATGTGCACTAATGGAATAGATGACTTCTTTGTCTCTGACTTTCCTTCCAAACTGCACATACTTTACATGAAACATCGCTCCAAGGCTGTCAATTGAGCTTGAAAGTTAATGTTCCTGTAAATCACCAACTGCCAAAAGGAGTTACACCATTTACCTTGTGACTGTTTGTTGAAAGTTATCAGCGAGGTATTTAGCTAATCACACTTCAGGCCCTGTTTGTCTCTCCAACCTCCATGGCCAGCAGCCATTCCTGCAGCACTGCACGCTCGCTGGGGCTGTGATGCTGTGGGAAGTCATTAGTGAGCTGCACCAGGGATGGATTTCAGCACTGAAACCACCATGAATCACGTCATTAACTCAAGATTATCTCTCCATACCGACACACCTTGCAGCAGAAAGGCCAAGGCAACAGCACAGTGTTTCAGAGAAGAACTTCCCATGCAAGTCAAGATGTCACATGAAGGCTTTTTTTTTTTCTTTTAAATGCAGTTTGGACAAACAGGTTCTGGGTACTTTTTGTAAACAGCATGCTGACAGGATGCCATTTAAGAGGAGACCAGGACACCACAGAAGGTCTAAACTCTTGGAGCTAATTAAGAAAAAAACCCAACAAACCAAACCTGCCTAAGATGAATTCCAGTAGATAATTTTTTTGCTAAAATCATATCTTAATTATTCTTTGCTTTCTTCTCTAAAGGAGTGGAAGGGCCCTATGGTACTACAAAGCTATAAACAGCCCTTCTGCAATGATTATTTGCATTGTCATTCCATCCTCATGCTTATGATGGGTCATATTGCAAGATTATTGTAATGTTTTGGGCCAGCAAGGATTAGTGAAAACAATAGATAGATAATAAAGCTCGCAACTGAAATGAGGGTATTTGAGGAAGGGAAGAGGTAGGTAAGGATTGTTCAGTGACAGGGAACCGATTACTTTAATGTTCATAATAATAAGAGCTGCCAACAGAATAAGGAAGAGAGTCATCAGTTTACCAGCTGAGGTGACATTTTTTGTTGTCATTCAGCAAACTAATTGCCTCTTTTGTCAGGTATGAATTCCTTTCAACAGGGATGTTAAAGGCAAGGGTGCCTGTCCAAGAAGATATTCTGATTCTTAAAGAGTTCTCCCATTTTCTAAAGCTCCTTTTCAGGTTTGTTTATCATTTATGCTGATGTCTGAGGCTATTAGGTTCTTGCTTTTCAGAGCACGGGATAGAAATGACAGAAACTATTATCAAGCAATTTGCCAGGGTGTATATAACAACCTAAAGCATGTATCTATTTCTTCTTTAGAGAACAGGAAGTATTTAATCATTTCTGAAAGTCCTACTTATCAAGCTGAACTACTTGAAGCATCTTCCTATAAATCACAAAGAAAAAGTATTTTATGTTTGCAGAAACGAAGCTTCTGTGGCAATGAGTGGAAACATTAGCAAACAGACATTCTAGCACTACAGCCTTCTAATTTTTTTTTTGCAATGCCTACTTCATGAATAAAATTCTTGCTGAGCGGTATTAATTAGTCCAAAATAAAGTTAATAATTAACAAATCACCTTCTTAAATATAGCAGCCCATTGTTAGAAAATCTATGCAGTTCTAGGGAAGACTGTTTCTATCTTCATGGAGTTTTGCTCTCCACCTCCTTGTACCACACACTGAAGCACTTTCTGCTGTCAGTCTGGAATGATCAAGCTCAATCAAATTCTTCATACTCATCAGAATTTACTGTTTTGCATTATCAGGCTGTACATCAAATTATCAGCCTGCAAAGAACAATAGATCAGATCAAAGAGCTGTACCTTAAAAAAGCCAAAGCAGTTGTATCAGACAGTTTCTAATGTTAATTTGCACCTTTCATTTGCCAGAAAAACCTTTCTCTCAGAAATTTAAACAATTTACAATCTGCATTGCTACCAATTAAATATTCCCTGAAAATGTTCTTCATAAGAACTTCATCTAGCTGCCACTTGTGAATACTTTCAAATAAAACCTTTTATGGCTCGATGCTGACAAGGGGTATCCCAGACAAGTCCAACATGACAACACAGATGGGTTCCTTCAGAGATGTCATTGCCTTTTTGGAAAGAACACCCTCAATTTTTAGTGAATCACCCACAAATTTCATTACAGTATTATAGGAGTTACCAGGATTTACCCAACAAATATTCATACCAAAACACCATTAGCAGCTCCCAGCCAAGACAGTTCAGCTGTGTTTCCACAGCATAAAAGTGGTTGACTTAAAGTCTCCTAAAATGACTGAACTATGCAACTATTAATGAGGACTTTTGTTTTCCAAGACATACATGCCAGGGGTTTTTAATCTCTCCATTGTTCTCTACACTTCATTGAACTTTACTGAATTCACTTCTCATTTTAAGACAGTTCCACTTGCAATTTGATCAGATGGCTTTAAATCAAGAAGAAAACAGAATTTGTCAGGGGACACAACATGCTCTAATTCAGATACACAGTCAAATTAATGTGCAAGAGGCTTATTCCCATTTCTTGTTCCTAAATTTGGGAGGCATGATGGCTGTGACAAATCTGAGATTTGTTCAATAGGATGGTATTTAGAAATTCTTTTCCTTGGAGAAAGATATTTTTCATGCATTCAAGAGAAAAAATCCTCTCAATTTTCATACACATTTTATGACTATATGCCTTAATGCCGATGTTATGAATTGTCAACCAAGCTTTTCTCCTGTGCCCATAACAAAACTCAACCCTGGCTGGAGTATTCATTTACCTCCTGCTCTGTTAACTCTGTCCCATCAGACAAGCAGTTTGAAAGCCAACCAGGTCCTTTATTTGTCAGTTCTTGATAAGCAAAATCACCAATAAAGGGGAAAAAAATTATATCAGATCCTACTAAACTCTTCCTGGTCCTGAACTTTTGAGTAGTGACCAATTTCAGATTCATTTCTTGCTTGGTGGGTGCAGTGGACTGAAGGCTGGACTTGATGATCTTGCCAAGCTTTCTGATTCTGTAATTCTGTATTTACTGTTACAAACATAACCCAGGCACATACTGATGCACTGAGCACAGACAAAGGAGCTATTTTCCTGATTTCTAGCTATGCTGTATACGGCTTCATATTTGAGCCCTTGAAATCAAGGAATAGACAGTACAGGAGAGGCACCTGTGACACTTCATTGCGTTTCTCCAGGGCAAAAGACAGGACTATTGTCACATTCTTAAAATATGTATAAAATATGGATTAATGTTTATGACATGCCAAACACCAAGGTATTTTCCATTCCCAACCATAATTAGTCATCATTATCAGTATCCCACTAGGACAGATTTCTTTTACCATAAAAAAACCTGGTATTTTAAGACAAGGTAAAAAAATAAATGGGTTGTGATGAAAATAGAGGAACTGCTATGACCAAAGAAGTCTGTAAGAACAACACTTTTTTTGCAATAGCAAAAAAAAAGCTATTTACCCTGTATCACGTCAACACACCGCCAAATCAACTAATATTCTCTGTCTGTTTCCAAATTAACATTTTAGCCTTTAGGCCATGTTTTTTCTAGATAAAATGAAAAAGGTAATATTCTGATATAGGTAAAACTGTAATACAAGGGGGGTTTCATTGCAAATGGTAAATCAGTAGGATAAAATATTAAAATCCTTGAGGAAGACTTTAAAAAATTGATACAGTTTCCAAGTAGCTGTGAACTGGATGGCCCAGAAGGGAAAAAGGGTACTTTTCTGTTTCACAGAACAAGGCAGTTATCAATCTGTGAGTACAACAACAATCTTAAGGTTTAATGTTGTTCAACATATTACTTGACTTATTAATGTTAAATAGTATTCAATATAATCTTCACCATTTCTATGCTACAAGCATAGAATAGTCAATATAACAATTTCTGTAAGTTTAGTATTGATAAATAATTGCAAGATTGAAGATAACGGCAATGATCTTATTTTAGGCAAGAAAACAATCCGAACCCAAAACTTATGGGCGAGAAGTAGAAAAAGAACAACATGAAAACACTAGAGATTGTGGGTTTAGCTCTCTTCAGGTTGACTGAGATATTTTCAGCATTCGGAGCATTCATGAGGTGTTCATGGAGTGTAACAGAAGCTACATAAGCAAACAAAAATCTGCTCTATCTTTTAACCTTGGGGAAAAAAAAAAAAAAAGAAATCAGTTCTTCTACTTGAAATTCTCCAGCTACAATATTTGAGAAAGCCAGAGAGGAGTACACACAAAACTAAATAGTATTAGTTAGTCCCTTGTAGTCCTTCTAAGTATTAAAGACATAACATTACACTACTACTAAAGAATATTTTAAAGGAAAAATTGCTCTGTTCAGTTGGTTAAAATATAAAGTTTTGGGTACAACATTTACTGGCTGTGGGTGTTCATTTGTTCCTCTTTCCTCACCATGGAGCTCATGGTCAATGATCAATCCTCCTTGATACCTTGCACAAATTACGTCACTGCTGGCTTCTTCATTCTTGGACATTCCTGACTTTTCCTGGTTGCAAACACCTTGTAAGTACATCCACTGATTTACTGCATCTTAAAAAGGAACGTGCCTGCTGGAGTTTTGAGTAATCAATGCTACCAACAGTTAAGCTTGAAGCAAAAAAAAAAAAACCCCAAACGCACAAAAACTGCCTCACAAAACTGAGCTTGTTCTCACCAAGAGCATTAGTGATTTTAAAATTATAAAACATGGTAAAAACAAAGAGGAACAAAGTGCAATAAAAATCTAACAGAGTCCACACTAACCACAGGGGCTGCAGCACAAACACAACCCCCCTCCTACAGAGCGTTCCCAGGAAAGCTCTAATTCAGCATCTTTTTCTTCAGGTTTACAAACAGGGTGCACCCTTTCAAACTTAATCACCCTTCCTCCTACTCACAAAATCATGAGAAGCACTCACTGTACTGACAGATAATGAAATACAATCTCTGCACCATTATTGATAGTTCCTGAGAACACTTATTCCTCCTCAATAATGCAGGTAACTTATGACACCCAACTTTCCCTTCTCTAGCCAGCCTCGCTCCCTCAATTGCCCACATTCTGGCAGTCTGTCTCACTGGTAGGACAGGGTACCCTGCCTGACAACTGATAACGAAGCACTGAAAGAAGCTCTAGAGTTAGCCTCATCTTCTGAGATGATTAAGTTGGCAATTTAGAAGATGCCTTTAGCACCCCAACTCAATGTCAATGGAGAGTTCTGCAGATGAGCTGAAGCAGAACAACACATTGTCTTGAAAATGGGGAATTTAGGGGACACCAGCAATCTGCTGTGGAGCATTTGTATTTCTGACCCAGAAATTAAGTTTACAAAGTAACACATGGGATGACTTAGCAATGTTTGGTGCTTGGAAGCCAAGGCAAGGTAAGATCTTACATTCAGCACGCAGCAAAGAGAACAATAGAGGGTACAACAAAATTAAGGATTTGCTTATTTATGGTGAATACAAGAGCACAGAAATCCCAGGGGAAAAATGCTTGTGAGGACACACCACTGTACACTTGCCAAGGCATCCTTGCCAGATGCAGCCTGCACACTCAATGCCTTCCAGAATAGGTCTGGATGTGAACGTCTGGGAGACAGTAAAACAGGTGCAATATTCAGCTGGCAACTATTTTTATCTGAGCTAATGTCATACTAACACTGGTGTCCCTACAGCAGATTGGGCATGGAGATCATGCCCAGGAACAGAGCACAGGAATATAGAAGGACACGAAGCCCAACCACTCTGCAGCATTTTGCCTTTTGAAGGCGTGTGTGTCATTTTATATTAAACATGAATGACTGCAGCAAGGGCAAAATAAAAATACATTTGCTCAAGAAAGTAGGATTTGTCATAACAAAGAGATTTTTCAAGTCATTAAAACCAGAAACCTCCTGACCTTCCAGTCAACTACAGACAGGGGACATTCTGTTTCTGAACTATGCAAATACCGATACAAAAATCAAGAATTTTTATTATCCTTTTCCATATGCATAAACCACACATTCCCATCTTCAAATTACATTATACTGTGGCCTTCTAACTCTGAGTGACTTACTAGCTAAGTTTCATCATTTAATATGTAGCACCTGCATTTGGCATAATACAATTAAGCATTCCCTTGGAAATCAGATAGCTTGAATGTTTCTGTTTCTTTTTTAGACAAGGAGAAGACCTACCTCCAAATTAATATCTTTGATGTTGACTTTTCATCAGTAATAGAGAACCTGGTTTAAAAATTAAAATCCAAACATCAAAATGCATGAAAAAAACCTTTAGAAATGTGTAGTGAGGTAACAGAATAAAGTCCCCAGATTCAAAAGCTGCTTCTGCTCTTTAGGATCTGATTAAAAAACCTAAACTTGTTTGGGAAGCAAAGTAAAGGAATCTCCACGAATTTTCTGTCAATACAGCTAACACTGTCTATTATCAAAGAAAGAAATGTCTGGATTCAGACACAGGCTTAGCTCTTTTAGCTCTAATTAAGGCTTCCTTCAGAAGAGTCTTACATTAGTTACCAATTAAAGGGAAAACTCCCTTGTTTAGACAGAAATATTTGGAAAAACTAAGCCTTGGGTGGGCTGCCTGGTACTGCCCTGCAGCACAGGGAAAGGAAAAGGGTTGTTGTGGAATGTCTGGTGAAATAGCAAGGGCTCTGTCTCCTGCTGACAAAGCAAACCAAGCCTCGTGAAGCCTGCAGAAAGTCATCCCAAACTTGTGTCCCTCCCCCAGGACAGGATTTACATTAACCAAGTTTGGGTTCTGCTCAAAAGTGCCTTTTCAGCTCCCCTTTGGTCAACACCTCTGATCGACTATTCTGAATGCTGCTAAGTACAGTGTACATATATGGGGGAAAAAATTCCTTTATTTCACCTTCGTTTCCTTTGCCAAAGTACAAGTACGCAAGGTGTGACTGATATACTAAAACTAGTTATACTCTCAGGAGAGGTGGAAGCTGCAACAAAGGAAGAGGAACGGGTAAAAAGGTAGAGAGATTTGAGCCATCTCTTGACCAGGCTTAGCATCAAGGTCCTTAGACATGCACAGAAATTTTGTGTTAAAATCACCGGGCTTGGAAAGTCTCCCTATTGCATCTGGCTGGTAACTGACTGCTGAAGAAAAGCAGCTAAAAAAACCCAACCAAACCTACAGTGGATAAGAAAGTGAACCACACAAAGCAGGCCCAAATCCAGTGGGGAAAATGCAGAGTGACACTTGAGATAGGAGAGATGCACAGTAAATGCTGAGAAAGAATGGGGGCAAAAAACCCCAAAGGCTTTGCTAACCCAGTGAGCATTTCAAACACAGTTGCAGAGTACCCTGTTTAAGGCACAGAGCATTTAACAAGCTCATTCTAAGCTCCCTGTAGTGAAGAAATGAATGACAGAAAAAACACAGCAGCTCAAGCAAGACAAAGTAGAAGAAGAGCAGCAAAATAGACGTTTGTCCTGCTGCAAGCCATTAACAAACCCGTAAAAGGCTTAGGGTACCACTGATCTACAGATGCACAGCATATCCAGATGTTTCTACCTCTTCCCACCCATAGCCACCAGCTCCAGACAGGGTTATTAGCCTCCTTTGAAACCTCCAAATTGCTAACTGCTTTTCTGCAGCTACCAGGGAAGCTCCTCTCCCTGAAACACTACGTGAATCCTCTTGCTTCCCTCTGTCCCAAGCAGATCCAAGTTTCCCTCCCTCTCTCGTGAGCACCCACCTCTTCTCCCTCTATCTCTGCTCATGGTGTTTCTGGATTTCTTTTCACCCTCTACAGTTTTATACCAACAAAGTGATTTCATGATCCCATCTCAGTTATGAATCACTTCACACACTTCTGGGGTGAAACACAAACTGTTTAACACTGGAGAGCAAGACACATAATTGTTCACAAAATGGAATCAAGGAGGCTGTATCTAATTAAAAGTACACGGGGAATCTACTGTAAGCAGAAGGGTATTGTAATTATCTTGTTTCAATGCAAATGTAGCCAGTAATGAGAACAGCAAAAGAAAACTACCTAACCTTCCCCTCCAGGGACACCCAGGTGAGCCTAAAAACACTTCTGATGATGCCACACATATAAACGAAGAACCCCAAAACGCTGTTAAGTAAAATTCATGCTATAGAAGTCTCAGATGTTTGATTTTCAAGTGGGAAGACTCCATCCAGACTCTAAACTTCAGCAAGTTAATGCACTAAGTGTGTACATGGGCAAGGCTTTTCTGGGTACTGCAAGGTAAAAAGCAAAATGCCAAACTAAGAAATAATCACACAACATATCAATAAAAGCTTGGCTTGAAACATTATATTATTTACATAGTATTTACTTGACATCCTCGCAAAAAGGTACATGTGATTAAATGGGTAGAAACTCGGCATTAAAAATTATATTCTGAATTCTGTTATTTTGCAGTAGAGAACTGCAAGGTGTGCTTCATTTTTTCACATTACCTAGATATGATTGCATGCAATTGAATAAACTTTCAGCAAAGAAATGCTCTTGCATAACAGCTTTCAGTCCCCACAAATGTAAAAGGATGTTTAACAAGGCCCCAGCCTTCCTGTCTCAGTTCTTGACCTGATTTCTTCCTGTTGGCCATGGCAGACCTGGCAGGACTTATGTGAAGTCTCTTGAGACCCAAAGTGCTCCTGCAGCATCAGACTCACTCGTGAAGCAATGCTTTGACTTTTAGCTCCTTGCTCAAACATCATGGAAACTCAGATAAATAGAAGATCTAAAAATCCCAAACAACAACAAAACAAATATAGTTGTAGATAAAACAGGCTCAAGAGAATCTTGTGAGTGATTTCAGCAGCTTAATACAAGCATAGAAAAATCCCTACCAAGTTTAAACACACATTCCCAGGGAAATCCTGCCTTGTGTGAAGCTCTGTGTTCCCTCTCTCATTGTTTACATGAAATATCACAACTTACATTTATTAAGCTACAGGCTAACCCTAAAAACACTTGTGTAGAGGGTTAAAAGTAGATAAAGTGAATAACTAGAGGATGAAAGGAAAACACAAGATTTCATTGAAACATTAACATTTTCCAATTGGAAATATTTAAGTCAGATAAATAATCTTGAAATTGTGTTATCAAGCCTGCTGACAGCTGGACACAGCAGCTGTATAAACTGTTCCAGAGCATTTGACTGTCAATGTTAACTTCACTTCTGAACTTATAGCTCAAAAATAATAATAAATCCAGACTATTTAATTAGTTCAGAGTAAAGTAAAGATTTGTCTTGGAATATGGCTGACAGACTCATTTCTACTCAATTAAAACATCATCCTCCAGCTCAAATGAGGTCTTGATAACATCTTACCATATGAAAAGGAAGAAGAAAGTTCATGAGGGAAAAACTAAATACCTTGTCTAACTTTCGTATAGACATGATGATGCAGCATTCTGTCAAGCCAGAGTATTTAAAAAAAGCATTCTCAAACATGGTTTGTTCGATGTCACTGCTTAAAATGCAGCATATTCAATTAAAAAAAAGTATTTGGAAATATTGCCGTTGCATCCAAGAGTGGAATGAGTAACACAGGAGCACCTGCAAGGGCTTCCACCCACATGCTCCCCAACAGTTCATGGGCAGGTGTGTGAGCAGGACTGGCTGCGTTTCCCTCCAGACCACGAGGACTGACAGGAATTTCACTCCACCTGTTCACTCTTGTGTGACTGGCCTTGAGCCGACAGCCTCTGATCAGCAAAGGACTCCCTTCAAGTCAACAGTGCTTTTGTCCCTTGGAATTTAGTGGTGGCTTTCTTGTGCAGAGTTTTGTACAGATTTAGGTCTGGGCTCCACATACATCTTGAAATGCTTTAAGTTTGGTCCCCGTCTCAGACATGCAAAGCAGCTTTCCTTGCATTGAGCACAACCCAAAAACTCTCCCGGTGCTGCATCCTGACAACTCACATAATCTGTTGCGAAAGACAAGCAAAGAAGTCTGCACAGCTACTGTATTCTGATGGACACAGAAGAATTTTATTTTACGGCAAAACTGATTCCTTGAGCTAACTATTTAACAAGTTATTTTCCAACTATTTTACTGATGACACAGAAAGGTTTGCTCATCTTTTCTATTTTCCAGATTGCTTACTCCAGTGAATAATCTCCAGGTCTCTCAGTTCACACCGGTGACATGTCAATGGAACAAGAACTAATGGTGAGCAATTGGTTCTCAGCCATGATGAGCATCATGTCCTTCATCCAAGAAGAGAACTTCTTGTAAGTGGACAACCTTTGCATTTTTAAGTTCTACCTCTGTTAGAGAGGGCAAATCCTTTCTTTAAAGGAAAAAAAAAGTAGAAATCAAACAGGATCAAAATTAGAAACACTGAGGCAGAATCTGGGAATTTGGGTTATTTCAAAATATGGGTAAACTAAGTAAATACACCTCACTGATTAAGAAATGAATATTCACATATACAATATTTATGACAGTCTTCCTCAGGATGTGAATCCTAACGTAGTGTTTTCAGCACACTAGAAAGACCAAAATTTTTCACTGATGCAGTTTTTCTATAGGATGAGTCTCCAGTCCTTGGACTTGTTTTTTCTTTTTTATTTAAAGGTCAGGTAGAAGTTCAGAAGCCAAGTCTGCATGCAAACACGCAACCAGAACAGAGGACAGGTTTAGGCTATAGAAATCTGAAAATTAATCTGACTTAATTTCTGATAATCTACTTCACGAAACAAGACAAAGCAGAGAAAGAAGGGAGATGTGTTCCTTTTGAGATTATATCAAACACTGTAAAGTAAATGACATCACACCGAGGTTAATTGGAAAAAAAGAAACTATTCTAAACATTTCAAATCAGTGGAAAAGAATAGCTTCTATCCATTTGAATTAAGTGCTCCAGACAAGATGAAAGTAAACAATGAAAAGCACATTGTTTGATAAGGTCACTTATTTGCAAGGCAGGTGATCAGTATTCATTATAGAGAAAAGGGAAAACAAGTGTTGTGCTGTTTGCCGGCACAGAAGCACAGTGACAATTTTAACCAGCTTTTATTGAAATGTTTCCTCTGCAACAAATGAAACAATCTTGTGACAAAGTCTAACAAACACTTAACAAGCAACCTAAACCTTGGACAACTTCTCTGCAGACCCTGACCTGCAACAAGTCAAGTAAATTGTAATAGTCTTTTTCTCTAGATTATCTACTTTACAATGAATAGCTATTTTTGAAAAGTCCACTATTTACCTCAAATTAACATGCATTGGATTCTGAAATTCTATCCTATCTCCCTGTATTTCCAGCATAAATTCAGGATCTATCCTGGATGACATAAATCTCACCCTGCACAGGTAGAATAGATACAGGCTTATAGACAGAATATTAGGAAAAAGAAAAATAAAAAAGGTTGAATAAACAACTCATACCTATCAAGATGTCCCAATGTTTGAAACTCATTTAAGAAACATTTAACATAGGTACTTGGTACCTACTCTTACATCTCCGCATTCTGTGTAAGCAGAATTGGTCAGGAAATCTCCAAAGAAAATAGCGACAAAAAGAGGTTCTGACACCAAGAGTAATAGAAACATACTTCCCATTATCACTAGCACAAGAACAACAATGGCAGAGATCAGAAAAATAAAATTGTACTCCTATAAGCACAAATTTGGTTCTATAGATGCTTAGTCAACAGACTAAAACAAAACCAAACAACATAACTCCACACATCACTGAGAAATCCTAAAGGCACTTGTTAGAGGCCAACCTTCGACTTTCTGCTTCAAAATTCCCAACGTATAATTTTGGCACTAGTGCTTTGTGACTAACTCAAACAGCTGAACACAGCTAATGCTCCTGTAAACGCTCCATTTTTCTGCACAATCCATCAGCAACACAAAAAGTACTTTAAACCTTAATCTTACAACAGCTCTTCAGCACTGTAGAGGCAGCGACTCTAACAAGCTAATGCCATATCCAGTACTTGTTTCTACATTAGCTTTATATAAGGAGCTCTTAAAAAATAACCGTGCAGGAGTTGCATCATGGCAGTGCCCTGATCAGGAAAGCTCTGCTCAAGTGTCTCTCCTGGCTGCAGGGAAGTGGCTCACTACTGAATTTTTCTGGGTTCTCAAGACTGAAGCGCACCAGGAACGAATGATTGCAATTTTGACCAGTGCCAAGCACAGCTCAGCAAACCAGTAAAGCTGCTGGGTCATCAATAACTTGACTTGCAAATGTTTCCCCTGGTAGAATATCTACAGTATGGATGCATGAAAAACAAGCCGCTTGGAAAAAGTGGAAGAGGCCCTCTAAGATCATAGAGTCCAACCATGAACAAACCACTCCAGGTTCACCATTAAACCATGTCCCTAAGCACCCCATCATTAGAGACCATCACTTAAAGAATTCTGTCCCTTGAATTGCATATGTGAAAACCTATGAAAATGAATTGAAAACACTCCAGCCAGCAACAGAATATGTGTCTTTAGAGCTGTTTTACCATTCCTGATAGAAATCCCTCAGGACTGCAGAGAAAATGTGTCCAGATTCTCTACTCTTGCCACACAGCAGTAAAGTTTCACCTAACCTTTGGCAGAGAGGACAAGGGGTAGGCAAAAGACAGAAAACCAAAGGACTTGTCAGTGATGAGCTGCAGGCCATGGCTACAAGAATTCTTCTGTGAAAAAGAATTACATTATAGCTCATATGTCTCCCATTCCTTTGTGCTGTGATGGAAATGCTTTGTCTGCAAAGAAAGGTTCTGTATATTTTATATCATTACCCTCTCAATTATAATTACCAACAATTGAGATGGTATTAAAACATGTAAAGCTACAGATCAGTCTCTCAGTAAACATTTGTTTTCCCATCCTTCTGTTGACATTTGCAGTTGCTTCTGCTGCTCGGACATAAGCGGGAAGGGCAGAGAGAAAAAGGTGGCTTTTGGGATATTCCTCTCATCTCCTAAAAGGAGTGAAGTGTGCCTTCACACAGCACTAGATTAATATCAAGATGTACCACGGCATAAAACCTGCTGCCAAAGTTCAGTCATTTAAACAGGATCACAGTAATCAGATCTCATTAAGCAGATGTTTACAGACACTGGAAGAGCAACTATACCCTGACTCCTGCAACTGAGATCACTTTGTGAGTGCACAAAAGCCCAACATGGATTGCAGGAAACAGAGCAGCCTAAGAAGCAATACAGCAAAGCTCCTTTCATCATATTGCCTCTAAATATATCACAGTTTCTGAAGCTATCATTGAAAAATGGAATGTTATTATCCTAAAGCTCTCATGGGCACATGGGCTTCACTTGCTGCTGGAGGTAAAAACAAGCTGATTATTTCCATATGAACACTCTTCAACAGGTATTATATTTAACAAACATAGGTTCAATAAGATGACACTGTTTCTCTGTTCAGTGCAACCCAGGCAAGGTTAATCCATGATCCTACAACACACAGCAGCTCCAGCTGCCCTTTTGCCTAAGCAGCTCACTGGAACGGCCAACAACTTGAAAGATTTGCACTAGAGCCTTCATATAGGGAAAAAAAAACAAACCCATATAATATTTAGGTGGCTATATAAAGATGGGCTCACATAAGCATTCTCATGTTCACCATACCCTGGGGTCTATTTTAATTACAGTAAAAATAGATTCCTTCTGCAATATTAATTGTCTAGATACATGACAATTTTCTCAATAAGTCTATGGCTTAACATCAATAGGTCTACCCATTTGATTAATTGTTCATCAATATATACTTTCGTGTTTCAAGATTAATTTTTAACAGTTTGGGTAAGAATCCTGTAAACTCATGACAGTTGCAGATCCTTTGTTATACTGCTGTAGAAGGTAAATATGCAGGAGGTGGTGGAACAGCTTATTCTAGAAACAATCTCACCAATTTCTATAGGTACAGCTGACACAACAGTATGTAACAACACAAAATAATTACTACACATCCAACTGTCCCTCATGACCTTTAATACCTTTTGCATTGTACTTGTCAATTTAATAGAGTTCAGCTCCTCACAAAAGCTCATTAACATTCTAGAAAGGTAAACCTGTCTTCACACGCCCCCCCCAGCCTGTGCTAAATTTCCTGTAAACTAGATAAACTCATTGAATAAGAATTACTATCATTACCAAGAGTTGAGTTATCATCATCTATAACATGGAGGCCTAAAATTACCAATTTTTTTTTGAAATATTAACAAAGCTATATGCAAAAGACAGAAGAACATGGCTCAGCTCCAGTGAGGCCTCAGGAAGAACAGAAGACAGAGACCACAGAACAGCAAAATGGTCAAAAATTTAGAATGCAAGATAGTGGAGAGTGTGGAAGGAGTGCAACCCTAAAAGAGGCTAAGATGGAACATTAGAAATGGTAAAACATTTGTCTTTAGGAGACAGTGATGTGTCAGGGTTGTTACGTTTCCTCAAAGCCTGGTGACCTGGTTAGTCTCCAGCCTTTTAAATTGAACTGCACCAATTCAGCATTATCTGGCAGTAGTGTTGATTTTTATTGTATTTCACAAGATTCAAAACAACCACTCCTGTCAGGTTAAAGCAAAGATCCAAAATCTTCCTCAAGCACAGCAGAACAATACTTTAGTACTCTAAGCTCTGCAATAGAAAATGATTATAGATATTAGTGAAAATTTTTCCCATTGTTACATTGCTCATTTTTTGAAGGTGATGCAGTGCAAGCCACACTCCAAATGAACTAGGCACATCAGATGCTGAGAAAAATATTTCCCAGTACCTTTTCTTAGGGGAGGATTCCTGATTTTGCAGAGCAAAAGTAGCAGCACCTGCACTCAGTGACTCAGGTCTCAGTTGTTAAGGATGTGCTACACTGCTCTGCAATTCATTTTGCCTCATTCGATATGATCCTTTGGTCAGAAAGTGACTTTCTGGACCACCTTTTGAGGTGCATAACTCTCTCCTTACTGTACAGGGGAGTCAAACCATATATTTAGGATTTCATTATAGGTGCAGAGGTCATGTTGAGTTCTGCAGTGCTTAAAGCATTAGCAGGACTTAGCCCTTCAAAATTGTAACATCCTCAGAACCATTCCTCATTTAAAAATATACACGCACATACAAGGAAACTAAAGTGTCCAATCATTTTCCATAGGAAGAATTTCTTGTTTTCCCACAGCCCCCAAAAGATTAGGTATCTCTCATGCCAACACAGGAGAGCCTTTAAACTACAAGAAAGATTAACATCACTCTCCTGAGATAGACGGCCTCATCACAACCAATTTGTCACCATGATAGTCTAATTAAATGCATTATTCTTCCTCTGCAAAGAAGCGAACACTTGACATGTTTGAGTTAGACATACAAGTCTTCCCCTCTTCTTCAATTCAATCAAACCTCCATGCTCGACTTT
>WEKX01007475.1:1056-27213 GCA_013390025.1 Pitta sordida
ATTATATATTAATTTATTAAAATTATCTATCCATATATAATATATATTATTGTGTCTATAGGGAGAGAGAGAATATAAAGGCACTATATAATGAACATAAATTCATCAATTATAATGACTATAAATTCATCAAATATAAATATGATGAATATAAATCCCTCCTGGCAGGTGGGATTTGGCCATTCCTGTTCAGGAAAAATGGGAATTATCACTTCGTTTTCCATCTTTTCCTTAAAAAAAAAACCCACCAAAAATAACAAACTGGGAGGTGCCTTGAGTTGTGGGTTCACCTCTTGGATCTGGGAAAGGCCATCATAATAATTAATAATTAATAATCAATTAAATGAAGGAATAAAGGACCTGGAGTTCATTCTCCAGTCCCAAACTGGATGTCACTGGGAATTTTGGATTCTTGTCCCCGTGTGCTCCCAGCACCTCCGGGCAGGACGGAACCCGTTGGAATTTGGAGCTCAGGTTGCCCAAAGTCACCGAGGAAATAATAAATCAATCCAATTAACGAGTAGGGATTATGAGTAGGAAATAATCAATCGATCAAATGAGTTCATAAAGGACCTGGAGTTCATTCTCCGATCCCAAACTGGGTGTCACTGGGAATTTCTTCTCCTCTGTGCAGCTTCAGGAAGGGAATTTGGAATTCCTGGTTCCTGAGTGTTCCCAGGACCTCCAGGCAGGAGGGGCTTTGGAACTCAACTCTTTGCAATTCCAAAGGTGCTCCTTGGAATTCCACCTCCTTTGGAATTCGGAGCTCAGGTGCCCCAAAATCCCCGAGGAAATGGTGGTGGGTTGGGAGAGATTTCAAGGAAATTGAGACTGAACCCAGGGAAGGATTGGAGCTGGGAAATCCTGTCCTCACCCAGGATCTGGATGGATCCAGGGAGTTATCCCATGGAATTCCTCTTGGGATGAATTGGGGAGCAGAGAAATCCACTCCCCACCAGGGATTTGGATGGATCCAAGGAGTTCCCCAAGGGATTCCTCCTGGGATGGTGGAGCTGGGACATCCTCCCCATCAGGGATCTGGATGGATCCAGGGAATTACCCCATGGAATTCCTCCTGGGATGGTGGAGCTGGGTGAATCCCTGGAATTCCCCATGGAATTCCTTCTGGGATGGTGGGGACATCCACTCTGCACCAGGGATGTGGATGGATCCAGGGAGTTCCCCAAGGAATTCCTCCTGGGATGGTGGAGCTGAGAAGTCCTCCCCTCGAGGGATCTGGATGGATCCAAGGAATTATCCCATGGAATTCCTCTTGGGATGGTAGAGCGGAGAAATCCACTCCCCACTAGGGATTTGGATGGATCCAAGGAGTTCCCCAAGGAATTCCTTCTGGGATGGTGGAGCTGGATGGATCCAGGGAATTATCCCATGGAATTCCTCTTGGGATGGTGGAGCTGGGAAATCCAGTCCTCATCAGGGATGTGGATGGATCCAATTAATTCCCCAAGGAATTCCTTCTGGGATGGTGGAGCAGAGAAATCCACTTCCCAGGGATTTGGATGGATCCCTGGAATGCCCCAAGGAATTCCTTCTGGGATGGTGGAGCTGAGAAAGCCACTCCTCACCTGAGATGTGGATGGATCCAGGGAATTATCCCACATTCTCCTGGGATGGTGGAGCTGGGAAATCCTCTCCCCACCAGGGATGTGGATGGATCCAGGGAATTAATCTCAAGGAATTCTTCCTAGGATGGTGGATCTGGATGGATCCCTGGAATTATCCCACATTCTCCTGGGATGGTGGAGCTGGGACATCCTCCCCATCAGGGATCTGGGTGGATCCAGGGAATTAATCTCAAGGAATTCTTCCTAGGATGGTGGATCTGGATGGATCCAAGGGATTCTCCCACATTCTGCTGGGATGGTGGAACTGGGAAGTCCTTTTCCCATCAGGGATCTGGGTGGATCCAAGGAATTATCCCATGGAATTCTTCCTGGGATGGTGGATCTGGATGGATCCCTGGAATTATCCCACATTCTGCTGGGATGGTGGAACTGGTAACACCACTCCCCATCAGGGATCTGGGTGGATCCATGGAATTACCCCATGGAATTCCTCCTGGGATGGTGGAGCAGAGAAATCCACTCCCCACCAGGGATGTGGATGGATCCAAGTAGTTCCCCAAGGAATTCCTTCTGGGATGGTGGAGCTGGATGGATCCCTGGAATTCTCCCACATTCTCCTGGAATGGTGGAGAAGGGAAATCCTCTTCCCATCAGGGATGTGGATGGATCCAGGGAGCTCCCCATGGAATTCCTCCTGGGATGGTGCATCCCCCTGGTTTTTAGGCAGCCCTGGGGAGGGAATCCCAGCCATCCCAGTGCTCCCCAGGGATCCTGCTGGTCCTGCTGGGGTCATTCCGGGGTTCCTGAGTTGTTTTCCTTGTGTCCAGGCGGATACAACCCACCCCCTGACCAAGCACCGCAAAATCGCCTCCTCCTTCCGGGATTCCTCCTTGTTCGACATCTTCACCCTGTCCTGCAACTTGCTCAAACAGGTAAGGGGAGGTTGGGCATCTTTGGGGGGAAACAAAGAGGTTGGGGTTGAAATTCCCGGCTGGAATGAGCGGCGGCATCCTAAAAACTGGACTTGGTTTCCATCCAAACAATGGATTCAAGCTGGAATGTAAATTAATTTTAAGTCCAGCGTGATAATCCAAGGGGGGAAAAAAGGACTGGCCAAGGGTCTTGAACTGCAGTGAGTGACCCAGAATTCCACGTGCAGGGAGTTCTCGGGGTCGTTTGAGCACTTCCACGTTTTCCCTGGCTGGAGCAGCTCCTGGTTTCCCTGGAGCAGCAGAATTCCCTCCCTGGAGCTGCTGGTCAGGCCCAAACTGTGTCCCCTGTGTCCCACCTGGAGAAGAACCTTCTTTTTATCTCCTGGATCTCAAACCTGGCAGCTCTTCCTAGCTCCCTGGAAAACCTGGAACGTTCTCCTGCCAAAACCTCCTGGAAAAACCTTCCCACTGCTCGTGTCACCCCCGTCCTCGTCGTGTCACCTTCCAAGTGATATCCTGCCTCAAAACCTGGATTTTTTTTTTTGGGGGGGGGGGTGGATTTTTTTACCTTTCCCAGCCTTAATTCCATGTTTTTTTCCCAGGCTTCTGGGAAGAACCTGAACCTGAACGATGAGAGCCAGCACGGGCTGCTGATGCAGCTCCTCAAACTCACCCACAACTGCCTGAACTTCGACTTCATCGGCACCTCCACCGACGAGTCCTCCGATGATCTTTGCACTGTGCAGATCCCAACCAGCTGGAGATCAGGTGATTCTCCCGCTGCCAGGAATTCCCCAGGGGTGGGGAAAAGCTGCTCGGGGTTTAATAAAAACGTGGTTTAATGGTTTAATTTCAAAAAATAAATAAATCCAGCCTTTCCTTGGCGGGGGTCACGGAGTTCCAGTTGGGTCCTCTTGGTTCTTCTCTCCTCCCAGTCTTGCGCCTCCCAGTGCAAAAAAGCCGTTAAATTGTTGGGTTTGTTTTATTGTATTTAATAAAATATATAAATAACATGATTTGGCACCTGTTCTCCACATCCTGGCTGTTCTCAGCAGGCGTTTTCCAGGCACTTGCACAGATTGTGTTCTTAAAATACCTTCCTGTCATTTTGCTCTTCGTTCCAAATGCCACTGGGTTCCTTTTCCCTTCTAGGAAAGGCATTTGGGTGAAAAATGTAAAGTGCTCTTGGAAATTTCCTTGGGTTGGGGTATTTCACGTGGATAAAAAAGAGCTTTGGAGAGCAGGAAATGGAGGTAAAATGCTGTTTTCTCTTGCAGCATTCTTGGATTCTTCGACCCTTCAGCTGTTTTTTGATCTCTATCATTCCATCCCTCCTTCATTTTCTCCTCTGGTGAGTCCAGGGTGTGTTTTTTCCTTCCAGTTTGGGGGGTGGGGGATTCACTGGAGCCACAGTTGGAGCTCAGCCCCCCCCCCCTTGGTGGCTCGTGCTGAGGTGCCCAAGTGCTGCTGGGGGGGGGGTTTGGAGCCTCTGCAGGGTTTGGATTTGCCCTGGGAGTGTTTTTTGCTGGAATTCTGACCTGGTTTTGTCCTCCCCTGGCTTGGAGTCTCCTCTCTCCCTCGTGTTTTAGAGGGATGGAGCTGCTGCTGTTTCCTCTGTGCTCTTCACTAGATCCTAAAAACCACACCAGGAGTAGGTTGGAAGTCTGGGAACACCCCCAGGGATGGAATTTCTCCTTCTCCTCGTTAAAACTAGGCCAGGTCCCACTTGAAGGAAGAGGCCAACAGCAAAACTGAGCTAAAAAATTGAAAAAAAATTAAAAAATCCCTTTCCTGCCAGGCATTCATCTCTCTGATCAATATTCCCCATAATTAAAGCTCCAAGGCCTTTGGCCATGGAGGGAAGAGTTTTTCCGTGGAGACTCCCCAGTTGTGGTGGAGGGTTATTGGTTAATTCTGAGTTCAGAGCCTCAAATATTCATGAGGCATTTGAAGTGTGAGACTCTTTTTTTCTGTTAATAGAAATCTGGAGTGATTTAATCACCCCTGTGATCAGGGAATGGCAGATCCAGCAGAGGCTGAGCAGGGAATCCTCCTGCTGATCCAAGGGATGGGGATTTCCCTCTGGATTGGGATTGCTCACTGCCCCTGCTCCTCACAATCCTCTTTGCCAGCCCCTTCCAGCTGCACCCTGGAATTCCCTCTGGATTTAGAACCCAGAGGTTTGGGTTGAGATCCACCTGAACTCTGTTTCCTGCCACTTGTGTCCTCTGGGATGCTTTCCCAAGTCTCTGGGACAATCACCAGCTTTCCCTGCCAGTGTGTTTTGTGTGTTTTCAATCTTCATCAAAACAAATTCCAGCATTTTTGGGAGCAGAGTTTGGAGAACAGGAGGCTCAGGGGGCACCTGGAATTCTCTGCATTCCCTGACAGGAGGGGGGAGCTGGGGAAGGGTCGGGCTCTGCTCCCAGGGAACAAGGGACAGGAGGAGGAAATGGCCTCAGGCTGTGCCAGGGGAGGCTCAGGTTGGACACCAGGAGGAATTTCCTCATGGAAAGGGGGATGAGGCTTTGGCAGGGGCTGCCCAGGGAGGTTTGGAGTGCCCATCCCTGGAGGTGCCCAGGGAAGGACAGGATGTGTCCCTCAGTGCTCTGGGCTGGGGGACACAGTGAGGATGGGGCACAGCTTGGACTGGATGATCCTGGAGGGCTGTGGTGGCCTCATTTCCCCGCTCCTGTGACTCCTGGGATGGAACTGTCCCTTTGGGTGACCCTCTCTGCTGTGTTTCACTTCTCCACACAAACACAGCCATGGAGGTGTTGTGTCCTGAGCCCAGGGAGCATCAGCTCTGTGGTGGGGAAGGAAACCTGCTGCTCCTTCCCCTCTTCTAATCCCTCCTTCCCCGTTTGTCCCCCGTGTCCCTGCAGGTTTTATCCTGCCTGGTGCAGATCGCCTCCGTTCGCAGGTCCCTGTTCAACAACGCCGAGCGCGCCAAGTTCTTGTCTCATCTCGTTGACGGAGTCAAACGGATACTGGAAAACCCCCAGGTGAGCGTCCCAGGCTCTGCTGCCTCCCCACCCTCTTTGTGCCACTCAGAATATTCCCATTGCCCCCCTTGAACGTGGTCCCTTGGTGCTCAGGACAAAGGTGCTGCACTCTTGGCTGCTCTTCGTTCCCAACCAGGAGGGGTTTCAGGTTGGATGTTGGGAAAAATTCCTTTGCTGGCAGAGCCCTGAAGCTTTGGGACAGGCTGCCCAGGGCAGTGGTGGCATCTCCATCCCTGGAAGTGCTCAGAAAACAAGTGGAGGTGGCGCTTCCCGCTGGGTTTTATCCGGCAGGGTGGGATTTGGGCGAAGGTTGGACTCGTGGATCTTGGAGTTCTCTCCCAACCCGTGGGGTTTGCCGACAATCTCTTGACTCCAGGGCGGTTTCTCAGCTCTCCTCTCCTTTCTCTCCTCTCAGAGCTTGTCAGACCCCAACAACTACCACGAGTTCTGCCGGTTGCTGGCGCGGTTGAAAAGCAACTACCAACTGGGGGAGCTGGTGAAGGTGGAGAACTACCCCGAGGTGATCCGGCTCATCGCCAACTTCACCGTCACCAGCCTGCAGGTACCCCTGGCTCTGCCTGTGCCCCCCTTGTCTTACCCCCAACCCAAACCAGCCCCTCCTGGGCTCTTCTTTGCCCTGGCATTCACGTTATTTTTACCCCAAACCCCTCTAAGAGGATCCCTGCAGTGGATCCTTGGTTATCCCATGAGTTCCCCCGGAGTGGAGCAGCCTGTGAGCGGGGAAGGCAGAGCTCCGTGCCTCTGGAGTCTTTCCATATCCTAGAAAGGCAAAAAAAACCCCCCACTCCAACTGTTAAATAAGGCTTATTTTTAGGTTTGTGTCTCACTTCACTATTCCAGTGCAGTTGGATTGCCAGGAATAGGAATATCAAGCAATATTCCCACCGAGTTTTCCACTTGTAACCACACCCCCCTTGCACAGAACAGGATTTGGAAACGTTGTGTGGCTTCAGATAATGCCTTTGTTTGGTGAATTTTGGTGTCTGGCAGTAGCTTTAGGCTGCTGGGGGGGTGTGGGAGCCGTGCAGGGTGAGCTCAGGGATGGTTTGGGACTGGAGGCTCAGCTCCACAGCCTGGGAACTCGGGGTTGTCTCCCTGAGTGCTGACACTGCCGCTGAACCCAGGTGTGCCCCCAAATTCATTTGGCAGCCAGGCCCCTGAAGCTTTGAGTGGAAGGTGTTTGTGGCAGGGAGGTGGGATGAGATGAGCTTTAATGTCCCAACCCATTCCAGGAATGTGTGATCCCTGAATCCCTCCACACCCAGGGGTGCTGCCCCTGGCTGAGCAGACCCCCTGACACTCCTCAAATTCCGTGTTCCCCCTGACATTCCCACTCCCAGCAGGGCTGTAACTCTGGCCTTGGGAGGGAATTCTGTAATCCTGTGAAACCCATCACGGGGAGACACCCCAGATCCCAAAATCCACTTGATTAAAATCCACTTGAGTGGAGTGATGAGTGGCATGAGGGAGACCAGGGTTGGATTCCCACAGCTGTTGGACTCGCTGCTCCTTGTGTGGGTCCCTTCCAGCTCAGGATATCCCATAACTGTGTCACTGACCCTGCTCCCCCATGGTTCCTGTCCCTCTGGCAGCACTGGGAGTTTGCTCCCAACAGTGTTCACTACCTGCTGAGCCTGTGGCAGCGCCTGGCAGCCTCCGTGCCCTACGTCAAGGCCACCGAGCCCCACATGCTGGAGACCTACACCCCCGAGGTGACCAAAGCCTACATCACATCCCGCCTGGAGTCCGTGCACATCATCCTCAGGTGAGGGGGGAGCAGAGCTCTGCTCCAGAGACTGCGGGTGTTCAGCTTGGAGAAGAGACTCGGTTGTGGATTTCCAGGGCCTGGAGGAGGAGGAAGATGGGGATGGATTTGTGAGGGACAGGAGAAGGAGTGACTTAAGTTGGATATTGGGAGGGAATTCCTCCCTGGGAAGGTGGGGAGGGGCTGGGCTGGAATTCCCAGAGAAGCTGTGGCTGCCCCTGGGAGTGTCCCAGGCCAGGTTGGGATCTCTGGGGCAGTGGGAGATGTTCCTGCCCATGGCAGGGGGTGGCACTGGATTATTTTATTATTTATGATTAAGATCCCTTCCCACCCAAACCGTTCCATGATCCAGGATTGTCCCACCAGGCACTGGGGTGTTTCTCTTCCCGGTTTTCCTTTAGAAACAGCCACGAGGAGTTTTGGGAGTCCCCACAGGATTCCTGAGGAAGCTTTACCTGAATCACAGGCGAGCTCTCCTTCAGAAGAGATTTCATTTTATTTTTTAAGCTGGTGGGGTTTTTCTGAGCCCTTCTTCCCTCTCAAGTGGCTGATTTGGTCTGTGCCCTGCCCGTCGTGTTTGGGTAGAATTTATCTTTCCCAGGATCTCCAGAATTCCCTGTCCACCCCAAATTCCCACCAGAGCAGGGAGGAGAGTGGGTTCCAAGTGTGAGTCACTGCACTTCTACATCTCTGCTGTGAAATGGCACAAATTATACCTAAAAGTACCTTTTTATTTTTAATTCTTTGGAGCTCAGGGACAGCCTGAATTCCATTGCAGCGCCTGAATTCCTGTGGGATGGATTCCACAGGGCGTGTGTTTATGTTGGATGAAAACAAGTGGTCAAATATAGGAAAATAATGCCTCTCTCAAGGGAAACTGATGGGCTGATCCCTTTTTTTAGTCTTTAGATGTTGTGGCTGCCCCATCCCTGGAAGTGTTCAGGGTTGGATGGGGCCTGGAGCGGCCTGGGACAGTGGGAGGTGTCCCTGCCCGTGGCAGGGAGGTGGAACTGGATGAGCTTTATGGTCCCTTCCAACCCAACCCATTCCAGGATTCCATGATCAGGGAGCTTTAGCTGGTTCTGGACTTTGTGACAGATTTATTGCTGAGCTTCGTGCATTTCCAAGAAAAGTCAGTGAAAGCGTGAAGGTGAAAAGTTCTGTTGCAGAAACACAACCAGAGCCCTCGTTCTTGGCACTGCCCATTCCACTCGAAGAGAAATGTGGGAAAAAACACATAAATGTTCCTAAAAACCCTGAATAAATATTAAACCACCTGCGTAAATGTTACAAAACCCAGATAAATGTGAAGGATGTAAGAAGAAATTCCTCCCCCCAGGTGCTGCTGCTCTTCCCCCCCAAAGCTCTGCTGCCCTCCTGGTTTCTGTCCCTGGGGACGGGCAGGGGTTGTGGGGGCACAACCTCCAGTCCCTGGAGTTTCCCCAATCCTCGGCTAACGTGCTTTTCTGTGCCCCAGGGATGGGCTGGAGGATCCCCTGGAGGACACGGGGCTGGTGCAGCAGCAGCTGGACCAGCTCTCCACCATCGGGCGCTGCGAGTACGAGAAGACGTGTGCCCTGCTGGTGCAGCTCTTCGACCAGTCTGCCCAGTCCTACCAGGAGCTGCTGCAGAGCGCCACTGCCAGCCCCATGGACCTGGCTGTGCAGGAAGGTGAGACCCACAGTTGTTCCAGAGGCTTTTGTTCCCTCATGGCTCTCTACAACTACCTGAAGGGAGGATGCAGTNGGGAGTTGGACTCGATGATCCTTGTGGGTCCCTTGCAACTCTGAATAACCTGGAACCTGTGAAATCCATGCAGGGGGAAGGAAGGGATGTGGCCAGACATTCCCAACACACACTGGAGATGGTGCTGTCATCTCCTCCAAGTGCCTCCAGTCCTATTTTTTTGGGATGGGGGAAATGGAGCACGTGTCCAGGGGAGGCTGGATATCAGGAAAAACGTTTGCACTGGAAGAGTGATCCATCATTGGAAGGGTCTGCCCAGGGAGGGGGTGGAATCACCATCCCTGGAGATGTTTAAGAGGAGGCTCCATGAGGGACTGAGTGACAGGGTTTAGGTGATGGGATGGTGACAGGGAATAGGTTGGACTTGGTGATCTCAAAGGTCTTTTCTCACCTTGTTAATTCTGTGGTTCTGTGTCCCTTACCTGCTCTTTCAGGTCCCCATCCAGCAGGGCCATCCCTCTTGCCCTGAGGTGGGATGTGGGGGCTCATTTAACTGTCCTCACTGACTGGAGGTGTTGCTGTCCTAGAACTGGCTCCGCTGCGTTTTGGGGAGGGCAATATAATGTATTTCCTTGCCTGTTTTTCCAGAGACAAGTTTTGAGGGTTCTCCCCATCCCACTTTGCCTGAGGTGGGATGTGAGGCCTCATTTCTCTCCTGGTTAGACTCTCACTGCCTGGAGATGTTGTCCTACACCTGACCCCGTTCCTATTTTGGGGGAAATACGATGCATTTCCCTGTCTGGTCTTTCAGAGACAAGTCCTGAGGGTTGTCCCCATCCCTCTTCCCCTGAGGTGGGACGTGGGGATTAATTTATCCCTCCCCACTGGCCGTGGGGCAGAAACCTTCAGCTGGTTGTTGCTGAGGAGTAACTGGGAGTGGGGTTTTCAGCAGTTTTCAGCTGTCCGAGGTGGTTTGTGTCCCCAGCCTGGGTGAGGCGGGGTCAGGAATTGTTTAACACTCCTCCTAACCCAGCAGCTCCTCTGGGGATTCAGGGATCTCTGGATCTGCTTCCCCTTCCCTGGAGCAGCACAGGTATGGGAATGGTTCCTTTTCCTTCTGTAACAGCAGTGCCTGATCCTACACTGTAATTCCTTGTTTTATTTTGATTTTTGTGGAGGAAAACGCCCGGATCAAGTTGACTTCTCCCCGTGTTTTGGAAGAATAGATAGTTTCTGGCACATGAATGTGCACAGAATATAATTGTACAAGGCATGACTTTCTGCTGTGGGGAAGCTTTAAACAATGACAATATTCAAGCAGACCTGTCTTAGTAAATCCTGGAATGCTTTGGCTGGGAAGGGACTTTTAAGGATCATTTTGTCCTCACCCCTGCCACGGACACCTTCCCCTATCCCACATTGCTCCAAGCCCCACCCAACACTTCCAGGGATGGAGCACCAAAAAATGACCTTGAAACCCATTCAGGTGGAAAACTTTTATTGTAGAAACACCCCCAGAGCTCTCGTTCTTGGCACTGCCCGTCCCACCAGAGACCTGGATAAACATCAGGATGTTCCTCCCCGAATCCCTGCCTGTTCCCTGCATGGAAAACCGAGTCATTTGGCAAGAGACACCCCCCAAAAAGCAGGAAAACCCTCATTTTCCCCTCCGCCTGTGCCCAGCTCAGCTGCAGGGCTGCTCCTCACTCCTCTGTCCCCTGCAGGGCGCCTGACGTGGCTCGTCTACATCATCGGGGCCGTCATCGGGGGCCGGGTGTCCTTCGCCAGCACCGACGAGCAGGATGCCATGGATGGAGAGCTGGTCTGTCGGTAGGGATGCACCGCTGGGAGCCCTGGAAAAACTGCCCTTGGGGAACCCTGTTATTCCTTTCTTTTCACCCCCCAACCCGCTGGAATTGTCCAGTGGGAAGGGCGAGGTCGGCGGCACCGGCTGCAGGCTCGGCTGGGGGGGTTTGGGTTGGAAGGGAAGGAGTGAGAGGGGAAGGACGTGGGAAAGGGGATGGGTGGGTAAATCATTGGCTAAACACGTGGTGGGTCTTTGGTAGGGGAGGAGGAAAAGTCTTTTTGCTGGTTGATAACCCAAAGTGGGGGTTTGGCTGTAAATATTGTTCTAAAGTGACAACTTTGTGATGTCACCTGAGACATGCTGGATTTCTGGGCTTGTGAGTCCTGTCCACTCCAGGTTTTATTTGATGGGGGTGAGAACATGTGGCTTAAAACCTCGAGTCCCACTTAAAACCTCGAGTCCCCCTGGGTGTTTCCTGCTCCAGATCCTGACTCTCCTCCTGGAATCCAGGGTAGGAAAAGGAGCTAAAAGGGGAAGGTGAGGAGGCTGAGCTGTTGGTAAACCTCCAGGTAACACCAAGCTCTGGCTTCCCACGAGGCTGAGGAGCTGAAAAAGGAGAAATTGAGGCCCTCCATAAACATTTCAGTTACTTCTAGAGCCATCGGAGATGATAGATGTTTGTATTTGATCTTCTTTCCCTCCCTGGGCTTTGTGGCACTGGCCCAAAGGAGCATCAGTGGGTTCAGTGTTTTATTGACCCCCAAATCCACCCCCCCAGGTCACAGGGGGATTTCAGGAGGGTTTGAGGGATGGGGCAGTCCCTGAGTAGCTGCTAAAGCTCCTCCAAGTCCCTCGTGCAGCAAATCCAAACCTTACAGCCCTGGGAGAAGGGCTGGAGGAGCCCTACAAGAGCTTTACAACCAGCCCTGGGCAGGGGGTTCTTACCAGTTTTGTCAGTCCTTGGCCCTAAAGGACAATTCCCCCAGCAAATCAAAAGCCTTGGGAACAGCCCCAGCATTGCCAGAAATCCCTCTGATTTAAGGGGAATCACTCGGGACTCGAGGGATTCACTTGTAAGCAGAGAAAAAAAGTTTATTTTTGGCCCAAGAGCCAAGGAAAGAGGAGCAGCAGTGTCCCCTGCCCAGATTTGCCACCTCTTGTTCTACCCTTGCCTCACACATCTGGAAATGACTCCATGAATATTCATCCCTTCAACATTGTGTCATAAACTTCACCTTCGCTTTGAGACCTTCAGCCAATCAGCTCAAATGTTTCACATTCCTGCCCCGTGTTTTGACCAGAATCCTCTTTTGTTTTCCGTTCAGGACTGGGAAACAAGGCTTCCTTCCCTTTAATATCGCAGGTTCAATTCTCAGGCCAAGTGAATTCTTTTAAAATCTACCCAATCCTTCTGGAATTCACTCAAATTTCACTCAAATCTCTTAAGCTTCTACCTCACTCCCTAAAATCTCTCCTGACCCCTCCAATCACCATCCCAGCTCCCAGCATCCCTCAGCCAGGTGGGTTTTCCCACCTGGAGGTGTCCAAGGAGAGGCTGGACGAGGTGCTGAGCGATCTGCTGCAGCTTGAGTTGGATCATAGGTTGGACTGGAACCATCTCCAAGGTCTTTTCCCACCTTGTGAACACTGTGAACCCTGAATCCCTGTCCCCAGGGTGCTGCAGCTGATGAACCTGACGGATTCCCGGCTGGCCCAGGCCGGCAATGAGAAGCTGGAGTTGGCCATGCTGAGCTTCTTCGAGCAGTTCCGCAAGATCTATATCGGAGATCAGGTGCAGAAGTCTTCCAAGGTAATCAGTGCCAGCCAAACTCCCTTTGCCTAGGAAACAAACAGCACTCTTTGGTTTCTCCTCTGAAAAAAACAACACAAATCCCATTTGCTGGGATTCCCGGGTTGTTGACTCAGGGATGGGTTTGAAATCCCTTGTCAGGAGTGTGGCAGGAGCTGGGAACTGGAGCCCTGGATTCAGTTTTCCTTGGATATCTGTTACAACCTCAAACACTCACAAGGAGCCTGAGCTTCATCTGCCTCTTGCTTCCCTGGCTCCACAGTGGAGATAAATCTCCAATCCCTTCATCCCGAGGCAATTTAAGGTGCACTGATGCCTCTTTAGGGATGGAAAATATCTATTTTAAATTGAAAAAGTACCTAAAGAATGAGAACAACATTACTCCAAACTGGCTCCTCCTCCTTTCTGGTCATCACCTTCCTTCCCTGCCCTGGAGATTTGGGAACTGCTGACCAGGGGCTTGGAATTCCAGAGGCTTAGAATTCCAGGGAAATCCCCTAAAACAGGGGGTGGAGGAGGAGGATGAGCACGATTTTTGTGGCCCCTTTCCCTGAGGAAAACCCAAGTGCTCCTGGTTTTGTGTGGAGCCTCTGAAGCTGCCCTGACTAAGGAAGAGGGAGCAGCGAGTAGGGATTGATCTGGATCAGAGGCAAACCCCTCCCAGGGGGGGCACATGTCACACAGGGAGGGGAAAACGCCTCGTCTTGGAGGATTCCTTGGATTCCTGGTTTTCCTGGTGGGGGTTTTAACGGGGTGTTGTTCCCTCTCCAGCTGTACCGGCGGCTCTCCGAGGTGCTGGGGCTGAACGATGAGACCATGGTCCTGAGCGTGTTCATCGGGAAAATGTAAGTGTTCCTGCCCCCAGGCACTGCTGGAAGGAAGGTGTGAGCAGGAAAAACCTGGAATGTTGGTCGGTGTGAAAGCAGGAAGACCGAGGGAATGGCAGGTTTTCTCAGGGCTTAGGCCGCAGGGATTGATCCACCGTGGAGACACGAAAGCCACAGGCCAGGAGAAAGGGATTCTCCTCCCAGGAAAGGCAGAGTCAGGGAGGGGACAGCTCCCAGCACACATTCCCTGGCACTTCACCCTTGGGAATTCCCAGAGCTCTGTGGGGAGGGACCGACGGCTCCTTTTCGGTGCCGCTCGGGCCCAAATCCTTCCCTTCAAACACTCGATTCGGCCTCTTCTCCAGCCCAGGCCTGGCTTTTTGTCCAGCCTCTTCTCCAGCCCAGGCCTGGCTCTTTGTCCAGCCTTTGGAAGCCTCCTGGAGCACTTGGATCCAATTCAGCAGCTGCCACCCAGTGCCCTGTGCCTGGGGCTGAGCAGCCAAAAACACCAAAACGTCCCCCTCAGCTCGTTCAGCATCGCCCCCCGTTTTTACCCACACGGGGCCTTGCTCATCCCACCCAAGCCTGGCTGGGCAGCATTCCCGAGGGATGAAGTGGCTCTCCTGGAGGAAGCAAGGGCTACTAGAATTCTGCAGCTGACAGTGGATGGTGCAGGTGCAGAATTGCAGACGTCTGCATGTAGTCACTGCCGCAGAATTCTCTTACCCTTGCTGCAGAACCCAGCCCTGGAGTGCCACAGAATTCCAAGGGCCTGGCTATGGGCCAGTGTAGCTTGGGACCCAAGTAGTGAAGATTATCTGAAGGATAATTTTTCTAGTCAACCAAATGTAAGTACAGTGATTTTATACCGATCTTTTGTGGCTTGTGATGTCCGTGCTTTCGGTGGAGGGTGGAGCTGAGGATTCTGGGGCTGACTTGAACTGGAAGAATCCACTGCCCAGCGAAGGGAGCGGGAGCAGAGCCCCTCTGACCTGGCCCTGTCCTCTCTCCTCTTGCAGCATCACCAACCTGAAGTACTGGGGTCGGTGTGAGCCCATCACCTCCAAGACTCTGCAGCTGCTCAACGACCTCTCCATTGGATATCCTTTTGGGAAGAGCTCCAGGGCTGCCTCGGGATGAGGGAAGGGCAGCCTGGATGTTTGGCTGGAACAGGAGCGTGTCCCAGATTCCTGAAGCCCCCCAGTTTTGGGCAGGGAGAAGGGCAGGGTGTGTGTTTGCCCCACACCTCCTGGGATTGCAGAGGATGGCTGGGATGTAACTCCTTTCATTCTGGATCGTAGTTGCTTTGGTGCTGAGCATCCACAGGCAGTTTACAGTCCTGCCTTCTGCTTTTCCAGCAGTCCCAGGCACGTTTTTTCCTGGCAGTGTAAATAAAACTGCTCCCTGCAGGTCTCTCCAGTCGAGACCTTGGTTGCTCGTGAAACAAATGGAAGAGAATCCACAACGTGTTGAATAGTCTGGACCCGATCCCCTTCCAGCTCTGCCCTGGAAGTGTTTTTGTAAGGATTTCCTGCTGCCTCTGCTGCTTCCTTAACCCCCCTGCACGTACAGCAGTGTCAGGAAGCTGGTGAAGCTGAGCGCTGTGCAGTTCATGCTGAACAATCACACGGTGAGTCCTTCCTCCTCCTCCTCCTCCTGCTCCTCCACCCTTCCCACAGTCCCCAGGGGAGATGTTTTAACACCTGGACACTCTCTGGAAGCTTTCTTGGCTCCCAGATGTTTCCAGGGTACCGGAGGAGTGATCTGTGTTGCATCTCTCTCCGGTTTGGAGGGGCTGTGGTTTCGTGGCACTTTTTTTATTTCCAAGGGTGGAGTTGGCCAGACCCATCCCTGGAAGTGTTCCAGGCTGGGTGAGGCTTGGAGCAGCCTGGGAGAGTGGAAGGTGTGGAGGGCAGGGGGTAAAACAAGGTGATCCTTGAGGTCCCTTCCAACCCAAACCATTCCAGGATTCTGTTCTGATCCTGCAATGCTCTGAGTCTGGAGCAATAGCACATCCAGCACCACTTCCAGAGGGGCTTTATTGCTGCAGCCCTGGAGTCAGGGGATGCCCCTCAGGTGTTCCCACACTCTGCCTTTGGCTCCAGAGCTGCATCCAGCCTGGGATTGCTCTTTCCATGGAGAATGTGGGCACAGTGACTGAGGAACCTGCTGGTGTCCAGCAGCCCTGGAGGGTCCCCAGCTCTGCTCCCCAGGCAGAGCCACACTTCCCTGTTCCCCTGGGCCTGGGGAATCCCTGGGGGAGGTGTCCCAGCTCTGGGGGTCGCTGTGCCTGGTGCTCTCTGGTCTCTTGTGCTCTGGGATCTCCCAGTCTCCTGTCTGTGCACAGCCTGGGCTCAGTGGGAACTGGGATCCTCAGCCCTTGGGCTTAGGTGGGAACTGGGATCCTCAGCCCTTGGGATTAGGTGGGAACTGGGATCCTCAGCCCTTCAGGTGGAAACTGGGATCCTCAGCCCTTCAGGTGGGAACTGGGATCCTCAGCCCTTTAGGTGGGAACTGGGATCCTCAGCCCTTCAGGTGGGAACTGGGATCCTCAGCCCTTGGGATCAGGTGGGAACTGGGATCCTCAGCCCTTGGGATCAGGTGGGAACTGGGATCCTCAGCCCTTGGCACAGGAGCCAGTTCAAGGTGGTGTTTCCCAGAATCGTTAAGCTTGGAAAAGACCTTTGAGATCAAGTCCAGCCATCAACCCACCAGCACCCACACTCCCACCACAGCCTGTTCCAGTGCTTTACAACCCTCTCCAGGAAGAAATTTTCCCTGATATCCAACCTCAGCCTCCTCTTTAACCAGCACCTCCTTTTCCCTTCCCAGAGTGAGCACTTTTCCTTCCTGGGCATTAACAATCAGTCCAACCTGACGGACATGAGGTGTCGGACAACGTTCTACACGGCGCTGGGGCGGCTGCTCATGGTGGATTTAGGTACCTGGGGGCTTTTCCTGGGAGTCAGGGCCAAATTCTGGGGCTTGGAAAAGGGGTCCTGCTATTTAGGGAGCTTTAAGCCCCACCAGGAAAGGAGGCTGGAGTTGGCAAAACCAAATGAGGGAAGAAAAGGGAGGGCAGAGAAGCTCCAGGGTGGGTTTGATGCCACGTTCCTGAGGACAAACCACCAAATCTGGGGCTGAAATTTTCCATCCTGATGTTCCAAGTGTTTTCCTGCCGTGGCAGAGTTTGTTCTAAGCTGTCTGGAAGTCACATTTTGACAGTGACAGGTGACCTGTCTGGAGCCCTCTGGTCTCCCCAGCCCCATGGGAGGGTCTGGCACAGGCAGAGCTGCAGGACACGAGGAGCTGCTGTTTATTTTCTCCTGATTTCCTGGGTTTTTTTCCCCCCTTCTCAGGGGAAGATGAGGATCAGTACGAGCAGTTCATGCTCCCCCTCACTGCTGCCTTTGAGACTGTGGCCCAGATGTTCAGCACAAACACCTTCAACGAGCAAGAGGCAAAAGTAAGTCGGGTGGACTGTTCCCTCTTGTCCCTGTTATCCATTCCCTCCCTGAGCCTTCCCTCAAGGAATTGGGTGTTTTCAGCCAGGCAGGAGGGAGAAGGAATTTGTGCAGAGTGGGAGCTGGAGTGGTGGGAGCTTCCCTTCCTTGTCCAGAGGGAAGGAGGGGATGCCCTGGACCCCTGGGGAATCAGGGCTGGTCGGGAATTGGAGCAGGGAGACTCAGCTGGCAGCATTCCTGCAGCTGGGAATGGGATATCCCAGTGCTGGCACTGCTCAGGGAGCCCCTGGCACTGAAGGGGAAGGAGTGTCCAGGCTGGGATTGGGCTCCAGCACAAGAAGGAATTGCCTTTGGGATGGGATGGAGGGAGAGCTCCATCCGTGCATTTGATTTTAACCTCTCTCCTTTCTCAATGCAGAGAACTCTGGTGGGTTTGGTGAGAGACTTGAGGGGAATTGCCTTTGCCTTCAATGCCAAGACCAGCTTCATGATGCTCTTTGAGTGGATGTATCCTGCTGTACCCCTCAGACTGGGCTCCTCCCGTCCCTCAGAGGGTGCCTGGCTGCAGCCAAATGTCCCTTTTGCCCTCCTAAATCCTGTCTGGGGTTTCTCTTTGCTCCTGCAGTACTTGGTGTCCTTCCTCTGAGCCCTGGAATAGCTTTGACTCCAGTCTGGCTGTGCAACCAAGTGACCCTAAAAACTGCTCAGGGCTGAACTGTTGGGGTTTGTCCAAGGGGACCTGAGGAGTTCTGACCTATCAAACACAAAGGCTTTGATGAGCTGCATCCCAGCAGCACCAGAAGCGTTTCCTCTGGCTCCCTGGAGTGGGATGAGTCCTCTGGAGGGAGGAATCCGTGTCCTTTTGCTGCTCAAAGGACACAGTGTGGGGCTCCAGGTTTGCTGTGCCCTGCTGAAGGTCAGGTGTCTGCACTGCCAGATCTCTGGGGGTCCCTTCCCTCCCTTTCAAAACCTTTTTGGTTCTGGTTGGTCTGAGAAAAAACCTGGGTGTGCAATTAATTCCTTCAGTGGACTTAGTTTTGTTATTGTGATCGTGGGTTTTATGTGATGAAACAATAATGATAATGATAATAACAATAATAGAGCAGCATCTCTGTTTAACCTCATCAATTCAGCTGCTTTGCCAGGCTGGGGTGCAGTGCACAAAACCTGCCTTTTGGGGAGAAATTCCCACCTTTTTTTGCAACAAAAACCCCTTAGCTTTTCCCTGGCAGTTACCCATCCTACATGCCAATCCTGCAGCGAGCCATCGAGCTCTGGTACCACGACCCAGCCTGCACCACCCCTGTCCTCAAACTCATGGCTGAGCTGGTCCACAACAGGTAAGAAAACCTGCGAACTGAACCCGTGGGATGCTTCGGGTTGGCCCTGACAGCTCATCCCGCCCCCTCTGTGGCTGTTGCTGCCCCTGGTGTGTGTTTTATTGTGTTTTCGATCTATTTATGCTCTTGAAAGCTGCCAGAGGGGAGAGGGCAGAGCTGGGATTGTTCCAGCAGGGAAGAAAATCCCACAGATCCAATACCAGCCGTGCCCCGGCTCCATCAGAGCGAGGCACAGTCAATAGCCACTGGAATATTGTCATTTCCAAGGGCAGCACTCGGAGATGGAGGCTGGAAAGGGGGTTGTTTTTGCAGCCTGGGTTTCAGCTGAGCCTTCCTTTGGAGCTTGGGCTCTTTTTTGTGGCAGCAGAGAGGGACCTGTGACGCTCCGGGATAATTCAGGAGCTGGCTGAGCTGGCGCTGGAGGGTTGCCAGGATGATGCTGTGGCTCCAGGCTGGCTGAGCACAGCCCTGTGGGAAGGGACACGAGGTTCAGGCACAGGTTTGGGGAGTTGTGGGGAATCCACCCTGACAGGCCCCATCTTTGCAGTGGGGCACAATCCTCGCTGGGAATCAGCCAGGCATTTATCCCAGAGGTGACCTGGGTGACTCCCTGTGACCCAGTGAAACTTGGGTCCCTGCAGGGGGAGAAATGCCGAACTGGGAGTTCTTGGAGCTGGTGAGGCTGGGCTGGGCCTTCCAGGATGTTGGATGTTTTTGGGAGCTGTATCCCAGTGCCCAGGGCAGGATTTCCAGCCTCAATCCCGTAATACTCCTGATGTCTGAGGAATACAGGCCCCTTCTTCTGCTCCTCTGTCCCTGGTGCCTGTGTCCTGTGTGGCGTTGGGGACGGAGGTCAGGATTCCCTTTCACACCCCAGGGGGTTTTGTTGAGCTCAGGGATCATCCCTGGGAGCAGGGAAACTGGACTGGGAGCTCTGGATTTGTTCCAGGTGTGTTTGAGCTGCAGTTGAATCCCAGAACAGTTTGGGCTGAAAAGGACCTGAACAATCACCCAGTGCCATCCCCTGCCATGGGCAGGGACACCTCCCGCTGTCCCAGGCTGCTCCAACCTGCCCTTGGACACTTCAGGGGATCCAGGGGCAGCTGCAGCTTCTCTGGGAATTCCATCCCAGCCCCTCCTCACCCTCACAGGGAGGAATTCTTTCCCAGTCTCCCTTCTATCCCTGCCCTCGGGCAGTGGAAAGCCGTTCCCCCTGGACCTGTCCCTCCATCCCTTGTCCCCAGTCCCTCTCCAGCTCTCCTGGAGCCCCTTTAGGCTCTGGAAGGGGCTCCAAGGTCTCCCTGGATCCTTCTCTCCACCCCCAGCATTCCCAGCCTGGCTCCAGCCCTAGCAGGAATTTAGTGCTTCTCTCCTCATTCCCTGTGTTTCCCTCAGGTCCCAGCGGCTGCAGTTTGATGTGTCCTCCCCCAACGGGATCCTGCTCTTCCGAGAGACCAGTAAAATGATAACGACCTACGGTGAGTGGGATCCAGAGCCTTGGGCTGCCCTGGACTCTCCCAGGGCTTGGGAGGGCAGGGCTGGGACAGTGGCAGCTCCAGGAGCCATTCTGGGACAGGGCTGGGACAGTGACAGCTCCAGGAGCCAGCCTGGGACAGGGCTGGGACAGTGGCAGCTCCAGGAGCCAGCCTGGAGCCGGGGGATGTTTGGGGACAGGGAGATGGAGCTGCTGGAAGCACGGGGTGGGCAGAGAGGGAGGAACAAGGGAAGGAAGGGTCAGGCACGAGCTGAGCCCCTGGGAGGGACCAGGGGGATTCCATGGAGAACATCCCTGTCCTTGGGCTGGCCTGTGCCCACAGCAGAGCTGTGCTTGGAATGTTTTGGAAAATCATGGGTTGGGTCGGAAGGGACATTAAAGCCCATCCAGTGCCACGCCTGCCCTGGGCAGGGACACGTTCCACTGTCCCAGGCTGCTCCAACCTGCCCTGGGACACTTCCAGGGATCCAGGGGCAGCCACAGCTTCTCTGGGAATTCCATCCCAGCCCCTCCTCACCCTCCCAGCCAGGAATTCATTCCCATTATCCCCTCTGAATTTCCCCTCTGTCAGCTTAAGGCCATTCCCTTTGGTCCTCTCACTCCGTGCCCAGTAAAGCCACCCTTTTCACTGGCACCAGACTCGAGTCTCCCAGGGAATAAACCTTTGGTGCCTCGAGCTGTGTCAGCTCCACTCTGGTTTTCCTGGAGAGGGAAGGGCCGGGCTGTGGCCGCTGGAACTCTGACTCCTTGTCACCTCTGTGCCCGCGCAGGGAATCGGATCCTGACGCTCGGGGAGGTCCCGAAGGATCAGGTCTATGCCCTGAAGCTCAAGGGCATCTCCATCTGCTTCTCCATGCTGAAGGCGGCGCTGAGCGGCAGCTACGTCAACTTCGGCGTGTTCCGGCTCTACGGGGACGATGCTCTGGACAACGCCCTGCAAACCTTCATCAAACTGCTGCTCTCCATCCCTCACAGCGACCTGCTGGTGAGCTCTGAGCCCCGGGAAGGCAGGGCTGGCAGGTTGGACGGGATAAAAACCACAAATCCCGGGGAGGGGGGAACTCTGTGCTGCTGTGGGAACAGCCCCGGTGGGGAATTGCAGCCCCTGGGATGTGCAGCAGCAGCAGGAGGAGGAGGCTCTGGGTGATCAGGAGGTTTTTATTCTTTTAGGTTTTGACGTTGTAAGACTTTCCATTTAACGAGGAAACTTATTTATCTACTATAATAATGATATTTTAAATTTTGTTTCGTGTAAGAGTTTGAAATGTGTTGATGAGACTGGGGGGAAGGTGCCAGACCAGAGGCAAAACCCCCCCCCCCCCAAAAGACCAAGTGGGCAGTTCACAAATGTTTGTTCTAGATGAGGTTAATGATGGCTGATAAGATCTAAAACCCCCTGGAACAATGGACATACCTTTAAGGAGTTAAAGGCTGACGAGATAAGACGCTGGGTGAGGGCTGGGACCTCTCCACCCAAACGATCCCCGGGATTCAGGTTGGGAGGGACATTAAGGCTCCTGCGACACCTGGAGAGCCGCTCCTGCCTCTGAGTCAGTCAGTTGTGGGGAAGGTGATTCCACAGGCCAGTGGTGGAACCTGCTGGGTGATGTGGAATGGGTTGGTTGGGGTAATAAGAGGGGTGGGGAAATCTGTTTTCCCATAAATACGCTGGGAAAGGGGTTGGTTTGTTCTTTCCAGGAGATTCAGCACTTTTCCAGGTGATTAATGAAGGGTCTAGAAAACCTTAATTGATGGTTCCAGGGTGGCCTTAAGACTCTTTCCCTCCTTCTTTCCCTCCAGGATTATCCCAAGCTCAGCCAGTCCTACTATTCCTTGCTGGAAGTTCTTACCCAGGACCACATGAACTTTATAGCCAGTCTGGAGCCTCATGTGATCATGTACATCCTCTCTTCCATTTCAGAAGGTCTCACTGCACTAGGTAATTCCTCCTGCCCTCTGCTGTGTTTGCAGGGATTGGATTTGGAGAAGGAAAATTCTGGTGCTTGGAATGGAGAGTTTGAGGATATTGGGTAAAATGTGTCTCAGGAAAACAGAGGGAGGAGTCTCACTGCGGTTAGAGGTGGAATGTTGGAGGGAGGGAGGGAGGGAGGGATGGAAGAGGTTGGAGCAGGTCACCCCATCACTGGTCCCTCCCAACCTCAGCCTGTGGATGTACAGGATCATGGAATCATGGAGTGGTTTGTGTTGGAAGGGACATTAAAGCTCATCCATCCCACGGGCAGTGACACCTCCCACTGTCCCAGGCTGCTCCAACCTGCCCTTGGACACTCCTGGGGATCCAGGGGCAGCCACAGCTTCTCTGGGAATTCCAGCCCAGCCAGGAATTCCTTCCCAACATCCCCCTCAACCCTGCCCAGCCATTCCCTGTGTCCTGTCCCTCCAGGCCTCGGGGAATCCAAGTCCCTCTCCATCTTTTTTCCACCATTAGCTCTCCCTGCAGCCTTCCCTTCTCCAGGCCGAGCATTCCCAATTCCTCCTCCTCGTACCAGGGAGGAAGTTGCTGTTGAGCCTTGGGGTGATTTTCTCTCTGGAATCCCCAAAAGGACCCAGCCCTGGGAGCATCCCAACACCCCCTCTCCCTGTTCCCCACAGACACCATGGTTTGCACAGGCTGCTGCTCCTGCCTGGACCACATTGTCACTTATCTCTTCAAGCAACTGTCCCGCAGCACCAAGAAGAGAACGACCCCCCTGACCCAGGAGAGCGACCGGTTCCTGCACATCATGCAGCAGCACCCCGAGATGATCCAGCAGGTGACTCCCAGCCCCTCCAGGGGCTCCCTGACCATCCCAGAGTGTTTTCCCAGCAGGATGCAGCGCTGGGAGCTGCTTCCTCCCTGCTCTACAGCCCCAGGGTTTTCCTGGAATAAAAGGGATTTTCTATTTTTCGCTCTCTCCTCCTCACGGGGGGTGGGTGTGATTCCAAGCCCTGCTCCAGGGAGGTGGTTCTCCCTGTGCCAGGAACACCATCTTGGCTTTTCAGATTAGCCAAAAATGAGCTTTTGTCAATTTTTTTTTTCCATTTTTTGTAAGGAGAAGCACAGTTATGCTGTTCTCCAGCCCCACTCACTCGCTGCTGCTTGTCAAAGTGTCAGCACGACTCCCACGTGGAAGGAGGGAATGTTGGAATATTGTTCCACCCTTGCTGGTGGATCAGGTGCCAAGCAGAGCAGACTATTTTCGAGGGGCTAGAAACTGTATTTTCTAAGGCTAGAAAGAGAAATTGCATCTTCCAGCCCAGCTGGGTGAGATCCTGCCATTGGCCTCGGGAGGCTGTGGAAGGAAAGGCAGGGAAAGGACGATGGGAAGCTCCTCAGGGCATTTGAACACTTGGAGTGGAGATGAGACAACATTCCCTGTGTGCCCTGGGGTTGGGATGTGTCAGGAGTCAACCCCAGCAGTTCTTGGAGGCTCCAGCTCCTCCTCTTTGCCCATGGAGCGATGGGTTAATGGTTGGACTCAGGGAATCCTGGCATGGTTTGGGTTGGAAGGGGCATTAAAGCTCATCCAGGGACACCTCCTGGTGTCCCAAGCTGTCCCAGCCTGGCCTGGGACACTCTCAGAGATCCAGGGGCAGCCAGAGCTCCTCTGGGAATTCCAGCCCAGCCCCTCCCTACCCTCCCAGGGAAGAATTCCTTCCCAATATCCCACCTAACCCGACTCCAGTTTTAATCCATTCCCCCTTGTCCCATCACTCCACGCTCTTACAAACAGCCCTTCAAGGCCTTTCCCAACCCGAATTCCACAATTCCCTGGCACTCAGAGCTCTGGAGTTTGGAGCCTCCAGCATTCCTGGGTGAACCCTTCCTCCCGAGCCCCCGGGGTGCCCTGGTGAGGAGGGAGCCAGGATGGAACCCCTCCCTTCCCTCTGGCAGATGCTCTCGACGGTGCTGAACATCATCATCTTCGAGGACTGCAGGAACCAGTGGTCCATGTCCCGGCCTCTGCTGGGCCTCATCCTGCTCAACGAGAAGGTAAAGGAGCTGCTGGAGATGGGGATGGGCAGGGCCTGGCTCAGGGAGCAGCAGATGGTTGGGAAGCCTTGGAGAGACCGTGTGCCAAGGGAAAGGGTGTGCAGCCCTCCCCCTGCACAGCCCTGGAGCCAAGGAATCCAGTTCCAAGCTCACTGGAGCTCCCCTGGAGAGCTGGCACAGCTCCCTCCCCTCCTCCCCATGTCCTGCCCCAAAGCTGAGGTCACCTGGGAACATCCTGGGGACATCCTGGCCTGGATCAGGAACAGTGTGGTCAGTAGGACCAGGGAAGTTATTCCTCCTGCTCAGACACATCTTGAGTGCTGTGCCCAGTTCTGGGCTCCCCAGTTTCAGAAGGATGTTGAGCTGCTGGAGAGGGTCCAGAGAAGGGCGACAAGGGTGGGGAAAGGACTGGAGGACAAGCCCTGTGGGGAGTGACTGTGGGAACTGGGGTTGTTCAGGCTGGAGAAGAGGAGGCTCAGAGGTGACCTCAGGGCTGGTTACAACTCCCTGAGGGGAGGTTGCAGTCGGGTGGGTGTGAATCTCTTCTCTCAGGCTGACGACACCAGAACAAGAGCACATGGCCTTAAGCTGTGCCAGGGGAGGTTTAGGCTGGATGTCAGGAAGAGGTTTTTCCCAGAGAGAGTGATCCCTCAGTGGAATGGGCTGCCCAGGGAGGTGGTGGAGTCGCCATCCCTGGAGGTGTTTAAGGTCAGACTGGATGAGGAGCTCAGTGCCATGGTCTGGATGGTGGGAGGCTCAGATGGATGGAGGGGGGTGCCCGTGGCTCCAGGGTGGTGGGTTCCATCCCTGGGTGGGTGTTCACTGTATCACAGTATTATTAAGGTTGGAAAAGATCTTGAAGAGCATCCAGTCCAACCTATAATCCAACTAAACCCAGCATCTGCATCTAGATCAGATCACTCAGCACCTCATCCAGCCTCCCCTTGAACCCCTCCAGGGATGGCCACTCAGCCACCTCCGTGAGCAACTGGTCCCGAAACCAGAACTTGCTTGGGAGTTGGACTCGATGATCCTTGGGGTTCCTTCCAACTCAGAATAACCTGTGAACTTACCCCATCCTTCTCCCATCTCCCCAGTATTTCTCGGACCTGAGGAACAGCATAGTGAACAGCCAGCCCCCGGAGAAGCAGCAGGCCATGCACCTCTGCTTTGAGAACCTCATGGAGGGCATCGAACGCAACCTGCTCACCAAGAACAGGGACAGGTGGGTGTGGGGCAGTTCCTGCCCAGAGCTGTGGGGGTTAAATAGTTGTGGCACTCTGGGGATGTGGTCAGTGCTGGGCTGCCAGAGCTCCAGGAGGGTTGGGATGATCCCATTGGGGCTGGGTCAGGCTGGATGATCCTCTGGGGTCACTCTTGGGACTGGGTCAGGCTGGATGACCCCATGGGCTCACTCTTGGGGCTGGGTCGGGCTGGGTGATCCCATGGGCTCACTCTTGGGGCTGGGTCAGGCTGGGTGATCCCATGGGGTCACTCTTGGGGCTGGGTTGGGCTGGGTGATCCCATGGGCTCACTCTTGGGGCTGGGTCGGGCTGGGTGATCCCATGGGGCCCATGAGGTCACTCTTGGGGCTGGGTCGGGCTGGATGATCCCATGGGGCCCATGAGGTCACTCTTGGGGCTGGGTCGGGCTGGATGATCCCACGGGGTCACTCTTGGGGCTGGGTCAGGCTGGATGATCCCACGGGGTCACTCTTGGGGCTGGGTCAGGCTGGGTGATCCCATAGGGTCCATGGGGTGACTCTTGGGCTGGATGATCCTCTGGGGTGACTCTTGGGGCTGGATCGGGCTGGATGATCCCATAGGGTCCATGGGGTGACTCTTGGGCTGGATAATCCTCTGGGGCCCACAGGGTGACTCTTGGGGCTGGGTTGGCCTGGGTGACCCTTGGGGGGACCATCCTGGCATCCTGTGCCTCAGCAAGTCCCCGATTCCTTGGCTGCCTCTCCCCAGGTTCACCCAGAACCTGTCGGCGTTCCGGAGGGAGGTCAACGACTCCATGAAGAACTCGACCTACGGCGTGAACAGCAACGACATGATGAGCTGACACCTCTCTCCCGCCGGACAGAGCAGCATCTCCTTGGCCCGGCCCACGGTGGGGGGGGGTTTCCCGATCCCGCTGGAAAGAAAAGAGGCCCTTCCTTAATCCCTGCCCTCCCCCAGGGCTGGATTTCGCGGATCCCGAGGGAGGAGGGAGCAGGAGGTTGAGCTCACCTGGGGGGCAGGTGCTTCTGTTTCCGTGGAAAAGGGGCATAAAAAAAAAAAAAAAAAATGAAAACCAGGTGCGAGAATCCGACGTCTCCCCTTCCCCCTGAGTGTGGAAACGCCAGGCCCTGCCTTGTATAAACATGTACATTTTTTCATAACATTTTGAACAAGGTTTATATTGACTCGAGTTTAAAAAA